>CM053265.1:11570644-12055644 GCA_028583415.1 Protea cynaroides
AAAATGGAAGAGAGAGAAAGAGGAGAGAGAATGGGTGGGGACCGGTGGGTCCCACTTTGGTGGCCCAGCCAAGATGGCAGCCAAGAGGGCCGATGCCCATGGCAAGGCCAGCGGGGGCATGCCGACAGCCACGCACGGCCAGTGGCATGCACACGAGCCACGCACGCAGTGGCCACGCGATAGCGTGGCCACGCAGCCAGCGAGCCCCGCCGCCAAGGCCATGCCGCACGGCGCAGCAAGAAGCCGCCGCTACGAAGACATGCGCGCGCAAGGCTTGCTCGGGCACCGCCGCAGCAGGCGCCCGCGCGTGCGTAGCAAGCCAATGCCGCACGCACGTAGCAAGCCGCCTCGCGCGGCATGCGCCGGCGCGCAGGCATGCACGCAGCTGCTCGACGAAATGCCGCAATGAAGGAAAATGTCCGAACCTATCGGAAAAAATCGACTTTACAGGCATTACCACACATTCACAGGGGTATTTTGGTCATTTTGAAAAGAGAATATTCCGTATGGGTGGCTTGGATCAAGCCACCACGGCGAGATTCCAAATGGAGGGGTGTCAAAAATGCGGGATCTGGTATAGCGTCAGATTCGCGCAAAGATTCCATCGCGAGCCTTCTGAGTGGCTGGAAGCAAGATTAAATGGTGGTTTGCGTTGCATGGGAGTGGATCCCTGATTCGGTGGAGCGTGCACATGGTGCGCATGCGCAAAAGATGCGCATCCGATGGAGCTCGCAGACTCCGATCTCGGCTGACGTGATGAGGCCAATCAGAGGGTCTAGAGGAGATCACGCCTTTTGTTTCTTGATCCAACGGCTTGAAGGAGAAGATTCCATCTCCGCCAATCAACGGACGACAACGACGTACGTTGCGTCAGATGCGGCGTCGCTATGGTGCGTCGCGGCGCACCGAATCAAGGCCGGAGATTCCATTTGGAATAATCTCATTGGCCGAACTTCTTTTGGCCATATCTTGGCCGTCCGAGCTCCGATTGAGGTGATTAAAAAACTCACGGCTTTCTTTCTCCGAGTAGAATCTGTTAGAACGAAGAAATCAAGGTTTTGGTGAAAAGAGCTGCGGGTTTTGGGGGAAATGGTGCTTTGGAGCTTTCTTTGAAGAACAAATCACTCTTCACCTTCCTCCTTCTGATACACATGGGTATTTGTGCAGTTTGGAGTAAAGTGTGAGTATGAGTGACAGCTTGATGTGATTGATGGTGTGTGAGATGCGTTCGAAGAATGCCGGAGTTCCATTCTATTGATGAAGCGTATCTATCACTACTGGAGAGCTTGGAACATCCATTTGGTGAGAACTAATCTTACTGTGATCACGTCGGGAAGGTAATCACGCACACAAATCCTACTTATTGTATTAGAGATATATGGGAAGGGTTTGTAATGATTTATGATATCCATTTTGTATAACCTGTCAAGTGTGTGCTTGACTGGAGTTGGGGTAGGTGCCTCGAGCACAGTTGTAGCTGTGAATGCGGTTGATGTTGTAGCATCGGGGTTGTAGGTGCAACCGTAGCATTTCTGTTGTGTATCGGGTATATACGAAACCCTGATTAGGATATTATCCCGTGGAGTAGCCATCATAATGTGTGATTGGTGAACCACGTTATATTGTGTGTCCCATGCGTGTGATTGTGATTGTGGAATAGAAGTCCGTGTGCTGCAGGTCTGGGTGTACACACTTGGCAGACCAAGCCCCTGGTATGGATACCTGTGGGTGGGTGGTTGGTGTGTGCACGAAATGTGTTTGACAGATTGTTTGTGAGAAGGTCTCAAGAAATCAGCTCAATGCAGCATAGCACAGTTTGATCAACAGCTCTTAGCAGCAGTGTTCATAGCATCAGGGCAAATTGTTTAGTGGAAAAAGTTTTTAGTGGCCACTGATTCACCCCCCCTCTCAGTGTCAACCTGGGACTAACACTAATAACTCTAGAATATAATGAGAACAATAAAGAAATGAATAATACTGTAAAATATGCACAAAAATTTTCATCTCAATTTTGAAATGAACATGAGATATAGAAACATAAATAATTGAAAATTGACTTACTCAAATACTTCATGTAAACGTCCAAAAACTCACCAAAATATGCATAGAAACTACCATTAAATTGACATGTCACATGCAGCAAACGAATGGTAGGGTTGAGTTGTAGTCAAGACTCAAGACTACACTCCTTAAAATCGTAATTGCCCCCTATGGTGCAAATCGGGTTCCATGCGAATCGATTTCCAAGATAAAACAACCCTTAAAACCGAAAAGTGTTGCACTTACTTTCATAGTTTACTCAGAGATTCAAAAGGCTATGCTCAATAGGTAGAGATCAAAAATGAAAATAATGGGATTGTCAAAACCAAGTTACATCATCATCTTTTTTATGGGCTAAACCTTCTCTTTATATATAGGAAAAGAAGAGACACCACCAATGGTTGTCTCCAAAGAGTATGTCCAAACATCATGTCTCCAAACAGACATATCTATTGACCATTTAGACATATCACCAATAGTCATACCTATTGATCATTTAAGTGTCTATTAGAAAGAGACATACCCCTTTAACACCTCTTGTAAAGGTGCCTATTAGAAAGAGACATATCTTTTCAATACCACATAAAAATAAAAAAAATAATATTTTCAATCTAATAAATCCAAAACATTAAAATTACAACAAATAACTATGACATACCTGTACGTTAATATTGTTTTTCGTCCATTCAATTGTTCTTGTTTTGATTCAAGTCTTATACGGTTCATCGAAGATCCCATAAGAGCAAAGAGATGAATTAAACAGATTGAGTTGCAAGTACTTTGAATCCCTAGTATTTAATATTATCCCAAACCATGGACCACACCCCTCAATGGATCAAGTTGATTTATCTCTAACTCCTGATGAACCAAACCAAAATCGATCAAACACATAATCTCAACTCCCATTAGTTAATGGGCTTGGTAATTAATCAAACTCCTTAAGATTAAATCTTACAAGATCACATTCGCATGTACTGTCACCCAAAAGTGGGCAACAAATGAGGATAAGCGTTAAAAATAATCTTATATTTGATAAGCTCAAAATCTTAAATGCCTGTTTTTTAGTTGGGAATCTCTCCACTTAATAGTTAGAACTTTTTGAATAAAAATTTGATACATAATTGCATCAACAATCATGTGGAGAAATTACCATGTGGGAGATCCGGTTAAATATGAATTTTATGAAACTCACCGGTCCTTGAGCTGAAAAACAAGAAATGATAAGGTCTGATGGACGAGAAAAGCGAAAGATGTGTACTCGGGATAAGAACTTTTTTTTTCTGGGTAAAATACTAGGGATAAGGACTACCAAATATAAGATTCTGACACTATAACCATGTGTTTGGGGGGCCTCCAAATTCATATATTAATTGATTACCTACCCATCCGTACATCCACAACCACAATCGTAATAAAAAAAAGAAAAAAATTTCATCTACACCCCATCAAAGATCGTTAACATCATCTACACCCATAAGAATGCCAAAACATTATCTACACCCCAAAACTTTGGCTGTGGTAATCAAAGAAGTCCACTCCGTCAGTTGATTTCCGTTAGATGCTGACGTCAGGTGGATTGAAATTTTTTACGGATGAGAATACCCTTTTTGTAGGTTGAAAAGACCAATATACCCTTTTGATATTTGTTTCAAAACCTCTTCTATTTCGAACTGTTTCACTTCGAAACACTAATAGAAGTGAAACAGTAATAGAACTTGAGGTTTTCCTTCTCGACGAGGACGATGAGAACGAAACCCTACCTCTCATCGACGAAGACGAGGACTACGAACTTGAGGTTTTTCTTCTTTGCCGTCAACGGTGCCTTCATCTAACTCGACCACGGTTATTACTGCAACAAAGGTAGCTAAATCGGACAATCCTCTGCAACCCTACCTCTACTCGACGAGGATTATGAAGACCGACATGAAACCACTATTCCCCACAACTTCTTCTTCATTAGGTATGAAACCACTCATTTTTCATTCAATCCCCTCTTCCCCACAAATTCTTCTTCTTCGACTACTTGGGGGATAGTTTTTCCCCAATATTCCATGGGGTATGAAACTAAACCAAAACCCTAACCTGATAGTTGAATATGGAATGCGAAAAAATTGATGAATAGTTTTAGTTCGATATCCTTGTCTATATATACTATATTGAAGAAACATTGAATCGAACAACTTGATTTTTTATTTACACTTTTACATCCACAGTGTACTAGTGGTCCTAGACAGCCGACAGGTGAGCCTTACAGCCCTTCGTTGTTGACCTCTGGGTATGTAAATGTGTTTATCCTTTGTGTCGTTTTTTGCAAAGCCCTTTTATTTTCTACTATTTTCTTTCTTTATTTATTTCTTTGTTTATTGTCTGCAGGTTAGTTCTACTACTTTTTGTCTGCTGGTGAAAAATTTATTAATTGCATCTTTGTAAAAGTGCATATTTTCCACTCATGTTGGTTCCAATACCTAGAACAAAAATCTTTATAATGGGTCACTATAGAGAGAGAGAGGAGCTATAAATTATTTGACTTATATTATTGCAAGATCAGGTACGTAGGCCCTCATTTTTGGATTTTTTTCTCTGAGATTGTAGACCGACTTGGCAATTCTCACTTTATAATCTGCCCCATTTTGTCTTGTTCCTTCTGGGATTTGCTTGAAATTAGTCATTGGAATCATGGTTCATATTGGATCAGTTGGATTGGTCAGTTCGTATCGATTTTAGACTTAGATGAAGAGTTCAATGCCTTGAAAATAGATGGTTGACCTTGGTTCGTACTTATTGTGGACTTCATAAGAGAAGACAAATATCCAGTAGATGCATCCATTAGTAAGAAGAAATTTTTGAGACGGTATGCCACTCAATTTGGGTTGTGTGAAGACATTCTGTATAAAAGATCCTATGATGGGGTATAACTAGTTTGTGTTGATGAAGAGCATGCACAAAATATCATCAAGTAAATCCATCAAGAGGTATGTGGAACTTCATATGAATGCTAAGATGCTTGCTAAGAAAATTCTTTGTCTGGGTATTCACAATGGGTGATGTGGATTCTTGTGCGATATATGAACAACTATTTAATTTAGGTTTTCATATTTTCGGGCAAAAAGGTATATCGATACATATTCAATCCCCTATTGATTTTCGGAGTGACCAATACTATTCTGATACCATGACCTAAAACCATGGGTATCAAACACAGTATCGTCTGTGGCCAAAACTGATATTGATCCACATCGAGTATGGAACCAATGATTGCACAATAATTTTTTTTTGTTACTAACAACGGGTATCCAGACCTTTGGCCTGACTAGTCCCTTAGGTTTATACTGACCCCATAATCGAATGGACCAGATCATTCTGGGGTTGAATGAGAACCATTGCACTTGCACCCAAAGTAGGAAAGAAAGAGCACTTAACCCCCCCATGTGAGTGGCCCCAAGGCGGTAAACTCATAACCTTCTGCTTTCTAAGATGTAGGCTCCTTGCCAACTGAGCTACCCCCTTGGGTTTAATGATTGCACACACATGACCTTTATACCATTAAAAGAAAAAGAATAATACAGGTCATGTTGGATTTAATAGCTCTACTAATTTGAAAGCTTGGTTTTAGTTCTAAGTATTGTACATTAAACGGTCTAATGTTACATTAACTTATTTATAAGCACATCGGTGATTTAATACATCTCCCAATGCATGCTGGAATATATAAGACATGGGATAAGGATTTCTGGTTGACTGTGTGACATTTGCACCAGCAAAAAGGCCATGGCCATGGGATTATGGGTACACTACAAGAATCTGGGCCAGTGGCAATAGTTTGGCAGATGTCTATAGCGGCATTCTTTAAGAAACACCACTCTATATATATAACAACGGCGTTTCTGGAGAAACGCAGCTATTGATAATGTTGCTGCGTCTGTAACACAATTAAGGGTGTCAAAAATGGGCCCGGCCCGGTAGCACGGACCGAGCCGGCCCGATATAACCCGAACCCAGCCCGGATCGAACCTTAATGGACAAGTTTCGGTCTCAGCTTGTAAAGCCCGACACCGTTTCAGCCAAAACCGAAACCAGACTGGACCATCCCGTTAAGAAGCCCAAACTAGCCCGAACCAATAATACCTAGCCCGAACCAATAATACCTAACCCGAACACCGGTAAGGTCCATCCGGGTCCAGTTTCTTAATTTTAATGATTTTAAATTTTGATGGATTATATTACACTGTTATAGTTCACTTCTTGATCCGAAAGATTATATGAATCTATAGTTGAAAAGAGTATGTTATTATTATAATTTACTGAATTACATGCATATAGAAGAAATGATGTTAATTTTATAGATAGAAATAATAAAATAGGCTATATATCTTACATATAAAATAGGTCCGATAAGCTTGATAAGCCCGGTCCAAACCGAACCAACCCGAAATCACCTCAATAAGCCCAGCCCGATAACAAATCGATACCGGACCAACCCGATAGTTATTGTGTCCAATGCAGCCCAACCCAGCCCGAACTCTTAATGGACATGTTTTGGGTTGGACTTATAAAACTCGACACCGATTCAGCCCGGACCTAAACCGGCCCGGACCGGCCCGTTAACACCCTTAAACACAATACAACTATTGATAAGGTATTGGCAAAATATAAATGAAACTTATCCCAAACGAGTGAGCGAATTGGTTTTTGGCGCGACTGCATGAATTCAGGTTCTTGGTGATCTAGGGTTTGCCTGTATGACTACTGCCGGCGCTGCTGTCTGTTGTAGACATGGCGACTGGTGGAGGGAAGGCCTATGCTCGAGGATCTGGTGGGGCTGCAAGGGTTCAGATTGGATCATCCCTTGATGGGGTTCATACTGGATCCTATCGTTTTATTGCAGGGACTTGGTCGAATGTTGGTCGAATGTAAGAACTGGTGGAGGATCGGCATCCACGGTTGGTCTGCTGTTTATGGTAGCCCATGAAAAGGGAAGATTGGGTCGATAGATTAAGGGAGGAGGTTGGCAGAGCTTCGCGATTGATCCTGCTCAGTTTGTAAACCCTAATATTAGCGCAGTTAATCCTACTAATTCCCAGCCAGCAACGGTAACTTCCCTGGCGGGGGAGCATAGTGGATCTCTGGATCATGGAGATATTAGGGCAACGACGTTGTTGGGAGTTTCTCCTCCTAATGGCCATATGTAGAATAATTCTAGTAGAGGAATGAGTGGACACCATGGCAGTGGATATGGTTTCCAGTCGGTGGCTATGTCAGTTCACCAACCAATTAGCGATGGGAAAGAGACGGTGGACAGCTATGAAAGGAATCTTGTTGATCTTGGTAAGTTTTTGGTGTTTCCTACTGGAGGATTGGGTGATGCTCTTAATGGTAACCAAACTGAGAATAATATTATGGAGAATAGAGATGCTTATGGTAGGTCTCAACAACAGAAACGACATCTTTGGACAGGATCGGAGAAAGGAAAATCTCCTGTTGATTCAGCTGGGTGGTCGATCCTTTGCACAAGTTACTAGGGGAATGCCAGATTTAAACTCTCTCCCGGACCCTATTGTGTCTGGAGGGGTCAATAAAGTAGTCCTTCCTCAGGGGGTGGTTGACAAATAGTTTTCCTTACATCAGTTAGCTCTGGTTGGTAGAGTGTCTACCAAGGGTCTTTTGTTAAAGGACATGTTTTGCATGCTAGCAGAACAATGGGGTCCGTCGTCGAAGTTTGGAATGAAGGCCATGGGGAAGGGATATTTTATATTTTGTTTCTTCACGAAAGAGGCTTTGATGTCGTATGGAGGAGGGGTGTAACCCGTATTAATGGTCAGATTTTATGGCTGCAACTCTGGAATCCAAGTTTTAATGTAGACAATGGTCAGTTGGGTCGTTATCTACAATGGGTACGACCACCGGGGTTGGGGCTTTAGTATTGGAATGAAGATCTCCTTTTCCCAATTGGTAAGCCGCCGACCAATTAAAATTGATAGAAATACGAGGAATAAAATTGTGGGTAGGTTTACCCGTTCGAGAGTGGAGATGGTGATTGGAGGAACTCCCACAGAAGAGGTTATCATTGAGCATCAGATTAGAGGACAACATGTCTTATTTAGGCAAATTGTAGAGTATGAGGATCGTCCCTCTACGTTGTATGAACTGTAGGTCCTTTGGCCATAAACCAGAGAATTGCCCTGCTGTTCGTTATGAAACTACTAAACAGAATAATCAGCCTACCAGTGTTAATGAAGGTGTTAGGGCCAATGAAGGTTTTCATACAGAGGTGCTTAATAAACTCGTCGATCGGTGGGCCAATGCAGTGGATGAGCCCTCTGAGGTAGGTGAAGATGCTGAACTTGAAGAGGGTGAATTGGTGCCACCTGGTGTTTGGTGTGGATTTAACACAAAGCCATGTAGTGGCATATTAGGGGAAGAACCAGATGGTTTCAGGGGGGGCTGACATGTTGAATGATGCTGTGAATGTTAATGTTCAACAGGCAAAT
This sequence comes from Protea cynaroides, assembly GCA_028583415.1. Classification (NCBI taxonomy): domain Eukaryota; kingdom Viridiplantae; phylum Streptophyta; class Magnoliopsida; order Proteales; family Proteaceae; genus Protea; species Protea cynaroides. The sequence goes on from CM053265.1 coordinate 11,579,173, forward strand.
CTTGACATGGTGTTGGTGTCAAATGAAGAAATGGCGCAAAATACAGAAACCCCAGTGCGTACAGTTCTTTCCTTTCTAGGTGGCTCGACAATGCTTGGTGGGCTTGGTCAAATAGAAGTCTACTTTGATGATGTGGCTACTGTCGATGCTGTGTTAATTGAAGGAGGTGGAGAATTTAATAATTTCGGGAAATGTCCTCCACGATGACCTACTGGCCATGTACGAGACGTTTGTGGAAACGAATGATAAAGGAGCATAGTCCTGATATAATGGGTTTTACTGAGCCAATGGCGAGTCCACTAAAACTCCTTAAATTGTTGCTTCGTAGATGTGGATATGAGATTGATTTAATTCATAATGATAAACCTGGAAGGGTGCCAAATTTATGGATTATGTGGAAGAAGTGTATTTAGAAGCCATTAGTGCTTCTTTCTACAGATCAATCAATTATTGTTAAGGTAATAATTGCTGGTTTGTTACAAGTCGTTTCTTTTGTGTATGCTAGTGATCGAAGAATCTTAACGAGAGAATTGTGGTCCGACTTAATTGCCATGGGAATTCAAGGGGTTCCTTGGATGCTTGTTGGAGATTTCAAGTGTTGTTCGTATGATCATGAGAAGATTGGCCCTGGGCATTTTGATGTGTTAGCGGTTGAAGAGTTTGATGCGTTTTTGGGTTTGGTTCCTTTATTGTGCCTCCCTTCTATAGGGTTGAAGTACACGTGGTCTAATAATATAGTTGTTGGACATGTTCAAGTAGTGTGGATTGGAACTTGGGAATGATGATTGGCTTGGATTGTATGGGCAATGCTATCAGTGTGCAGTCTCTAGGGTGGGGTCTGACCATGCTCCAATCTTAGGGGTTGTTCTTCCATTCCTAAACCAGCTAATTGTCCATTTAGAGTGCCGAGATTCTGGATGGATCATGCTGATTTCAAGAAGGAGGTGAAATATATCTAGGATCAGCCTATCAATGGTTCCTCTTTCTATGTTTTAACACAAAAATTGAAAGCTGTTAAAAGACACCTTAGATCTTGGTCAAGAACAGTGTTTCCCCATATTAAGGAAGTAAGTTCAGTGAAGCTGGAGTTAGATGATGTCCAAGAATTGCTTCAAACTGTGGGGTGTAACTCAGCTCTAAAGGGTTGGGAAGAGTCTACAATTAAGAAATATGAGGATGCTAGTGCATTACAAGAGGCCTTGTGGTTAGAAAAGAGTTGTTTGAATTGGTTAAAGTGTGGTGACCAAAATTCCAAGTTTTTCCATGCTAAGGTCAAAGCTCAAAGAAATAGGAGTATGATTCGATCTTTGCAAAATGAATATAGTGAAGTGATGGAAAATCAAGAAGATATTAAGGAGTATGCGGTCAAGTTTTATGAGCAGTTTGTTCGTGGTTCAAGGACTTTGGTGCATCCTCGGTGCTTAGAGGTGATTCCCTCTATGGTCACTATGGAGGACAATGTTGTCTAGACAGGATACCAACAGATGATGAGATAAAGGGCGCAATATTTGAAATGAATTTGGATAGCTCTTCTAGTCTTGACGGATTTTCAGGCAAGTTCTTCTGCGGTTGCTTGGAAATTGTTGGGAAGGAGGTGTGTAATGCTGTCAGGTCCTTCTTTCTATTTGGTATTATGCCTAAGGGTGTGAATTCAAACTACATCTAGGTGTGAATTCAAACTACATCTCCCTTGTCCCCAAAAAAGAAGGTGCGGTGCTTTTCTCTGATTTTCGGCCAATATGTGTTGAAAAGCTTTTTGTATCAAATTGTTCCAAAAATTCTAGCCACTCGGTTAGGCCTTTTTGTGGGTAAGTTTGTTTCCTTCAGTGCAAGGTGCTTTCATAAAAGGGAGAGTTATTCAGAATAACAATGGACTGGCTTCGGAGCTAGTATCTTTGATGCATCGAAAGATGAAGAAAGGTTGTTTGGCTCTTAAACTGGATGTCTTGAAAGCTTATGACACCATTGAGTGGGAGTTCTTGTTTGATACTTTGCAAAAGTATGGATTCATAGATATTTTTATAAATAGAGTCAAGTCGTTGCTCCAGTCTGCAAGATTGTTTATTATGGTGAATGGAGGTCCAGTAGGTTATTTTGGAGCTGATCGAGGATTAAGGCAAGGAGATCCTCTGTCTCCCATCCTGTTTGTATTAGCTAAGGAAGTTCTATGCCATGGCTTGTAGGAGATGGAATGTAAGGGGTTTATAAGTCCAATATTCAAAGGTAGAGGTACAGTTGCACCTACACACCTTCTCTCGCAGATGATATATTTATTTTCATTAAAGCAAGTATAAGGTCGTTTTGACGATTGAAGTTATTCCTTAAGCACTATAAGTAATATGGTGGTAAGAGAATTAGCCTTCCTAAGAGTAAAATGTTTTTCTCTTCTAAGTTATGGTCATCGCAAGCAAAGAATGTTGGATTGTCTACAGTTCACAGAAGGATGGTTCCCCACAAAATATTTAGGGGTTACTTTATTTAAGGGAAGGGTTTCGTAGGGAGTTTCTCAATCCTTTGCTGGATATGCTAAGGAAAAAATTCTCAACCTGGAATGGGAGCTTATTATCTTATGCTGGCAGAGTTGAATTGGTGAGAACAGTTCTGTGAAGCACTCTTACTTACTCATTCTCGGTCTATAAGTGGCATAAATATGTGGTGAAGATAGCAGAGAGCTAGATGTGAAACTTTTTTTGGACTGGTGATCCTATGAAGCAAAAAGGAGTGATAGTGAAGTGGGACATTGTCTGTTCCCCCAAAAAGGAGGGTGGCCTTGGTCTGAGACGTCTTAATGAGGTAAATGATTCCCTTTTGTGTAGGATGGCATGGAAGATACGGACTAAAAATAACCCTTATGCCCAATTTTATGAGGTCACATTATCTTGATAGAAATGGTTCTATTAGACGCCCTCAATGTACCTCTCTTATTTGGTTGAGTATAAAACATATTTGGGACTAGACATCAAAGCATACAAGATGGTAAGTTGGGGATGGTGGCAGCATTAATGTCTGGAGAGACAATTGGTTAGGTGATTTCTCATTGCAAGAAAATTTGGGCTTAGATAAGACGATGTTTAAAGGTGAAACTTGTCCATTATCAAGGTTTATATTGAATGGCCGCTAGGTGTGGCCTCCCATTCAGTTTCATGGTTTGCATCATTGGTTTACGTTGGTGGATCAGATTGTGCTTGTCCCTGGGGCTGAAGATAAACTGTTATGTCAGATAAATTCACAGTTAAGTCGGCTTGGGAGGAACTACGGACTAGGAAGGTACCTCCAACACTGGTCGGGATCGATTTGGCACAAAAGTATACACCCTCGCACTTCGTTGTTTGGTTGGAGATGGTGCTGCAGGTGGCTCCCAACGGACGACAGTGTGCAAAAAAAAGGAGTACATTTGGCGTCAAGATGTCCTTTATGCTATGTAGTGAATGAAACCCTTGATCACATTTTTTGTACCTTGTGTAGTTGCCAAATCGAAATGGGAGGAGGTTGGGCATCTATTTGGTGTCATAGTACCATTTGTGAACACTAGCAATGAGCTTATGATATGGTGGAGAAGGAAAAGAGGAGGGGTGCCTTTACGTCATTTTTGGTCTTGTTGTCTGTTTGTCATTTTGGACACGATATGGCATGCTAGAAATAACTCTCTTCACAAGGGTGTTTTGTCTTCCTTGATGGTGATTCGGGAAAAATTTTAAAAAGAATGTCAAGATCTCTCAATCAGACATCCTTATGTGGTTACTTTAGTGGAGGATTTGAGGATTGTGAAGTTCCTGGGTTTGTTGACTAAGCTGGGTCGAAATGGTGGGATTATGTAATTACGATGGTAGCCTCCCATATTTGAATGGTGTAAAATCAATTCTGATGGGTGTAGTTTGGAGAACCCGGGTCAGGCAAGTGTTGGTGGTGTTCTACGCATTCATAGAGGATTGGTTTCATTGGGGTATGCTATTGCTTTGGGAGTTGCATCAAACTTTGTGGCTGAACTACATAGTACTATGCATGGATTATGGTTACAAGGAATCCCGGTTACACAAAAATATGGGTCGAGTAAGACTCATCTGCCACGATTGCAGCTCTATTGTCTGGAAAGGTCCCTTGGTTTCTACAACAGAAATGGAGGGGCATCTCGCTTGACCTTTCTGGACGTTAGATTTAACACACCCATTGCTATAAGGAAGTGAATACTGTTGCCGACATATTGGCTAGGAAAGCTGCAAAGGATGGAGTTTCATATTCTTGGAGGGATTGTCCTAATATTGTTGCTAGGGAGGTGGTCTAGGATGCTTCCCATAGACCTCGCTATAGATTTTTATGATTCTCTTTTGGCCTTGATGGCCCTTGCTGATGGCAATGCCGAAGGTGGGGGTTTAACATCTTAATAGGGTTCGTTGTATTCTTTTATTTTATTTAATACAATTCACTTTTAGCAATATATATATATATATAGCATACATTGCAACATTTCTATAGAAACATAGCTATTGATAGCATACATAGCGGTATTTTCAAAGAAACGAAGCTATCGGTAGTGTACATTGTGGCATTTATATAAAAACACAGCTACTGATACCGTACGTTGCGGCATTTATTTGAATAGATAGCTAATCATAGTGTACCTTGTGGCATTCGTAAGAAAACACAACTATTGATCGCGTAAGTTGCGGCATTTTTGTAAAACCATCGTTGTAGGGTTTCCCTTACACGAAAACCCCTATTTTACTATTTCACTTTACCTCATATCACTTTCACCTTATTTAACTTCCTACCTAACTTGCCCTGCGTGCCCTTTACTCTAAGACTCTCTCACCTCCACTTAATACTCTCAATCTCTCTTCTTCCCTCTCCCTTGAGAAGGCTGGCGTCTCTTTGACTCTCTCAAGCTACTGTGTAAGCGACCTCAGAAAACCTTGCATTCAAGTATTTTTTTCCCTCTAATACTCTCAATCCCTTCACTCGAATACTCTCAGTCTTTTAATCTCTTTTGTTCTCTTCCAATCTCCCTCTCTCCTACCAAGGCCTACCATCTCTTCGATCTGCTTTCTTAGTTGACTAGGTAACCTAGCTCCAAGAACCTCGCATAAGGAATTTTGCCCTCTCTTTTTTCCATCTCTGATCTGTTGCTTATCTACCCTCTCTTCCTCTCTTCCTCTCTTCCTTCATTCTCTCTATATTAGTAATCCTCTCTATCATTTTATCTCTAACCCTCTCTTCAATTTATTTTGTTTTGAAACCCTAGTATGGATTAGCAGGTTTTAGTTGGGTATTCTAGTTTGGATTAGCAAGGTTTCGGTAGTTATTTTTTTTGTTTCCAATTCTTGTAACATAGTGACTATTTACATGTTCTACAGGTTGCATTCAAATTTGTGCATCGTTTTGGAAATTTTGTAAAACAAGTAAAAATAGATTTAATTAGGGAAAATTACGTAGACCTTCCATTGACAATGCGTTAAATACAAAGCATTACCTCGTGCTTTAAAACATTACACTCAACTTCTTTAAACTAATGGTGTGAAAAAAAAAGCAGTGACCTAACAAAACTATCCTTCCCCATCCTAACTTAACTTTACTAATTTCATCAATTTGCTTTCTCTCCATTCTCTTCAATCCTACAACTTGCAATTCCTTCTACGATGCATTTGCATAAACTTCTTGCTTCAGAGAGCATTGCAGTTGCTTCAATGATCCATGAGACTACCAACCATTGTTGACCATTTGTCCAGCGACAACTGAGGATTGAGAGTCTAAGACACAATTTGGTGAAAATGATTAAAGTACCATTAAAAAAAATAGTATAAACCTAGAAAGAAACAAGTTTTTTTTTTTTTTTTTTTGGTGTGGTAATTAGAAAGAAACAAGTTGATATGCATGGAATCTTTATGCTGATTTCAGGCCCTTTGGTATAGTCTTCGTTTCTTTCCGCTACATTGAAGCTCTATTTTTTTAAATTTTCACTTTTGCGTCAACATTTGCAAGTTAATAACCTTAAAAATAGAAGAAACTTTTGCCTCAACATTTGATTTAGTATTCTTGTCTTTTTTGTTCTGATGATTTAGAGGGAAAATTGATCAATTGATGAGTCCTTAGAAAAAAAAAAAGTTAGTAAAAAGTAATTAACCACTTTCTTGTTAGGATTGGGAGCACAAACAAGAAGAAGAACATGAAGAACAAGATTTATCGTGGTTCAACACCCCAATGCGGGATGCCTACTTCTACCCAGAGAATTAGAGAATTTCTTTATTCCTAAGAAAATTCTACAGCTCTCCACTTGACAAAGTGTTATCCTTTGTCAGCCTTACCTAGTGTTTTTCCCACAAAGACAATATATAGGGACCCTATAAACCTTAATACCACACAATTATAGATTTAAATCTCTTGTATATATAATAGAGATAAACTCAAATACAAATACAACTCTAATAACTGTGTGGATCCCCACAGAATACAAGACACAACCCAACGAATCTCTATCTGGCTTTAATTCTGTAAGCCACTTTGAAGAAGAACCCATTGATGTCGATTCTGTAAACTATCCATTGTCTCTACCAAATCACTATACCCAAACCACCATAGCCCACACCCCATCCTAGTGTCCAGCATATCTCACCTTCGTACGATGTGATGTGATTCCACCTCTCCCACGGCCATAGCACCTACCAAAGAGATCATCTTCACTCATAATCCTATGCAATTCCAATGCACTAGTGACCCAAGTTCTCACCTCTACACCTCTAGTGCACTCCATATTATCAAAGGGATATACAAAAAGCTTCTTGAACTAGAAGACAACCATCTCGATGCCAACCTAGAGTCACTGGCGGAAGCCACCACCGTCGGCATCAGAAACTCATTAGCCGAAGACATCCTGGGCCCCCTTCAAAGCTCTGCACATGCGATAACTCCTAGATCACACCCTACTGCCACATGCGATAACATACTCATTAAACTTGAGTTGGCAAACCCCACAGGAACACCAACACCTCCTCCAATGCTCCTGGTTTCCTCAAATGGAAACTCTAATAACCTTCCCAAGTTCACTCGAGCACCTTCCATACTTGGCACCGTTTCTGCTGGATGAGATCTGGCAGTGGGATTCTCTTGTTCCCTCGCTATCCTCCTGGCCTAAAACAAACCACAAGATGCCTAGTGGTTCTCCACCCTTCCTTTAATAGTAGCCACACCTGCTCCACCAGAACTGAGAGGCCCATCTGCTGCAACTTGAGAAACCCCCATTTGTAGAAACAGATCCTCTAACCCAAAGACCTACCCTGTTCCACACCCAGAACCAGCGAGCAACCCCACTATCGGCATACAGGCCTCATTGATCATCATCTTTGGCATCGTCAAGGTTTCCAGTGACTTCTGCGCAACCCTTACAACTTCAGCATCGCTGGATGCCAAAAGACTTATCTCTGTAGGATCTCCGTTTCCCACATGCGATGACACCCTGACTGGATTCCGCACTTGAGACAATCGCTCAATAATTTTGTCATCAGCCTTTGTCCAACCTTTCTTCTCCAAGGTCACCTACGACAACAGGCTTCCAACCATTGTTTCAGCATGAACCCTCGACGTGATGGACCTTGGATGACACTGAGAGGGGGGGTGAATCAGTGTAAAAACTTTTCCTTAAATTTTTCCTTACTGCCCAGCGTTGATGATGAACTAGACTGTTACAAACATACAAGAGTATGCAAATCTACCTCGCAACCACTCAGTGGCCAGGTCTACAGATTTGCACACCTATCCTGCAGTTCATTCCACGCACTTCCTAAAATATAGAAATAAAGCATTCCACAACACAAAAGGGTTACGTGATTCACCACCACAGTGTGTGATGGGTAATCCACAGAGTAATGCCCAATGGGCTCTGCATTTACTCAATACTCAACTTTTAGTCCTTCATAGGACAAGGATATTCACCCTGTGTTTTCTCAGCATAAAACTGAGAGGGCAAACACTGCCAAGGTTCAAGCTCTACCAGCCAGTGTCCAGCACCCACTGAACACAAATCAAAGTGATATATTTTGGGACTTATAGTGATGCCCTACAATAAAACCCAGACTAGCAAGGCATTCAATATTCTTTTCGCCTAAGCTAGCATACAACATAATCCCATACTAAGTAGGCATTTAAACATTTTAACCTACTCTAGCATACATGGCATTGAATCAATAAATAAAACAGGAGTTGAGAAAATCTCACAACCGAGGCTTTCAAGTGGCAAACAGCAACTTTGGAGCTCCACACTGCTCTCAATAAGCTTCATCAACTTCCACCATTGGCTAGACTTGATGCATCAAGCATTTCTTTGCATACAGGCATCATTCTCTATCTCACAACCGCACAACCACCATTCTTGCGCAACAAACGGTTCTACCAACCTCTCATTAACATTAGGAACACAATGAATCAGAGATGGAGAGGTTGGATAGGCATTTAAAGCTCCAACAAATACCAAAAACCCTCTTTTTCCTTCTCTTCCTCCTTTTTCTTTTTTCAGAACGCCCCACAACCTTAAACTTGTCCCCAATAGATAGGAAATCCGAAATTGAGTCGAGTGCAACTTGAACCATCCAATTTGGATATCGGGTGGCCAAGATATGGCCAAAATAAGATCGGCCAACCAGATCATAACAAATGGAATCATTTCAAACTTGATTGAGTACAGCCGCTACACCGGATCGTCGCCTTCGCTGACAGAGTCAGAGACGCTGTCGATCCGCAATTGGCGGAGACAACATCTTTGCATTTCGGCCGTAGGATTTCTGCAAAAAGGCGGGATTGACTACCAGCCGACGGATCTGGTCAGATCACGTCTGATTCGATCGGCTTTGCTTTATGCTGTTGGATTGAGATCAAGGCCGCCATCGTACCGAATGCACGCCGCATAGAATCAAAGTTATGTAACCATGCATTGAGGAGCATCATTTTAACTTGCGCCGACCCAATCAGATCACGCGCGCAAGAATCTCGACGTTACTCCTGCGCCACACCTAAGCCCGCCTTCTTCTAGGCCATCCGATCGGCACTTTGCATACGTGGCTCTCTCTTGGCCATGGATTTTGCATTTTCTTCCTTTTTGATTTCCCAAAATACCCTTAGGACAAAAAAGAATGGCCTCTGTAACCATTCTTCAATTTTGTTAAAACTGTTGTAGGGTGGATTTCCAGAGAGGTTTTCTCTCTCCTAGAAATTCACCAAACACATGGAGGGCATGCGGGAGGGAGGAGTCCAGCGCGCGCGGGAGAGGGGAAGCCAGAGTGCGGACATGCCATGCACGCCAGCATGCGCGACGGCCACGGCATGTGGCATGCCTTGCTGCGGCTTGCGGCATGGCATGCTGCTGTTGCTGCTGCTGGCCGAGCTTGGCTTGGCCCTCCTGGCCTTGGCTGCGAGGCTGGCGGCCATGGTGGCGTGCCACCTCGGCATTGTGGGACCCACCATCATTTTTCTCTCTCCTCTTTCTCTCTCTTTTAAGAATGCTTCTCTCTTCTTGAATGCGACAAATGCGACACCATATCACCATATCACTGCCATATCACTGTATCATTGCCATATCACCTGTAGGGCCCACAGACACTCTCTCTCATCAAACTTGGCCTAGTTAGCCCATGTTGCCAACAATTACAATACGAAGGCCAACACGGCGCACGACTCTTTTGCTGCGATGAGTCAGGGTATGAAAGCTGCAAAACCCTTACCGCCTGACCCAGAAAAGTCACCACAGCACCGGCATCGAGGGACCTTCCCTTCGTCGTTACTCTGTTACCTTCGACCATCTTGCTTGCACCGGCTCCATTACCGATGATCGGTGGCACTTGCAACAAAAAACCATGCATCATTTTTCTTAACCTTGCAACAGATCCATCTTCCTGGGTGTACCACGAACCTTGGACATTCATAGATCCCCCAGTCAATAACACCACCTCTAATGGCAGTTCCCCGCCACAGTCAGACTCTCTCCACTTCCCCATGATAGCTCCCTTATCGGTGATGGACCACCAACTAACCTTCTCATACCATATCGTAGCCCTAAAGAAACAATAACATCTCCACCTTGATCAAAACCCTACCTCTGCAATAAAACCCTTGTCGCAAATGATGACCCTTTGGCCGAAAATACCATCGCCGGCCGCACCCCTCCAATCGACGGCCCAAACTTACCCTCTGCAATTGTAGAAGCCCTAAGCACTACTACAGTGCCCCGATCACGAACACCCCCTCCATTAGAGATATCAATAATTTTTTTCTTTTTCTTCATACCAACCTTTCCGCACCTGCTTCCTTCTTCCAGATCCGTAACCAATCTGTTGAAACTTGGCTCTGATACTACTTGTTAGGATTAGGAACATAAAGTAGAAGGAAAACATGAAGAACAAGATTCACCGTGTGTCACACCCTAATTCCGTACTGTTCAGAATGATGTGATGAACCGCTAATAAACCAACGGTTCAACCAGGATCTCAAATAGGCTGTGTCCATTTGCTTAAACCATACACATCCATAACCATAATTAGAGTAAATAAACAATAGCGGAAGTTTTATATAAATAAACTGAGAGTCTAAAGATGATAACATAAATTAAGTATTCAATTATCTCCAGAAGATACTAAGACATAAAATAAAATATTTAATCAATTACATCGTCTGTATAAATTAAATAAAATTCTAATAAAAAATACAAGAGTTGCACTCGCATGACGAGTCATGCGATTCCATTATAACTTCCGCGTCCATTGCCGCCGCATGTCCATACATCAGAGCATTTATATAATCTTCTACGGTTGTACCTGCATCATCAACTAAAAACATTCGACGTCGAAAGGGTGAGCACATATCACGGCTCAGTGAGCAAACAAAACAATGCAACAAACATATGCATGCTTTCAATTCATATCTTTGGTCTGGTTCATAAGTTTGCAATGTGCTATAGAAAGGTTCAGTGGCCGCCTCACCTCTATACACAGGGTGTGTAAGCCCACCCAATGGATCAAACACCATTGTCGTCCACATCCACCCCACTATGGAATAGAGATAGAGTTAAAGTGCTTAGGACCGCACCGCATCACATTCCCCTGATGCTCTATCCATACCAACACGTAAGCCCCTGTTGGCGAGGGCTTGCAAACTGGACTCGCAACTAACCAATCCTAATGTCAAACAGTGTATCCAAGGCCTCACCCCAGCATCCCTCAATACGTCCATAGAGATAGAGCTAAGACCCCCCGGCAGAGTCAGAGACTACACGGTCCGAGACCACCTCCCCTGATGCCCTACGACGTAATAGTTCTGCTAAGGTAATGGCGATACGACGATGTTAGTGGACAAGACTTGAGTAGAGATAGAGCTAGAGTCTAGTGACCAGGATGAACCACAGTGTCACGTCCTCCCCCTGATGCTCCACTCGCATCAAGTACACTAACCACACACATACATTCGCATGCCTATTCCTAGCATCATCATCAACTCTTATTATAAATAAATGGAAAGTAAATATTCATGAACAGTAATAACAGAAATATTGGATGACATGTGATATGCACACTACAATCATACAAGCATTGGATCATTCATGGTATTGGACTGAATAAACGAAAATAGTTTATTATTAGCCAATTAGTTTAGGTCTTGTTCCCTCACCTTTGATTGAGTGTAGATCCTCGTTCAAGCTTTATGAATCACTTTTAAATCACTAGAAAGGCCTAACAAGTCGATAGATTTTAATTAAAATTAACTCCAACAAATTTAGACTGGCTAAAATCGTAGGGTCGCAGGTAGGGCAGCACCTAGGGTCGGTTACCAATTGACCCTAGGGTGTAGGGTCGGACGTGGGGTCGATTACCAATCGACCTTACGTGTGACCACACCCTCCTTGGGACTTTCCGAGGGCATGTGATCGATCCTATGGTCTCGTAGGTCCATTCTAAGATTGTTCTATGGCTCATAACTATGATTTTTACACACTTTCATTGCCTATGATGATTACTTCCATGGATTCCTTTGGAACTCATCCATGGATGGATGATTTGGGTTTCTTAATCCTAACTTCTTCATAATCCATTCTAGGCTCTTAATTTATGATATAGATTCATACCTGAAGTTGGCCGAGATTCAGAGGTTTCTCTGAACTTCCTCATCTTCCTTATTCTTTTCTTCAATTTTCCTTCTCTTCTTCTTTTCCTTCTCTTTCTCTTTTCTCACTTTCAATTAGGGTTCTAAAAGGAGTGAAAGAGGCTAAGGGACGTCCTATTTATAGAGCAAAACCCTCCAAAATAAGTCCCATTGAGTTTAGGAAATAACCCCTTGGAATTAGGAAAGTTTCCTAATTTACGATTTCTGTCTGTCATCGTAGGGTCGGACATAGGGTCGCAGGATCCGTCGACCCTACGCGTTTCTAGTCATGCGACCCTACGTCTAGAAAATCATTGGTTGGACTTCTGTTGAGGTGGGGTCGACCCTACTTGTTTAGGCATGCGACCCTACCCTCACATTTACTGTTTTTGGGTCAGACTCATACCTGGTCTTGTGATTTTCTTCACGCACTGGGTCCACTTAGCTCGACCATGATAGGTAGACCTGGTACAAGGTGGTAAGACCAGTTAGTTCGATACAGGTCTTACACCGTGGTTCAACACCCCAACGTAGGATGCCTACCTCTACCCAGAGAAACAGAGAATTCTTTTACTCCCAAAAAAACTCTATAGCTCTCTACATGACAAGGTGTTCTCCTTTGTCACCCTTACCAAGGGTTTTCCCCACAGAGACAATAAATAAGGACCCTAGAAACCCTAATCCCATACAATTATAGATTTAACTCTTATACATGTAATGGATTCAAACCTAAATACAAATACAACTTTGAACTATAATGACTGTGTGGGCCCCTACAGAATACAAGACACAACCCAACACTTCTTGCATTAAAAAACATTAGATGAGGACGACGAGATTGGATCTGGTAATGGTGTTGTGGCATTTAGCCTAACCATCGAAGTTTAATCTTGTTGGTGAATCTGCTCCCGTCTACCTCTACCTGGAACACTGCTTGACATCCAATACTCGTGCGATCTTTCAGTGGAGACTGCAAAGAGAAAAAAATGAAAATGGGCTTAGACAAATAAAAATTTGATTAAAATCTACAGATAAATACAAATTAAATCCAATCCCCCTCTTCCTCATGAACAATATACCTGCCGAGCTTTTCTCGATACTAAGACTCAAATCATCTCATCGACCACCTTCCACGTTGGACTGCTCTAACAATCTTCGCTGGTGGAAGGATCTTCCGTTACTGATAATGGTTTGATTGTTAATGGTGGTTCGATAGAGAGGATGACGATGCAGGATTCAGAGGATGCATTCGAAGTGCAATAGAATCCTCGTCGTCTCCTCGTCGTCTCCTCGTCGTTCTCTACAACTCTGCTAGTCCATCTTCACCTATAAAGAGAAAATATAAGATATCGCCAAAATCATGAAGAAAATGTTTTGGAAACAATCTCCCAATTGAATTTTGTCATGGTCTCATTAATTTCATAGCATAACTAAATGAAAGAAAATTAGGGCTAGAGAAGAAGAAAAAAAAGAAGAAGATGAAGAACACTATGTTGTTTGTTAAAAAGTAAGGGCAAATATATAACTTCTTGTTTCTTAAGGGTATTTTTGTCTTAGGAAAAGTTTTCTCAACATTAGCAGCCAACTTCCTTGACCTAATGGAGTAGACCTCTTTGTCACAAATCTAGTGCTTTAAGGGAAGTCCGGGACACTTACTGCAAGGCAGGGTAGTGCTTTGTATTTAATGCATTGTCAAAGGAGGTCCGTGTAATTTTCCCATTAAATTATTGTGCTTTGTTTTCATGCTATTTTATTTTTTATTTTTTATATAACAGTTGCTTCAAGATAACTTGTGCTTTTTGATCGTACTTAATGATCTTCATTGATCATATATACTCTGGCCTTTAGGCCCTTTCTTGATGCTTCTAGTCCATGTCGAATTTGATGCATGGTTTAAAAACTTGGAATCGGTTACAGTAATGGTCTCCTTCAACTCCAATTCAAATCATTTACGAATCGGTTGGTCTCGGTCTAAGGCTCTCTTTGGTATGTATTATAGAATTAATTATATAATACATTATGACATATGTAGTGTTTTGGTATGATTTATGGTATTTATTTATATGGGAAAATATCATGTACTACCCAAATAGTTTGAGAAACATCACCTACCACCCACAATGTTTCTAATATCATCAACTACCACCCAAACTTTTAAAACGTTTAACATAGAAAACCAATCCGTTAAGACATATCTGTTAGATGCTGATGTCAGCTCAAATCCATTTTTTGGTGGGCCATAATGCCCTTATCAATTCTCAGTGCCTAGGATTGAACCCTCCTCTCTGATTACACTCGGAAGGCAGGGGCCGATTAAACCCTCCTCTCTGATTCATATACTACCTGGGCTGCCTCTTCATGATAGCCCTAACACCACTAACATCAGCACCAGGCACAGGCTTCCCTTTCTTAGAGTTGAACCCAAGCGGAATCCCAAACTTCTTCATCATCTCAATCTCATCTTGATCAACTTATGCACCATGACTTGAGACGTCGGAGGGAGCTTCCAACTACTTATGCTGCTGCTCTCTCGCAATGTAATCAACGAACTCTGAGACAACTGTGGCTCTTTGTCGGTCCTTGTCATCATTGTATCCTCTGCGCTGGGAGTGCTTACAATGAGAATCAGGTGACTATGAATGGTGGTGTTTGCGGCGATCGGTCGGCGAAGGCGGAGAGTGAACTAGAGTGAGACTTCAAGCAACGGTCAGTTGAACGGCTACGAGAACGAATGTGACGAGAGCGGGTGTGTTCGGGGGTACGGGATGGCGGCCAGTGCTCACAATCTTTGCTGCCATCACGGTCTTTTCTATCTCATCTTTGATCCTTGTCTCTATCTCTGTTTCTCTCCCTCATGGGAGGTTCTGCTCTGCTTACTTGCTTGCTATGGTTTATTGGAATCATCTCGAGATTTGAGTTGGTTTAAAATCCTGATAGATAAATAGAGATTGATTTTAAGATGGATACAAATTTGAAATACTTGAACCCCTCATCGTCGTTGGCTTGATTTTCCATCATTTATGTCACTTGATCATTGTCTCTCTTTAAATTATTAGTGCCGACTACATCGCTCTAAAAATTTTCCTCTGTTTCATCTTCTTGAACTTGGTCCGGTTGTCCTTCCTTTCTGTAATCATCGTCTTAATTTGATCTCCAAATGGTTTTTCTCCACAAACTCACTGGCGACAACGAACCCACCTTCGACAACCCTCTGTTTTCTCGATTGTTGTAGAGAACCCAGTACTGGATCAATCAAATAAACGACTATTGATTCTTCCCAATCTCTAAATAGATGGCAATGCCATTATATGTCAGTCGATTTGATGGCTCAATGATGCCACTTCGAATGAATTTCATAGTTGCATAAAATAAGAATGGTATAGATGTCTAGAAAAAAATTTAACTCTCTTCCGTCAGTTAGTGGGATGCGGTTGATGATTTCAGAAACCAAAGGGTGGTAGGTGATGTTTTCAAACTATTAGGGTAGTACGTGATATTTTCCCTATTTATATTTAAAATAAATCAATACAATCTAAAATCTACAAATAGGTTAGAAGGTGTTTATTATTATTGTGATAATCTATTATTACTTATTTATGGCTAATGGTATTAAACAATTATTATTTATTATTCATAATTTATTTTATAAATGATTTATTATAAATAACTCATAAACATAAATATAAACTATACCAAATAGAACTAAATTAATGAGCAAAGAATCAGAATTAATTGGGATCATACTCTGGCCTTTCCTATTATTATATATTATAATTGAATGCTTGTTCAAGTAGTAGAGGTCCAATGCAATCACCCCAAGATCTTGAGAAGATCTCAAAGGATTGTAGTTCGCAAATGCCACAGGCAAAGAGAAAGGTTTTTTATTTTTTTTTAATTTTTTAATTTTTTAATTTTTTATTTTTTATTTTTTTTTATTTTTTTTTATTTTTTTTATTTTTTATTTTTTGCCTAAAGGTCAGCATAGTGACGGTATTAAAAGTAAAAGAAGTGAACAAAGTACATGAAGGACTATTTAGGTTAGTAAAAGTTCCACCTTCGGTATGGTCATCAGCAGAGCCCTATCCTATAGTCGAAAGAAATCAAATAAAAATAAAAATAAATTATCCAAATAGGTATCTTGGACGCTCAGATGCATCTCAAACTACTTCTCTTGCCACCAAGTTCGAGCATGAACTCCAAGTCTCAGAATTGATCTCAGTTGCATCCCATTTTGCTAGAGCATCAGCTGAGGTGTTCACTTCTCTTACACAATTAGTAATCCTGATCTCAACTTGAGAGAGGTCAGCTTTAAGCTTATTCCATTCTTGTTTTAGGTACCAAGGAAGTTCATAAAGCAATACACAATGAACTATAGAACTTGAGTTGCATTCTATCAAAACTTGAGTCGCATTCTATCCAAAGCTTAGCATACCTTAGTCTTCTTGCTTCCTGGAGATCCTTAATAATTGCAACTAATTCAGCTTGGTAGTTCGTACCATTACCTAGGTACTTTGCAAAGGCAAATAACACTTTTCCTTGATCATCTCTGAACAATCCTCTAGCACCTACATCTCTTGGATTGCCTAGGGAGTAGCCATCAACATTTAATTTGATCCAGCCTATTGGAGGCTTGTACCAAACAACTGGTTTAATAGGAACATGTTTTGGGGATGATGTACATAATCTAAAATTCTGCTGTATTAGCAAGTCTTTCACCGTTTTGATCTCCAATGACTTTATTTCAGATGCCTCTTTCAAATCCTTTCAAATTAGGTGCAAGAGTTTTTTCTTTGTTATTTTCAACCCATCATAATAGCTTTTATTTCGGGCTTACCAAATGTTTTGCAATATAATAAAGAACAACGGCATCCATAGGGTCTTTATGGGTGCTATACGCTTCTTTTTCTTCCACCAAGAGAAAAGAAGTTCTGAAGTTATAAATCCTTCCCACCTCATGTCAAAAAATGACAAAATTGCATTCCAAATCCCAATTGTAAAGGCACAATCAATAAATAAGTGTTGGAATGTTTTTTCATGCTTGCAGCACAAAAAAATTAGATGTAATTGGTACTTGCTTCTTACGTACCTCATCATAAGGGAGCTTCTTCAAATGCCACCTTCATCCAAAAATGAATTCCTTGGCATTAAGGCTTTATTCCAAACATCTACAACCCAAGACGGTTTCTGAATATTTACCTGCATCCCCTTATAAGTTGAAGCAACTGAGAACTTCCTTGTTGTGGTTAGTGTCCATATTGGCTTATCCTCCATCCCCTTTGTTATTGGAATATCCAAGGCCTGATCAATAAGATTTTGCATTCTTGAACACTTTACCTGAGGAAACTCCCAATTCCCACTCCTTATATAATGATAAACTTTCTCCTTCAGATTTCTTGTTTCAGAAGGTCGAAGATCAAGGTACTCTACAGCTGAATATGACCCTAGCCAGTAATCTGTCCAGAAGTTAATGTTGTTTCCATTCCCCACTAGCCATCTGACATATCTTCCTGTCCAGTCCCAAAGAACCTTTAGGCCCCGTTTGATAACACTCCAGCTCCTTACTTCTTAGCTCCGGAGCTAATCCGGAGTAGAATGCCGATTGATAAACATGGTTCAAGTTTTGACTCCCATGGAGTGAACCGCTCCAAAAATGTCTCTGGGAGTTAAAAAACTGGAGCTAAAAAAACTTACTTCTCTTGTTCCGGAGCTATTACCACTACTGACTGCCGTCACCACTACCATTAGCACTGCCATCATCACCACCACCCCTCCACCGCCAGCATCCCCACCACCAACCACCACCCATAGCCGCCACCACCACCACCATCGCCGCTGCCACCACCACCACCGCCGCCGCCACCGCCACCACCGCCACCGCCGCCACTACCACCACCCACCCACCACCACCACCACCACCAATGCCGTCACCACCTTCCACCATCGCCGCCACCACCACCCACCACCCATAGCCACCACCACCACCACCACGCCGCCGCCACCACCACCACCGCCGCCGCCATTACCACCACCCACCACTTGCCACTTACCACCAATGCCGCCACCACCTTCCACCATTGCCGTCACCACCACCCACAACCTTCCACCATCACCGCCACCACCACCATCGTCGCCACCACCACCCACCCACCACCTACCACCACCGCCACCACGCCGCCACCACCGCCACCACCACCACCACCCACCACTTACCACCGATGCCGCCACCACCCTCAACCATCGCCGCTACCACCACCCACCACCTTTCACTATCACTCCACCACCACCCACCACCTTCCACCATCACCGCCACCACTACCCACCCACCACCTACCACCACGCCACCACCGCCACCACCACCACCACCACCACCACCATCACCCACCACTTACCATCGATGCCGCCACCACCCTCCACCATCGCCACTACCACCACCCACCACCTTCCACCATCACCGCCACCACCACCCACCACCTTCCACCATCACCGCCACCACCACCACCATCGCCACCACCACCCACCCACCACCTACCACCACTGCCACCACTGCTGCCACTGCCACCACCCACCACCACCACCACCACTACCACCACCACCCACCGCCATCAACATCGCCACCACCACAAAATAGCATTCTGGAAGCATAATCTTTTGATTTTGGAGCAGCGTTATCAAACGGCATTCTACTCCAAAAATCCTGACTCCAGAGAAGAAGTAGAAAACGACTCCGGACCAGAAGTAGCTCCATGGGAGCTGGAGTGTTATCAAACGGGGCCTTACAGTCCTCCACACTACGAAGTGTCTTGCACCCTCTTGAGATAACCATTTTGCAGATACCTACTTGTCATGAACTTTGCAAAGATAGAGTTTTCAATCATAATATTCCAGGCCATCTTAGATGGCAAAACTTTATTAACATCTCGTAGATTTCTGATCCCCAGTCCACCATATTCCTTCTCCTGACATAACAAGCTCCATTTAACTACCACTGAAGTTTTTTTTGTTTGGGTCTCCACTCCAAATAAAGTTTCTCATCCATTTTTCTGCTTGCATTAGAATACTACCAGCTCAATCCTACTAGCCATAGACAGCATTCTTCTATACCATGCTGAAAATATCCTCTTCCATTTATCAAGCATGGGAAGGAAAGATTCTTTTATAATCCTCCCATTAAAAACCTCTACACCAAGGTATTTAGTAGGGAATTTCCCTTTTGTGAATCCTACACAGCTCTGAATTCTATTTTTTCTTATTCTTGACACTCCATAGTAGAAAGACTTACTTTTTTCAACATTAAATTTTTTTACCTGAGTAATCCGAATATTGTCCAAGCATAACTTTCAGTTGCTTTGCATTCTTAATTCTTGTCTGCAGAAATAGTAAAATATCATCTGCAAAAAACAAGTGAGATGGAGTAGTAAGATGCCTACAATACATAGGCTTAATATCTCCTTGAAGAACTATCTTCTTCAAATTTTTGCGGAGGACTTCTTCAGCTAGTACAAAAAGCATAGGAGATAGGGGATCCCCTAGGCAAAGAGAAAGGTTAATTTGCCATGTCACCGTAATTTTGGTTACCTTATCAGGCAACCTTTTTTTTTTGGTTGGTAAAAAGAACTTCTATTTAAGTGAATCTCCAGGAGAAGCCGTAGCCTCCTTCATACAAATTGCAAAAAGCCATGGAGTGGACTTGGGCTAATTTACCTTTCCAGGACAAGTAATAGCCCTCCTAGCCAAGGAGTGAGCCAATCAATTGGCATCCCTTGATATGTGAGTAAAAGAAATACAACCCCCATCCCAGTAAGGAACTGAATATCCCGAATAATAGACATTAAATATACATCCCCATCCTGTTGAGAACCATTAATAAGGTTAACAACCTCCCTGTTATCCGACTCAATACAAAGAGGTTGAGAAACAGCCAAAAGAATTGCACCATCTAAAGAATGAACCACAAAGCCCACACCACTTCATGGAGGATCAGCTTGCAAGGCCGCATCAGAATTTAGGGCCATAATATAATCATACCGGTGATTTTAGTGTAAAAATTATCATTATCTTCACTTGTATAATGCCTCATCCAGCGTCAAAGAAACATCAATTGAATCATCGACTGATTCTTCACCCTCAGCAACCACTTGATATGGGGTTGATATTTTTCAGTTATCATTGTTTATTAGAATAGTTCTTTTTTTAATGCTCGGACAGAATTGTAGGCTTCTCTCTTCCCAGATTTGAGTTTACTTTGTCTTTGTCTCCCTTTTTTCCCAGGTGTATCGTCACTTTTCTTTTCCATTATCATTAGGAAAAACTAACAGGAAAGAAGAATACTTTCTCTTCCTCGGCGGTACTCTATTTTTCCCCGCCATTCTCCTCTTTTTGTTTCTATAGCAGTTCTTCTAATTAATTTTTTTGGGTAATTACATGACCACCCGTGAGTTTGAAGGAGTTCTTAGAATGTCAATTTTGTTTAACACCAGACTCTTTTTAAATTAACACCATTGTACTCTTTGCAAAATCGGGAAGAAATTAGAGCCACTATGTACACTTTGAAACTCAGGTCAAAGATGATTGCAGAGTTCTTACAGAACTTTGAAACCAACCATGACCTGCTGAAAGGCTTGCAAGTGTTCATGTAATGCGCAAGCATAGAATGGTTAGTATAGGGAAAGGGGGGATTCATGCCTCAATGGGCCTCTAAAAGCACACCGCCAATCCCGAATTTTACTGTCTAACCCCCTGAGGGCAAAATTGGTATTTGATTGTCAAGTTATAATTGTAGGGTAATTGTGTATTTTTTTTTTTCATTATTTGTTAGTCAATTTAACAGCGAGAGGTGCAATTGAAATTAATCGCGAAGTTAGGGATTTGATGATTTAAAAGCAAAATACAAAGTGTGGGTGAATTTTTCCCTTTATATTAAAATGCAATTTTGATTCAATCTCAACCATAAAATAGATAATTAGGAGTAGAGACTTAAGATCTAGGTTTTATTTTCTTATTTATATTATTTATATGTAATCGACTTTAACGGGAGATAAAATAGTATAAATATACAATAATATCTTGGATAACACTTGCTGCGAAAGCTTCTTTTTCTTAAAATGAATGTGCTTCAGTCAAGCTTATTCTTGCTCTTGATATTGTTTTATATCTTTGGTATTTATTTCTTGGTTTAAAGCTCTATTGATCAGTATAAACTGCTTTTTCTTCATGATAAACATATTGTTTGGCTTTCAGGCACAGATTGAGATAATCAGGGTGGATCAATTGTAACATTCCCCTCTACAATACAATAATACCCACCCACACTAAAACGGTATGGGCCAAAATATCTCAAAAATAGAACACGTGAACATACAGAGACATTTCTGTAAACTTAAGCTGACGTACTTTACGTATGTGTGACAACCAAAACTCATACAGAGCCCCCCACCCCACTTCTTTTTCCCTTTTTATGTGTATTCCATTACCCATAATAAAGGGTTTAATCAGTATTTTTATTCCCCTGTGGAGTCTTTGTAGTTTGGACATTTAAGAATTAAAATATGCTGAATGGAAATTCCATGTATACCAGTTCTGATAGTGATATGATTCATCCACTGCTTGGAGTACCAATTACTCACTTATTATCCAAAACAAATTATTCTCCATTCACTATTTCTTTTTTCCGCTAAAGTAAAGTGAAAATTTTATTGATTTAAAGAAGAAGATAACAAAAGAACATAAGAAAAAACGAGCAGATTAAACACTGTCTTTGGCATTCAGGGAATCCACTTAAACTGAAAAAAATCTAGAGTCAAGTTGGGTCAGGCTGGACTCAACCCGTAAGTTCAGCCTAGCTAGGCCCGGCCCAAATCTATCAGGAATTAATATAACATGGGTCCAAAGCCGGCCATGTTCGGATTCCGGGCAGGTTTGGCCCATTTGAGTTCAAGGCGCTTGCACCCTGACAGAAAAGGGAGCGGTTGTAATTGTTCAGAACTTTAGGGGAGAGACCACGATTATCTTCTATTTATTATACAGAATCTAATCATATTACTTTGGGTCCATTTCTAAGACATTGGCTTATGTCAAGGAGAACTTGACATGGCCGGCAAAATAGAGGGTAAGATAGAAAGGAAATTCATAAATAAGAAATATTATGAGAAACTTGTTAAATAGAGATATAATGATAAATTCATAATATCCCTAATGTCTGAAAGTTCGAAGGGTTGCAACAGGGCTGGTTGAGCCGGGTTTCTTAAAACTGCAACCCTGATCGTGAGTACCTTACACTCAATCCTAACCAATCCAACCCTGTCAGGGTCAGAAATTGTTCAAACCTAACCCTACCCTAGCAGGGTTGGGCCTAACCCTAATCCGAGCTAGGTTGACCCTGACTGTCCCTGATTCTTGGTTCACTTTTGCTAAGAAAATAATCTTTAATTCATTTCTAGGTAGCTATTCTGCTAGTTCCTACTATCAGAGTATTGGTTACTCTCACAAATTTGAAAAGTTACAACAACTAGATGAGTTCTGCACCCCTCCTTCAAGTCCTCGTTCTACAAGCCGAGAAAGCCCTGTAGCAATGCAGTCCTCAAGTTCATCACGGTTTCAATGGATAAAAGCTCCTTACCAATGTCAGGGCTCTTCAATGAATGCGGGTCCCATCAATCGATTAGAAGATATTCATTATTCAAGACCCATTTGTGTTATCAACCGATTATACATGGATTGCAGTTGTAGCAAGGAAAAAGAAGATGCAGGAGAAGGGCAAGTCCAAAAAGGGAAGAGGTCAAAACAAATGAAGTTTGTGTCATAGACAGACAGGAACCAAATCTACTGATAAATCAGTATTTGGCTTGCGCTCTTCTGCTTATAGTTGCACACAAGTATCGCCAGAAATTTGAAGAGATGAGAGAGAGAGAGAGAGAGAGAGAGAGAGAGAGAGAGAGAGAGGTGATGAACTCACTTGAAGCTTGGAACGAAGGGTAGATGCCACGAAAACCTTTGGAGATCTGAGATTAGCAGCTGTCGAAAGCCTAAGAGATGGGCACTTTTGAGATTGAAATGGGAGGCGATTGAGCTTGAGAGATAGAGAGCACCAAAATCAGGCGAGACAGGTATGACACACATTAAGACTGCAGAGCAGGATGCCGGTGAGCTCGTGAGGTGAGGGCCGTGAGGTGCTACGACTGAGAGACTGATAGTGAGAGTCAAGAAAGTCTGAGAGACAGATTTATGTTTAGTTTTAAGATTAGGATATATATATATAAAATGAAAAAAGGGGTGGGGTAGTTTAGGTATAATGTAAAAAAAATGGAAAAAAAATGATGATGAAATAAAAAATAAAAAAAAAAGAAAAAAAAAAAAAAGAATCTGTCTAGATCCCCAAAATAGGGGATCAGAGAAATAGGAAATCAGAAAAAAAAAAGAGAGAAAGAAATCGGGAGAGAGAGTTGCAGGGGAAGAGGAGAGGTCGACACCTCAACCCTCCTCCCCGAAATCCCTCCCCCAAAGCTGCCGGTCTCCCGACTTCTCCCATCCACCTCAACTCCTCCATCCCCCCCTCATCAACACCTCATCAGAGAGGGGTTGTCCAGAACAGAGATAAAAAGGGAGGAGGGCGGACAGACCAAGTGAGAAGAGAGGAGAAAAAAAAAATCTGGAGGGAGAAGAAAAATCGGAAGCTGGAGGAAGAAGAAAAATGAGAGGCTGAAAGAAGAAAGAGAAGAGGAGGAAAGAAATCAGGGGAGAGAGGGAGAAGTAGAGAGAGGAAGAAGAAGCTGCAGTGGGGAGAGAGAGAAAAAAATCAGGGAAGAAGAAAGGGCGGCAGCGGCAGCGAGGAGGAAGGAGAAGAAGCAGAAAGAAAAAAAAAAGCAGAGTGGAGAAGAAGAAAAGGAGGGCGAACAGAGGAGAAAAAAAAAGAGAGGAAAAACCAGAGAAGAAGAGGAGAAGAAAGAGGGAGAGGGAAAGAAGGAAGAGAAGAAGAAAGAAGGAAGAAGAAGAAAGAAGAGGGAGAAAGAAGCAGAAAGAAGAAGAGGAAGAAGAAGAAGGCGGCAGCACAGCCGCTGCCACCAAAGGAAGAAAAAAAAAAACCAGAGTTGAGGGAGAAGATATGTAAGACCCGTATCAAACTAACCCGGTCTTACTACCTTGAACCAGGTTTACCCATCATGGATGAGCAAAATGGACCAAGGGCGTGAAGGAGATCGTGATCCCAGGTATTAAATCGACCCAAAAACACTTAAATTAAGGGGAGGGTCGCATACCCAGCAAGGGGAGGGTCGGACCCCCCAAGACAGAAGGTCAGACCCCCAGTTTTATAGAGGGGGTCGGACAATTTAGGAACCAGGGGTCGACGGGATAATCGACCCCCTCATCGACCCGCAGTTGCCGCCAGAAACAGAAATTAGGAAAGTTTCCTAATTTCGGTTGGACTCTTTCCAAATCTCATTAAGACTTATTTTAGGAGTTTCTACTCTATAAATAGGACGTCCCTAAGCCTCTTTCACTCCTTTAACAACCTTAAATTGAATTGAGAGAAAGAGAAGAGAAGGAAGAGAAGAAGAAGAGAAACAAGTAAAAGAAGAAAGCAAAAAGGAGAAGAGTTGCAGAGAAGGAGTATTCTTCTCAGGTATGGATACTAATTCCATGAGTTTCTACAGACCTTAGGTTAGATAATGAAGAAAGTATGATCTCGGAGAATCTCAAACCATCAACCCATGGTTAGGTTTTCATGGAAAACCATGGGGAAGTCATGAAACCCATTTAGGTGAATGAATCATGGTTCTAGGCCGTAGAACATGTGTAATATGGACTGTAGTAGCAAGCCATAGGACCTCAAACACGGAGAATGGACTGAAAGCAGAAAAATCAACAAAACCCACAGGGGGTCGCATGGGGGGTCGATGGCCAATCGACCCTACCAGACCCTGAGCATCGACCCCTAGTGTTCGGGAAGTCCAGAATAGGGGTGGTCGCACTGGGTCGATCATTACTCCGACCCTACCTCCGACCCCCGCCACGGTGATGGTTTTTAAATTCGAAATAAATTCTAATTAAGTTCTATCGACTTTGTTAGGTCTTCTAGCAATATAATAACAATATAATGGTGATTCTAAAGCTTGGAAGATGATCTATTAACAAGCTAAGGTGAGGGAACAAGACCTAAACTAGTTGGTTAATAATAAACTGTTTTTATTTCTTGAGTCCAATGCCATTGATTCTATGCGTGTATGTTTGTATGTGCATTCAACATGTCATCCAATATTTCTATTATTTGCTCATGCATATTTACTTTATTGTTTATAACATGATGATGGTGATGATGATAGGAATAGGCATGTGAATGTTTGTGTTTGACCAATGTATATGGTGCGGGTAGGGATGGTATCAATCGGTACTTCGATGCCGTTTTCATCAGGGTATATTGTGCCATAGCCTATTCAAGTCATGTTCACTGACGTCGTCGTATCGCCATTACCTTAGCAGAACTATTATGTCGTAGAGTATCAGGGGAGGTGGTCTCGGTCCTTGTAGTCTCTGACTCTATCGGGGGCCTTAGCTCTATCTCTATGGATGTTCGAGGGATCTTTGGGGTGAGGTCTTGGATACCTTGTTTGGCATTAGGATTGGTTAGTTGCGAGCCCAGTTTGTAACCCTAGCCAGCAGGGGTTTATTTGTTGGTATGGTATCAACCGGTACAGCCATGACCATTTTTCATGGGGTGTATATTGTGCCATTCTGGGTGCATGTGGGGCGACAGTGCCATTTTCATTGGGCGTTTTCACTCACTCGTGTATAGAGGTGCGGCGGCCACCTATCCTTTCTATAGCACATTGCAAACTATAAACCAGACTAAAGATATGATTTGATTGCATGCATATGTATTGTTGCATTGTTTTGTTTTGCTCACTGAGCCATGATGTGTGCTCACCCCTCGACGTCGAATATTTTTAGTTGATGATACAGGTATTACCGTCGAAGATTATATAAATGCTCCAGCGTACGGGTACGTGGCGGCGATGGAAGTTGAAGCTGAAGTGGATACACATGACTCCTCTTGCGAGTGCAACTAATGTGTATTAGATTAGATGTTTTTTCTACTTTTCTTTATTTGGATTTATTAAGGACATGTATTTGATATTTATTTATGTCTCAGTTGATACAGAATAATTTGCTATTTAAATATTAATATCATAGTAGATTCTCAGTTCATTTTACTATAAGACTTCCGCTATTATCTATTTACTCTGATTATGAATGTGGATGTATGAGGTTTAGATCAGTCGAATACCATCTGTACGAGATTCTGGTTGAACCGTTGGTTTGCTAGCGGTTCATCACACCATTCTGAAGTGTGCGGAATTGGGGTGTGACAACTTGGTTCAGAGCATCTCAGACCGTGTCCGCTAAACTAGCATACCTTCACGACGAATTGTGAACTGAGATAGGATAAAAGTAAAAACTGTAATATTAACACACTATAAGCACAAGTGATGTTTGAGACCAAATTTGAAAAGACAATAATGCATCTATTAAAGGAAGAAACAATTTTAAATACAATGAGAGCGAAACAAATGTATACAAATAGCTAAAAGCAGAGTACAGTCCACAACCTGGACAGTTACTCTGTAGTACAATGAAAGAAAATAGATACAATCATGAAGCTGGAGTTGAAGGAGGAGGCGGTGCCTCACGATCTTTGTCATAATCCTCAGCGTAGACTCTAGTCAACCAGGCTGTCTAAGTCTGGGTCGTCTGAAGACTAGCTGCAAGATCAGCTACCCACTGATCAGTCCGGCGTTGAGCCTCTATGAGCTCTCCCATCCTCATGTCTGATGTACGCTGGGCGTCTATGAGCTCATCCACTCTCACATGCTGAGCGTCTAGTAACTCATCCATCCTTAGATCAGATCTGCGCTGAACCTCTCTGATCTCATGCACATCTCCATCATATCAGAAGGTGGGTGTGAAGGACCAGCCGCATGAGAAGGACCAGCCTCATGAGAAGGACCAGCCGCATGAGAAGGACCAGCCTCATGAGAAGGACCAGCCGCATATGAAGTACCAGCCCCAGCCGCATGTGTAGGTGAAGGCGGTGGTATCGAGTCTACATCCATGTACATGCGGTCATCATCATCAGCAGGCTCTGCATGAACTCCAGCAGCGGCGGCAGCTGCCTCAGCGTCAGCTATCTCTACGCGAGTGTGAGGGCGCACCATCGCGTTCCTCTCCTCATCACTGACCTGGGCATCCAGCATGCCCATCTTGCAAATAGCCTCCCAATCTAGAGGCGATGAGAAGGACTTCTCCTGAATCTTCTCATCCAATAAATCAACCCCCAGGCGGGTAAGCAGAACAGTGATCATACGTCCGTAACGAAGGTTACCAGTGTGACTGGGCAATGTAGCAGTGATCATGGTAAGCATGATGATGTACGGAAGGCAGACGGGCTGTCTGGTGCAAATGTTGTATAGAAGATACTGGGTCAGCTGGGAAACCCTCTCGTAATGGCCACTCTGCGGGATCAGGTTATGCTGAATAATCTTGCAATATACCCGTAGAGCTGGACGCATATAGCATGCCCTCATCTGCCAGTGATCAGGTCGTAGGAGCTGGTTATCGATCTCGGCCCTCATCTGTAGAGATAAGAACTGGGGCTCTCCAGGAGCACAGAAAACCATGGGTCCATCATAGGAGATTCTCAGTAGGTCGGCTAGCTGTCGATAGTCAAACGAGAAGTTCACCCCTTTGACGTAACTCGTGATGCGCAACTCGTGACCCCTCTCAACATCATTGTAATCCCCCACCACCTGGAGTTTACAATAGAACTGGCGTACCAAGTTGGGGCAGGTGCACGCGTCGTAAGTAATGACAAGGAGCCATCCCATATCACCAAATGCTCTCTCCACATTGAACAGGGCTAACTCAGCCAAGTTCACTTTACGACCACCCTCTATTTTCTTGCGAGCGTAGTGGGCATACTGTGCCTCAGCTTCGTTGGAACGGAAACGAAAAGGATCACGAACTCTGGGTACTTTGGTACGAGCCATAGTATCTGCAAATAAGAAAGAGAAACCAATAATGGATTAGTAGAGAGTAAAAACCAAAAATTGGGACATTATAACGACGTAAGTTGGCCAAATGCCTCACTTGTCACCTACACCCGTGGGCAGGAGGACTTACGTAGGTTCTAACATATCCTACAACACTCACACAGTAGGAAATTCTAACTAATGGGATCCAATTTGAAGGAATTGCGAGAAATCAAAAATTTCCACAAATTAGGGCAAAAGAAGCAAAAATTCAAGTTTCTCGATAACCAACCGATGAAACTCAAAAAATTTTGAGGGCTTTTGTTCCTCGAGACACCAATAACAAAAGCCCCCAATAAAAATCGAATTTTTACAGTTGGAAAAAGTTTAATTTGAAAAATACAAGTTAAACGGGCGAAAACCTAGAAATGGAAACCTAAAAATAGGTAAAATTGAGGAAACATACCTGTAGGAACGATGTGGACGTCGAAACACGGACCCAAATTGACCAATATAGTGGAGTGGCACTGTAGCAACTCAAAGGTGGGAGACGATTCGAAACGGAGAAGAAATATGGGAAATGAACCCAGAATCGGACCTTAAAAATCTGATTTTTGGTCTGGGGGTCGGACAATTCAACCAGGATCATCGACCCCCATATCGACTCCCGTATCGACCCCCAGCTCTCGGGAATCTGACAGAAAACCAGGGGTCGTACCTGGGGATCGGACATCCATCGACCCCCATATCGACCCCTAGCTCTCGGGAACTTGACAGTAAACCAGGGGTCACACCTGGGGGTCGGACACCCATCGACCCCCGCATCGACCCCCAGCTCTCGGGAAGAACAGGTTATTCCCAGGGTCGGATACTAAGGGTCGGACATACCATTGAACCTGCATAGAAAAATAGTGTTTTACATAGAATGAGCTGAAAATTTTGAAATTTTATATCGGTTAGCGTGCCTACATGAAGTATAAATGATTGTCTCACGCATTTTGATGATTTTCAGGCACCCCATTCTCAGGAGAAAATATGTTTGGGCATAGAGTAACCAGGTAGAGCCGAAATGCAGTTCCACCACTACCACCTATGGAGGACACTAGTCAAGAAAATATATATGCACAGGGAAATCCGCAGGTTGCACCACCAGAAAATCCGGTTCAGGTAAATCTTACAAACTTGCCACCTCCACCACCGGAGCTAGCAACCGTAGTTATGAACCTAGCACAGAAGCTGCAACAAATGCAACACGCACAGGCTCAAATGCAAGTGGCAATGGGGATTATTTTCTAGGCCACACATGCTACACCCATGACGACTGGACAAACCAGTGCAGCACCGGTGGGTAACCACCCAGCACCTCAAACACCTCAACCACCAGCTGCACAGATTCCAGTACCAGGTCTGAAAGCAGCTCAGGTTAATTATCAGTATCCACAACCTATGTTTGGGGCATACCCCCAAAATCAGATGGATCACTCTCGACTGGTTAAGAGATTCTTGAAGATGAAGCCCAAGGAGTTTAACGATAAATCGTCTGATCCTTTATGGCCAGCACATTGGATAGATGAGATGGAGAGAAATTTTCTTATGATGACTATTACAGAAGAAGAAAAGGTATTATGTGCCACCTTCATGCTAAAAGGTGATGCACATCATTGGTGGAAATCTACCAGGGGCTATCTATTGACCAAGCACGCCCTATTGACTTGGGCTATTTATAAAGAAGCTTTCTTTGAGAAGTATTTTCCCCGAAGCTTTAGAGATTCTATGGAGAAGGAGTTCCTGAGTTTATATCAGGGCCAGATGTCCATGGATGCATATCAACAGCGTTATGAGGAGCTGTTTTTCTTTGCACCACTTAGTATGCAAGAAGAAGACACTAAGACCTGTAGGTTTGTCACGGGACTTAGAGGAAGCATCAGAGAGCACGTTCTGGGTTTGGAAAAGAAGATATACAATGAAGCTGTCCAAATTGCTCGAGTTATAGAATCGAGCCAGAAGGAAAGTTATTTTACACAGAACAGAGACATAAAAAGGTCAGCCAGAAATGCTTATAACGGAGGTAACAACAAGACATTTCTACCTTGTCAAAATTCATACCGATATAACCATCTTTAACTTTACTTGAGTGCTATCTATTTCTTTACTGGCTACCCTTGATAGTTCTCACTTTTGCTCATGCACTCTTTTATAGACATAACTTATATCCATCCATTCAGTAATCTCAAAATAGATTCTCCATTACTTAATCTGAGGTCTTTTGGCTATAGAATCTTAATCTGAATCCAATCATCTTTCTTCCAATAATTCCATTATCATTAAACATCTTTTCAATGGATGTCGAGAAATGTAAGAATCAGAATGTTTATCCAAAAGCGATTCACCTCCTCCTTTCAAATTTAGTATGATAAAGGACACTTGTTTTATCTAGTGAACCTAGGTTTAAGGGATCAAGAGTAAATCTGTGGTAATCCAACCAGCATCCAAAGGTCGTTAAGTTGCACGGTGGTTCAAATACATGAAAATAGAGGTTTTATAACTCTTAACCTCAAGATTACAGTTCTATCGAATATATAATGCCATTGGTCAAGGCATTACAGGAATAAATCTGGAGAAAGATTTCGTACATCAGTAAATCAGGTATACATCAGAAGATGTACGCTCAACATGGTTAAACATTTAACTGTTCATTCAGTTCGTATCTCTGTTCATGTTGTCGATCATAAGAGTGGCTCAGATTGGTATAATCAGGACTAATACTAAAGAAACAATATTTACAACTTCAATTGACAGGTTGAATCAAGAAGGTATCCTATCAAGACACGAGAAATAGAATCAGGTATGTGCATCCTCTATAATCATAAGAGTAAATCAATAATGCACCGCACCCTATATAAACTATCTAGTTATATGGCCACAATAGATTTGATCCTTGCTGAAAACGTTTGAGGCTTAATCTTCAGAAAATATTTCTCAATCCTTGTCGGATCATTCTGCCATGATGCAATTGTCCCATATATCGGTGGCTGATAAGGTTAACCACCTTGATACACTGCTTGTTGTGCATCAAACTTCTACACTGGGGTGTGCATTACTGGGACTTATTGTGTGGTAGGCACTGTGTTATAGCTAACAGGTGTTGGGGTACAGTGATGCTACCAATTGGTACCGTACTTGGTTTGACCCGGAGGTGTTGATGTAGCATCAACAACTTGGGTAGTGATTTACATAACAACTTACATAGTTGGTCTCATCTGTTGTTGCTCTTGTATTTTATTGGGTCAAGTTTATGACAACCATAACCAAGGTACTTGATAGTCCAGGTGGTTGGCTGGAGTGGTCTGGTTGTTCACCTCCTTTGATTCGCTCTAATCTGATTATCATTATCTAGCATCTGCTCAGATGAGTTTTCAGTACCCATTCTCGACCCTGATAGTGGTGGGGTCAAGTTGCAACCTCTTCTTAATGCTCAACGGGTAATGGATCAGCTTGTGGTGGATCTCACCCTGAGTCTCCATGTCACCCAAGAGTATAGTTACTCTTATTCTTAATGTATGGTCATTATTCTCTTATCTCTGTTGGATTTAGCCCAAGATCTTTTCCTTTATCTCGACAGGGGTTTTGGCATTACTAGCCATTTTCCTTCTTCCTCTGTCCTACATCAAGTTTCACATCTTGTGAGTACCAACTCGATATTCCAATTTTCTGCTGTACAGATGCTTCCTTCTTGCTACAGTACTATATCCCTTGTATACGTAGATAAGTACCCAACTTATGGATAGTACCCTATATTATTTGTTTATCAGGATAAATTTTGGTCTTCCCTTTCTGTTTGAGTGTATATATATGGTTCCACCTTTTATATGTACATTATTGTCTTGTTTAAGTTCTGTCTCAACCAACACAGGTGCTTATTATGTGTTTGTATTAAAGCTTTTAATTTATCCTAACTCAGTTCATGGACTCTAGTGGAAGTATTCAGGTTTCATGGGAAGGCCTGAGAGAGCTCTGATACCAAGTTGTCACACCCCAATTCTGCACCAACTAGAATGGTGTGATGAACCGTCAATAATCCAACGGTTCAACCAGGATCTCGAATAGGCTATCCCACATATGATAAACCAAAACACATTCCACATTAATCAGAGGTAATAAAGTAAATAGCAAAAGTCTTATAGATAATGAACTGAGGTCTAATCATGATAAATAATTAATATTCCATTTATTTCCAAGTAACCAAAACATAACTTAATACATATTACAATATCCAAATACAAAAATTAAACGCTAAGCGTATCCACAGTTGAAACGCTCGTTTAACGAATCACAATAGTCCTCCACAGCTTGCTCATTCGTAGCCTCCACCCGTTCATATGTTGGCGTGTAGACATAATCTTCAATCATAGTACCTGCAACATCAGAAACTAAAAAGAATTACGCGCGCGAGGGTCAGCTCTCCAACTTGAGCTCAGTGAGAAAACAAAACATTGCAACAAACATATGCATGCATTCAATTCATATCTTTAGTCTGGTATATAAGTTGCAGTGTGTTATAGAAAGGATAGGTGGTCAAAGGTCACGTTTATTGACGCCGCACCTCTATACACGAGTGTGTGAAGCCGCCCAAAGGTAACGTTTATTGTCGACCCACATGCACCCACCATGGACAATGTACACGCAAATGTCACGTTTATTGTTGTACCCGTTGCCCATACCAACACGGAAGCCCCTGCTGGTGAGGGCTCGCAAACTGGGCTCGCAACTAACCAATCCTACTGCCAATCAGTGTATCCAAGGCGTCACCCCAGCATCCCTCAATACGTCCATAGAGATAGGGCTAAGGCCCCCCGGTAGAGTCAGAGACTACACGGTCCGAGACCACCTCCCCTCATACCCTACGACGTAATAGTTCTGCTAAGGTAATGGAGATACGACGATGTCAGTGGACGAGACTTGAGTTAGAGATAGAGCTAGAGTGCTGAGGCCCCGCCTATGACACCTCCCCCTGATACTCGCTCGCATCAAGCACGCCAACCACACACATACAACCACATGTCTATTCCTATCATCATCATCATCATCATCATCATCATCATCATGTTATAAACAATAATTAAATATGCATTGTCACACCCCAATTCCGGCTGAACCAGAAGTGTGAGTGAACCGGTACTAAACCACGGTTCACACCAGGATCTCGAAAGATCGTGTCAACCAATCATCCCTGAGCAAACCATCAAAATCCAGAGTAATACTAGCAGCGGAAATAATTATAACAATGAGCTGAACTAAATGATAAATTAAAATAATTAATCCAATTATTTCATCATCCATCAGAATTTAAATATTATTTTATTACAAAGCTTTAACTGAAAATAACCAAATCAAAGAGGAAAGACACAGAAGGAGCACTCGCATAACTCATCATGCTCGTCCTCCACACTCTGTGTCTCCAGGGCAGCCATCGCACTGTAGGCTGGGGCGGTCACGAAGTCCTCCACCGTATACCTTGCATCCAAATCTGAAAAGAGATATATATATCGGGGTGAGCTACAACACAGCTCAGTAAAGCACAAGACCAATGCAACATCCACATGCATGAGTTAACATTACAATTTGGGCCAGGTATAACTTGCAATTGTGCTATGGTAAGGTTTGGCGGCCACCGCACCTCCATGCACGAGAGTGTGAGCACACCCAATAGTCAGGCACCTACCACACTACTACTGTTGCCCCACATCACTCACTCCGGTATAGAGATAGGACTCGAGTCTGGCGGGCAGGAAGAACCACAATCCCACGTCCTCCTCCTGATACCCCATACCGTACCAATACCTAAACCCCTATTGGCAAGGGCTTGCAAGTGGGTTCCGTTTCTAACCAGTCCTAGATGTCAATACAATAGGCTCCACCCTAGTACAGCCGTCTACGGCATAGGGATAGAGCTAGAGCGTGCAGGCCAGGCTGGAGACCACATTACCTCACCTCCCCCTGATACTCTACCCGCAACAAGCATACCAAGATGGAACTATACGCAAGTAGGCCCTATCCCAACATCGCTCCCTATGGCATAAGGATAGAGCTAGAGTGTCATGGCCAGGTCAACGTCGACATCGGAGATCACCATGCCACATCGCTGTGGCCAGATCAACGTCAACATCGGAGACCACCTGCCATAACCTCCCCCTGATACCCCACCCATACCAAGCATGCTAAGATAAGGTGCTATTGAAAGGTGTCGGGGTGAGGAATGATCCTAGGCCCCCGGCCCTTCCCATTCCACACTCCAACTAAAACAATCACATGTCTAACATCCATCACACCTAGCATATGAAATGCATGAACAGATAAATCAAATAGAATTTACACTACATGACATGTGATATGCACAATCCATCAAACAAGCATATAAATTGATACAGAAAATTACAGAGCCCTCTAAGGTTTATTATTAAATCTTTAATTTAAGTTTCGGGTCTTGTCCCTTACCTGACGCGTGGTGTCAATCCTTTTTTGCGTCAGAAGTTTCACGTACAAGTCCTACACAATCATAGTTACATGTTAATTTCCATTTATTAGAGTTTTAAAAGCCAAAACCTGGCTTTCCCAAACAAACAGGGCTCGGAACACATACTGGTCTCGCACATACCGGTCGCAGGATAGTGAGACCGGTATGGTGAGATCGGTATACATACCGGTCTCACTCAAATCTGACTGAGTGCGACCGGTATGGTGCCAGCGGTATGCATACCGGATGCACACATATCGGTCTCACTCAGATCTGACTGAGTGCGACCGGTATGGTGCCAGCGGTATGCATACCGGATGCACACATACCGGTCTCACTCAGATCTGGCTGAGTGCGATCGGTATGGTGCTAGCGGTATACACCGCGGCCCATACCGCGGGACTCTCCCAAGGGTATACCCTACGGTGTGATTTTCGAGAGCGAGGTCTCCACGGTAGCTCCCTAAGGTTTCACCTATCTTCTGCTAAGGTCCGATCCCCATAAAGTCCTACGGATCGCGGCTAGAACGCCGCATAGCGTCCCCAGATCCAAAAGAGATAGGAAAGGCATCTAGGGCACAAATCATCGGATCCACCCTACGGGTAGATCCCAAGGGTTTCCCTATCAATTGCTACGGTCCGGGTCCCGTCCCGAAGGGTCCCCACGGATCTTGGCTAGAATGCCAAAAACCAACCAGATCCGAAAGAAAGACGAAAGGAATCTAAGCATTTTCCATCAGATCTCACGCCGCTTCGTGGCTCCGATCCGATAATCAACACTACAGGAAGGATAGAGCACTTTACCGGTAGCGGTTGTCAGTTGGCGGCGTGTTCCTCCACCGACAGTTCCTTCCTGGGCGGCGTCTACCTCCTTGAACCCTCAACTCCTTCTCCGAACAAAGGGGTTCACGGAGTGTCTCCCCCTCTATTAATAGAGGGAGGCCGTCCAAAGCACGCTCCCCCCTCATATGGAAACTTTAAGTTTCCATTTTTGAGAGAAACACAACTGGAGACGAACTTCAGCCGCTCCGAACTATACCGGTCTCGCACCATACCGATCGCAGGATAGTGCAACCGGTATAGTGA
The DNA here is from genome assembly GCA_028583415.1 of Protea cynaroides. NCBI lineage: Eukaryota > Viridiplantae > Streptophyta > Magnoliopsida > Proteales > Proteaceae > Protea > Protea cynaroides. The sequence continues at coordinate 11,614,905 of CM053265.1, forward strand.
GACCGGTATGCCATACCGGTTGCAGGATAGTGCATCCGGTATGGTGAGACCGGTATGGTGAGACCGGTATGCACTTAGCCATTTTTACACATTTTTCATACCTGAATTTGATTGGTTCTTCACCCGGCTTCTTGCGTGGTCCCTTGCCCGGCTTCGCTTTCCGGTCTGGTTATGATTGGGCACCTGTCATCGCATAAAACCATGGTTAAACCGGGGCTTAGAGCACGATTCTTACAAATCTACCACCCTTAAAAGAAATTTCGTCCCCGAAATTTGCATGTAGGTCTTACAATTCCCCCTCCCTTAAAAGAATTTCGTCCCCGAAATTGTACGTACCTTCAGAGTCGAAAAGACGGGGGTATTCTTGTCGCATGGCATCCTCCTCTTCCCAAGTAATTTCCTCTACGTCCTGACTTTTCCAAAGCACCTTGACATAGTAGATATCCCGCCTTCGAAGATGTTGTACCTTTCTGCTAAGGAGTTGGATTGGCACTACCTCAAAGGTTAATCTTCTGTCAACTCTGGAGGATCAGCAACAAGGATATGCGAAGGGTCTCGCACATACTTCTTCAGTAGGGACACATGGAAAACATCGTGGACGCTAGACATTGCCGGCGGCAATGCAAGTTGATAGGCCACTTTGCCGCACCGGGACAGAATTTCATAGGGCCCCACATATCTTGGACACAATTTCCCTTTTCTGAAAAATACTTTATCACCTACCATGAATTCAAGATCCCGCCGCTGTTATCGGCATAGTGCTTCCGACGCACCCGAGCTGTCTTTACCCCGGCTTCTGATTTGATCCACTGCCTTGCAGGTTTCTTCTACAAATTCAGGTCTAACGATTCTTCTTTCACCGACTTCATCCCATAATAGAGGTGTCCGGCATTTCTTCCCATACAAAGCCTCGTATGGGGCCATCTGGATCGTAGACTGGTAACTGTTGTTGTAGGCAAACTCAATGAGAGATAGCTTCTCATCCCAAGCCCCCTTGAAGTCAATAGCACATGCCCGAAGCATGTCTTCTAAAATCTGGATGCCTTTCTGACTGTCCATCGGTTTGAGGGTGGAAGGCTGTGCTAAACTTCAATTTCGTTCCCATTGCCTTCTGCAGTCCTTCCCAGAACCTGGATGTGAAGCGAGGGTCTCTGTTAGATACAATACTTTCTGGGACCCCATGGAGTCGTCCCTCATGTTGTCCGGTATACTGGGCTCTGACAGGGATAAATCTAGCAGTTTTGGTTAGGCGATCCACAATTACCCATACTATATTCACCGACCTTGGAGTCATGGGTAGACCAGTGACGAAGTCCATGGTAATACAATCCCACTTCCACGCGGGCTCGGGCAATGGTTGTAGTAGTCCTGCAGGTCTCTGTCTTTCCGCCTTGACTTGCTGACAGTTTAAGCATTGGAACACATGTCGAGCCACATCAGCTTTCATTCCCCTCCACCAGTACAACCTTTTCAAGTCGTGATACATTTTCGTGCTGCCATGGTGTATTGAATATGGAGTGGCGTGAGCTTCCAACATAATCCGATTCTGGATTTCCAAATCTTCATCCTCAGGTATGCACAAACGCCCACGATATCTGAGTACCTTGTCCGCATCTAGCGTAAAGTCAGGATTGGCTCGACCCTTTTCCAAATCCTCTTGAACTGTCCTGAGGTATGGGTCCTGTAAGACTGCTACCTTTAATTCCTCCTTCAGGTCGGGCAAGATCTTTAATGCTGCAAACATTAAGGTAAACTTGTGTATCAACCCTTGCTCAATGGGATCATCAGCTGACTCAATTAGGTGTTGCTCTTCGTCCCCTGATGTTTGAAACAGCAGCGCCCAATGCCGCATTAGTACTTGGTCCCGCCCGTGGTTCGATGCCCATTTCCCCGCTTAGTGCATCAGCTACTATGTTGGCCTTACTAGGGTGATACTGGATATCACAGTCGTAGTCCTTGAGCAACTCTAACCACCTCCTCTGCCTCATATTCAAGTCCTTCTGGGTGAACAAATATGTCAGGCTCTTATGGTCAGACTTAATCTGGAACTTCTCACCATACAGGTAATGCCTCCAAGTCTTGATGGCGTGAATGACTGCTGCCAACTCAAAGTCATGCGTAGGGTAGTTCTTTTCATGCTCCTTTAGCTGTCTTGAGGCATAAGCTATCACCTGCTCGCCTTGCATCAGCACACAACCCAGTCCCGGCACTAAGCATCTCGTATATAGCGTAAATGGGCGGTCCGGGAGCTGGAATTGTCAGTATAGGTGCCGATACCAGCCTTGACTTCAACGTCTGGAAACATTTCTCGCACTCATCCGACCATATGAATTTCTGCCCCTTTTTGGTTAACTTGGTGAGTGGAACAGCAATCTTGGAATAGTTCTCCACAAACCTTCTGTAGTATCCAGCCAAGCCCGGGAAACTATGAATTTCAGCGACCGTCTTTGGTGCCTCCCAACCGACTATGGCTGAAATCTTGCCGGGGTCTACCTTGATTCCTTCAGCCGACACCACGTAACCAAGGAAGGCCACTTCATCTAACCGTAACTCGCACTTCTTGAATTTTGCATACAACTTTTCTTTCCTCGCCTCCGTAATGCGGCTCGAGATGCACCGCATGTGTCTCCTGGTCTTTGGAGTATACAAGGATGTCATCAATGAAAACTATAACCGATGTATCCAACATGTCATGGAATACTCGGTTCATTAATTCCATAAAATGATGCCGGTGCGTTAGTCAATCCAAAGGACATCACAAGGAACTCATAGTGTCCATACCGTGTCCTGAAGGCGGTCTTTGGGATGTCTGAGTCCTTAATCTTTAGCTGGTGATACCCAGACCTTAGGTCAATCTTTGAAAACACACTTGAACCTTGCAGCTGATCAAACAAGTCACCTATTCTAGGTAGTGGGTACTGTTCTTGATAGTGAGCTTGTTCAACTCTCGATAGTCCATGCACAAAGACACCGCCATCCTTTTTCTTCACAAAGAGCAGTGTGCTCCCCAAGGTGAGATGCTTGGTCGTATAAACCCCTTGTCTAAAAGTTCGTGCAGCTTGGGTTTTTAATTCTTTCGCCTCAAGAGGGAGCCATCCCTGACGGAGCCTTAGACACAAGCGCCCACCCCCGGTAGTAAGTCTATCACAAACTCGGTAGCCCCGTCGGGTGGTAACCCCGGTAATTCTTTCCGAAACACATCGGGGAACTCCCGTACGACTTGGATGTCTTCCATTTCGGTGTTTCAGCGGTCACATCTACCACTGACACAAGATATCCTACTCCTCATTTCTCTAAGCACCTCTTTGCTTTTAAGGCTGAGAGTATGAGCTTCCTCTTTCTTGGCAACTTAACCCCTTTGAACTGAAACTCATTCCCATCGCTGTCCTTGAGCATCAACTTCTTCTCAAGGACATAGCAGGTTTGTCGAAAGTGTTTAGCTAACCAGTCCATCCCCGTAATAACATCAAAATCCGACATCTCCAGCTTGGACTAAATTGGCTTCAAGTTCTCGTCCCTCAATATACACTGGGCAAGGTCCATAATAGTCTTCTAATACCACCTCGATACCCATTGGTGACCGAACTAGCAGACTTGGTTGTAAGGCCTTGATGGGATGTCCTAGCCCTTTCCCGAAGGATACCGAGACAAATGAATGAGTGGCCCCGCAGTCAAACAGACCCTTGCGGGTATCCCCGCTATATTTACTATTCCCGAGGTTGTAAAATTTCCTTTTAGCTTTAAATATGCAACAAGTAATGCAACAATTTAGGAGGAAGTGTAAAATAATACCCGTAACCACATCCGGTGATGCGGCTGCCTCCTCGCAGTAACGGCATATACCTTGCCCAACCGCTGCTCCTTCTTGGGTTGCGGGCATGATCCCGGCATAGTGCCCCACCTGTTGACGCTGTAGCACTTGACGTTAGGGGCCGGCCCCGTTGCCCTGCGAGGCCATTGCAGGAGCCGATTTGGGAGGTATGGTACTAGCTTGCGGCCCGAATGGACGGTATGGCCTGTTGCCTCGTCCGCCTCCACCTTGGAATTCGGTATTCGGCCTCTTCAAACCTCCGTCTCGGGCCACAAAGCTGTCCCTCCGGTTTGACTCAATGACACGAGCCACCTGTACAGCTTCATTGTAAATGACCAAACCTCGACCTATAACATGTTATCCGATTGTGCCTCGCAGTCCCATGGTAAAACGGTGAGTCTTAGTCTCTTCCTCTTGCATGCCGGTGGGAGCGAAGAAGAACAACTCCTCATACTTCTCGATACGCCTACAAGCCATCCGTGATTGCTGTAGATTTAGGAATTCCCTCTCCATCCGGTCACGGAAACTCCCGGGGAAGTATTTGTCGAAGAAGGCTTCTTTGAATATAGGCCAGTGATAACCCGGTGCTTGATTTCCAAGTACCTACGAATGGAATTCCACCACCCATTGGCCTCTTCCTTCAACATGTGAGTAGCATACAAGACCTTATCTTCATCCCGACAAGTCCAACAACCCGAAATTTTTTCTCCATCTCTCGATATCCACCGTGGCTGGCCACGTTGCTTTCCCTGCACTTCCCTGTAAATGTGGGTGGTTTAAGCTTCAAGAACCCATCCACCGCCTTAGCAAGGCTGTTCCGAGCATACGGCGCCTGTCCATACCACTCGTGGCTGATAAGCGTAGCCACCCCGATCGCCTCCCCGATAGCCACCATAGTGTGCACCAGGATATGGACCCCGGTACCGTCCCCCGATACCCTCCGTGGTCCCGATTATATACTGGTGTGCCGGTAACCGGGTGAGGCTCGGTGACGGGTGGTTCTTGTCGTGATGGTATTCCAAAGGCCCGTGTTTACCCCCACGGTGTTGTTTGGACATTTCCTGCACCGGTGACCGGCACATCCGTAGGTGCTGGTACGGCTCTCGTGGTCCGAGCATTTTGGTTATTTCTTCAAAAAACTTCTTTTGTTGTGCCGCCATACTAGACATAAAATTTTCCATCTTTGTTTCGGAGCTTGAAGATGGCTGCCCCTGGGATGGCGACTCTTCACTCGCCTGCCTTAAATTCTCAGTTGCGTTCAGGGGGTTCTGCTCTTCCCCACTTATCCTCTCTTCTTGACCTTCAGAGTTCTCAGTACCTGAACTCCTGTCTATAGCAGGCGTCCTTGAGCGATGACGTCTGCGCGGAAACCTACGACCATTACCTCTTGCCATTGGTACTTTACTCTGCCTTGTAAGAACCTGAATACATAAAAACACATGGAGCAATTTAGAAAAATGTATCCCAACAATTCATAGCCTCAACATGTGCATCTAGTATTTAACAAGAGTGGCAAGGAAAGAGAAAAAGTAACAGAAAGTAATCAGGCTAAAATTTTCAAATTTACTAGATAACCCTCATTTCACCAACTTACACAGTCATAGGGTCGAAAAACCCCCCGCTCAAAAAGTTTTTGATAACGATTTGTACAATCCAAATACCTCTGGAGTTTCTTGGCAAGGTACTGGACTTTCGGGGAGAAAACCCCCTTTTTTCCCATACCGGTCGGACCATACCGCTGGGAGGTACCGGTCGCAGGATAGCGCAACCGGTATACCTCTCAGCGGGAGGTACCGGTCGCGGGATAGCGCAACCGGTATACCTCTCAGCAGGTACCGGTCGCGGGGTACCGCTGGGAGGTACCGGTCGTGGGATAGCGAGACCGGTATACCTCACAGCAAGTACCGGTCGCACGGTACCGCAGGGAGGTACCGGTCGTAGAATAGTGCGACCGGTATACCAAAAGACAGAAAAAATCTCTTTAAAATCACGATTTTTCTTGTCTTTTCCTCATTCTCTCTTTGGTTTAGATTCCGGTGGCGATTTCTCTCCGCTTCTCAGAGTTGCTACAGTGCATCCGGAGTCCTTAGGATCAGTTTTCACTCTTGCAAGAGTCTCCACGTCGACTAAAAAGGTAAGCTTCTTCTCTCTTTCTCTCTTTAGATGATTTTTACATCATCTTTTTACCCAAAACTTAACTTTTCTCAAATTGAGGAATTCCAACCGTGGAAAACTCTTTTTGTTGCTTGGAAAAGGTTCTCGGGGTCCCTCTGAGTGAAACCCCTCAACCTATTTGGAGTTCCATCGGTTGCAAGAAATCATCAAAAAATTTGATTTAAACCTAGGTTTTGGGAAAATTTTTCGGAGTGAAATCTCTCAACCTAATTCGGAGTGAAATCTCTGAGTGAAACCCCTCAACCTATTTCGGATCTGGTTGGTTTGCAAGAAATCATCAAAAATTTGATATTAACCTAGGTTTTGGGAAAAATTTCAATTTTTCTTGAATTTGTTTGATTTCTCCCAATTTTTCACCTGGTATGCCTAAGTTTGGTTTAATGGAAGAGAGTGGGGGTTACATAAGTCCTCCTCCCCAAACTTTTGGGTGAGTTCGAGGATTTTACACCATTTACAGCCGTTACTCTGCCGAAATTTTCTCATAATTTAAGACTAACCGTTACGTTTCCTTGATTTCACAGGTTATATAATTTCCACACTTCAAGGAGACGTTCCATCAACACAATGAGCAGCACGCCTCCCCCAGCCACCTCGTATAACGAGAGGTATTTTCGTTCGGCGACGGCCGCCTCACGATTTGATTGGTTTCAGTCCAAAAACATAGAATCCGGCCGGTACGTCAACCTGGAGCATCTCCATCGCTTTGATGTAGCGTCGGCTTTTGGGATTTTGGGGTGGTTACCCGTCATTCAGTATCGAGAACGCACCCGTCCAAATCTGGTAAAGCTATTTTTCTCCAACTTAGAGGTGGAAGGAGATGTGGATGGCCTGGACAATGCTAGAAGTCCCGCGCATCACAAGCTATGTGAAAGGGGTGGTAATCTCTTTCAACACAAAGAGCTAGCCGTTCTACTAGGGGTTCCGGCACGATGGGGACCTTGTTTATCGTGCCCCCCGTGGTCAAAGGGTACCTTGATGAGTACACGGGGCGATGATAGCCGCGCAGATATTAATACCAGGACGGGTTATGTCGGCCTCAAATCTTCATCCCTTACCTCGCCTATATTGCCGGATCATTCAGCATAATATCGTCCCTCAGAGCGGGCATTATGGAGAGGTATCCCAGTTGACCCAGTTCATTACCTACAGTGTGGCCTCCAGGTACCGGGTTTGTCTGCCCTACCTGATCATGCGGGTTATGATCACTGCGGCGATGCCTGATGTGTCAGGTAACCTTCCATATGGTAGGTTGATTACGGCACTTTACAGCGTATGGGTGTCAGTATGCGGGAGAGGCACCTAGGGAGGTGACCATGAACTCCGATATTGATGCCGAGGCCTTCTACAAGATGCAGATGGACGACCTAGAGCTCGATGATGAGGAGTTACAGGCCTCGTCCCCTCCCCGCCGGAAACCATGCGGCTTTTGCCGCAGCAACGGTGCGAAGCAGCAGATGTCGCCGAGATGGGGGACGATGAGGACACCCACATGTAGGACATCCCAGTACCCGCACCTCCGCATTCACCAACAGCAGAGTCTTCCAAGCCGTCTGCCCCCAGTACATCTAGGTCTGATCCCATTCCTGAACCAGCGGGGTACCCGTCGACTACGGTACCACCACGTCCTTCTACAAACCCTACGGTTGCTGGCACTTCTAGACCCGCTCCAGTTCCTAGATCAGCTAGGCGCATGCCAGCTACTGTTCCACCCCATTCATCTTCAGACCTTTTGATTCGCATGCTCACTGAGCTCGGGGACACCCGGAGAGTCATCCCGACACTCGTAGAGACATCCTTGTCTCACAGCGAGAGATGGGTCAGAAGTTGGGGCGCCCGGCACGCAGACTTACGGGTCACTCGAGACCAGGTCCACCGGCTCGGGGAGGTATACGAGCGAGACTATGATATAACGGACCTGGTCTCATCCGAGCCCGCTTACTCCACCATAGCCCGATTAGATTTTTGCTTGATGTTCACGTATTTTATTTTGTTAATAGAGTAACTGTCCGACCTGTGGACCGTACTCTGTAGTACACTTTGTATTTATTTATGTTCTCATAGTCAAAGAGTTAGTTGGTATTGTTTAAAACTTCGTTGCTTAAAATTTCTCTTCATTATTAGTATATTATGCAATCTTTCTTAAGTCTCAGGCATCAGACAAGCTTATGGTATGTTCTTATTAATGTTTTATTAATTTTTCCTAACTCAGCTCATTGGACACAGATGGCTGTAGAATGATTAGCTGGACAGAGCCTAGGGCTCGATACCAAGTTGTCACACCCCAATTTCGGCTGAACCGTAAGTGTGAGTGAACCGGGTACTAAACCACGGTTCACACCAGATCTCGAAAGACCGTGTCAACCAATCATCCCCCCGAGCAAACCATCAAAAATCCAGAGTAATACTAGCAGCGGAAATAATTATAACAATGAGCTGAACTAAATGATAAATTAAAATAATTAATCCAATTATTCCATCATCCATCAGAATTTAAATATTATTTTATTACAAAGCTTTAACTGAAAATAACCAAATCAAAGAGGAAAGACACAGAAGGAGCACTCGCATAACTCATCATGCTCGTCCTCCACACTCTGTGTCTCCAGGGTAGCCATCGCACTATAGGCTGGGGCGGTCACGAAGTCCTCCACCGTATACCCTGCATCCAAATCTGAAAAGAGATATATATATCGGGGTGAGCTACAACACAGCTCAGTAAAGCACAATACCAATGCAACATCCACATGCATGAGTTAACATTACAATTTGGGCCAAGTATAACTTGCAATTGTGCTATGGTAAGGTTTGGTGACCACCGCACCTCCATGCACGAGAGTGTGAGCACACCCAATAGTCAGGCACCTACAACACTACTACTGTTGCCCCACATCACTCACTCCGGTATAGAGATAGGACTCGAGTCTAGCGGGCAGGAAGAACCACAATCCCATGTCCTCCTCCTGATACCCCATACCGTACCAATACCTAAACCCCTATTGGCAAGGGCTTCCAAGTGGGTTCCGTTTCTAACTAGTCCTAGATGTCAATACAATAGGCTCCACCCTAGTACAGCCGTCTACGGCATAGGGATAGAGCTAGAGCGTGCAGGCCAGGCTGGAGACCACATTACCTCACCTCCCCCTGATACCCTACCCGCAACAAGCATACCAAGATGGAACTATACGCAAGTAGGCCCTATCCCAACATCGCTCCCTATGGCATAAGGATAGAGCTAGAGCGTCATGGCCAGGTCAACGTCAACATCGGAGATCACCATGCCACATCGCTGTGGCCAGATCAACGTCAACATCGGAGACCACCTGCCATAACCTCCCCTTGATACCCCACACATACCAAGCATGCTAAGATAAGGTGCTACTGAAAGGTGTCGGGGTGAGGAATGATCCTAGGCCCCCGGCCCTTCCCATTCCACACTCCAACTAAAACAATCACATGTCTAACATCCATCACACCTAGCATATGAAATGCATGAACAGATAAATCAAATAGAATTTACACTACATGACATGTGATATGCACAATCCATCAAACAAGCATATAAATTGATACAGAAAATTACAGAGCTCTCTAAGGTTTATTATTAAATCTTTAATTTAAGTTTCGGGTCTTGTCCCTTACCTGACGCGTGGTGTCAATCCTTTTTGGCGTCAGAAGTTTCACGTACAAGTCCTACACAATCATATTTACATGTTAATTTCCATTTATTAGAGTTTTAAAAGCCAAAACCTGGCTTTCCCAAACAAACAGGGCTCGGAACACATACTGGTCTCGCACATACCGGTCGCAGGATAGTGAGACCGGTATGGTGAGACCGGTATACATACCGGTCTCACTCAGATCTGACTGAGTGCGACCGGTATGGTGCCAGCGGTATGCATACCGGATGCACACATACCGGACTCACTCAGATCTGACTGAGTGAGACCGGTATGGTGCCAGCGGTATGCATACCGGATGCACACATACCGGTCTCACTCAGATCTGGCTGAGTGCGACCGGTATGGTGCCAACGGTATACACCGCGGCCCATACCGCGGAACTCTCCCAAGGGTATACCCTACGACGTGATTTCTGAGAGCGAGGTCTCCACGGTAGCTCCCTAAGGTTTCACCTATCTTCTGCTAAGGTCCGATCCCCATAAAGTCCTACGGATCGCGGCTAGAACGCCGCATAGCGTCCCAGATCCGAAAAGAGACAGGAAAGGCATCTAGGGCACAAATCATCAGATCCACCCTACGGGTAGATCCCAAGGGTTTCCCCTATCAATTGCTAAGGTCCAGTCTCTGAAGGGTCCTACGGATCTTGGCTAGAATGCCAAAAACCAACCAGATCTAAAAAAAAAGGCGAAAGGAATCTAAGCATTTTCCATCAGATCTCACGGCGCTTCGCGGCTCCGATCCGATAATCAACACTACAGGAAGGATAGAGCACTTTACCGGTAGCGGTTGTCAGTTGGCGGCGTGTTCCTCCACCGACAGCTCCTTCCTGGGCGGCGTCTACCTCCTTGAACCCTCAACTCCTTCTCTGAACAAAGGGGTTCACGGAGTGTCTCCCCCTCTATTAATAAAGGGAGGCCGTCCAAAGCACGCTCCCCCTCATATGGAAACTTTAAGTTTCCATTTTTGAGAGAAACACAGCTGGAGACGAACTCCAGCCGCTCCGAACTATACCGGTCTCGCACCATACCGGTCGCAGGATAGTGCAACCAGTATAGTGAGACCGGTATGCCATACCGGTTGCAGGATAGTGCATCCGGTATGGTGAGACCGGTATGGTGAGACCGGTATGCACTTAGCCATTTTTACACATTTTTCGTACCTGAATTTGATTGATTCTTCACCCGACTTCTTGTGTGGTCCCTTGCCCGGCTTCGCTTTCCGATCCGGTTATGATTGGGGCACCTGTCATCGCATAAAACCATGGTTAAACCGGATTTTAGAGCACGATTCTTACATGCATGAACAGTAATAATAGAAATATTGGATGACATGTTGAATACACATAACAATCATACACGCATAAAATCAATCATGGCATTAGACTCAAGAATAAAACAGTTTATTATTAACCAATTAGTTTAGGTCTTGTTCCCTCACCTTTACTTGAGTGTAGATCCTCTTTCAAGCTTTAAGAATCACTTTTATATCAATAGAAAAACCTAACAAGTCGAGAGATTTTAGTTAGAAGTCATTCCGACAATTTTTGGCTTGCTGTTAACTGGGGGTAGTAGGACGGGTAGCAGTTTTCTGTGACCCCCAGGGGTAGGGTAGATGCCTAGGGTCGGATGTTCCATCGACCCTGGGTGCGACCCCGCTCTTTCCTGGACTTTCCGAATGCTGGGGGTCGATGCTAGGGTCGGATGTTCCATCGACCCTAGGTGCGACCCCCCGTGGTTTGAGTCAAGAATTTCATCTTACAGTCCATTCTTTCATGTTTGGGTCCTATGGCTTACTTTTATAGTCCATTCTATGATTGTTCTATGGCTCAAAACTCCAAGTTACTCACTTTTCATAGTTTTCCATGATTTCCATTGGAATTCATCCATGGATGGATGGTATTAGGGTTTCTCCTAACCTAACTTCATCATAATCTATTCTAAGCTTTCAATTCAGATGGGGATTAAGGTTCATACCTTTTGTAGTCTGAGTTTCCAAGATATCTCTGAACTTCTTCTTCTTCCTTAGCCTTTTCTTCATGTTTTCCTTCTCTTCTTCTTTTCCTTCTCTTCTCTTTCTCCCACTTTCAATTAGGGCTCTAAAAGGAGTGAAAGAGGCTTAGGGACGTCCTATTTATAGGGGAAAACCTCTCAAAATACGTCCCATTGAGTTTAGGAAAGGTTTCATTCGAAATTAGGAAAGTTTCCTAATTTCCGGTTCGTGCTGTTTTTTGCTATTTTCCGGGGGTCGATGGTAGGGGGTCGATGGGGGGGTCGGACCTGCCTGTTTAGGCATGCGACCTTACCCTCGTTTTGACTATTTTTGAGTAAAATTTCATATTGGGTCTTGGGTTTCTTCACACACTTGGTCCACTTGGCTCGACCATGATATGTAGACGGGTCACGACACAAAATGTAAGGTTAGACCGGGTTCGTGGCCTGCGGGTCTTACACGGGTAGGCTTCCTGGAAGCAGACGATGATGGAAACTGATGCGGTGGTTGTAAATTTTGTCCTTGGCCCATTGGCCCTGGGCTACCATCTGTTGGCAGTGTGGTATTATTCCTTCCAGACTCAGGCACACCTTTAGTGGGAACATAACTAGGTGGCCTGAACATCTTCAACATCTCGTTCAGGAATGTCTTCTGTTGAGCTTCCATCTAGTAAACCAGATTCGTGATAATTGTCTCGGAGTTTGTATGAGGAGGGCCTGGTAAATTTGAGGGTGCCCTGGGAACCTGCCCTTCTCCACTCTCCGGGTTCTGGGTTTGCTCTTCAACATAATCGATTTCCATATTTTCCTCAGTCTAGCGCACCCTGGAGTGGTGACGCTTTCGTGAGCCTCTACGACCGTTTCTGGCTACCATCTCAGATTAGTCTTGTCTGGATCTGAGAAGAAGACATAACACATGAGATACAGTCGAATAATGTTAGTCTTTAGCAATTGCAAGGCAGATAATCGAAATGGAAACTTAATAATAAAATTTTTCCAAAGAAAAAATTTTCTGGCTTTTTTTTTTTTTTGGCTGACCGGTCGCGACATACCGGTCGCGACACTATAGAGGATTGGGGAGACCGGTATAGTCGACCGGTCAGAATTTTCATTCTGACCGAAACATAGCGGTCGACTATACCAGGGGGGTACCGGTCGACCGGTATGGGCAAAACCGTCGATCGGTATGCACAAAATTGGCCTTAAAGTCGCGAAAAGTGAGAATTTTTCTCACTTTTCTCTTCTTCTTCTCTCCGGTAGCGATTTCTTTCTAGCTCCTGAGTTGCTACAGTCCGACCGGTGATCCTAGAAGTCATTTTCTTCCGATCAAGAGTTAGAATATCGCCTCCAAGTAAGTTCTCTCATTCCATTCATCATTTTCATATCGTTTTTTCATGGTTTTATACCCAAAAACTAGGTTTTTCTTTGATTGGAAGATTCTAACCGTAGGAACTCTTTTCCTTTGGTTTAGAAAGGGTTTAGGGACCCCTAAGAGCAAAATCCCTCAACTAATTTGAGGTTCCACCGAAAGATTTTTGGAAAAATCAAAATTTTCTAGTTTTGACCTAGGTTTTGTCAAAAAAATCAATTTTTGCTAAATTTCTAAATTTCTTGTTGTTTGTTCCATGTTTGGCTTCCATGAAGTGTTTGGGGATTACGTAAGTCCTCCTCCCCATGTTTTTTGGGTAAGTTCGAGGCTTTTTCTTGATTTACTGTCGTTACGCTGTCGAAATTTTGATAATTTCTAACAATTTCTACTTGTTTTTCCTTGTTTTGCAGCTCTAATGGCTCCACGCAGAGGTGCTGGCAAGCGCTCCTATGGTCTAGGCATGCACCTTCCCCACCCGCCTGTACCACAGCTCGATGAGCATTAGTTTTGATCTGAGGCGGCACAAGCCCGCTTCCCTTAGTTCGAAAGGAAGAACATCGAGTCTGGATGGTGTGTAAATTTGGAGCAGTTGCAGTGGTTCGATGTGGAGGCCTCTTTTGGCAGACTTGATTGGTTGCCGGTCATCACATACCCTACAACTACCCGTCCCAACCTCGTCAAACACTTTTATGCCAACTTGGATATAGATGGGGATGTCGACGACTTCAATCAATGTCGAGCGCTCCGCATCACTAGTTACGTCAAGGGTGTTCCCATATCCTTCGACACCCATCAACTTGCTGATCTTCTGGGGATTCCCAATGATGATGATTTATTCTACTGTGTCCCTAAGATGAAGGGCTTTCTCACTGACGATCTGCGCCAGGAGATCTCAGAGCAACTTCTCAACCCTGGGGCGCCCATGAAGGCTACTAGTTTGAAGCCCCTGCCTCGATTTTATAGCCGCATCATCCAGCACAACATTGTGCCCCAGAGCGGCCACTATAGTGAGTTATCTCAGCTCACTCAGTACCTGACTTACTGCGTTTGCACTGGGGAGCAGGTTTGCCTTTCCTATATCATCATCAGGACCATGCATCAGGCTACATTACCCAGTCAGTCCAATAACCTTCCTTATGGCCGGCTCATCACCACTCTTCTACAGTGGTTACGAGTGAACATGAGGGGTGAGATTGCTGTGGAGGACACTATGACTTCTGACATCGACTGAGATGCCATCCTGCAGATGCAGATGGATAATCTGCTGATCAGCGATGAGGATTTAGAGGCTCGTCCTCACCCACTCAGGAGGGTAGCAGCCGCGGCAGCAGCAGCTAATGCTGCTCATACAGCAGAGGCAGCGGGTGATGACGAGGGTGGCGATGATCATTTGGAGGATGTTCCAGCACCAGCACCACAACCCACCTATGCAGCGGGACCATCTCAGCCGCCTCCCGACACCATGATGGGTATGTTCACGGAGCTCAGGGATGCTCAGCGTGAGATGAGCCGTGACTTGGGGCACTTGGCTCGCAGCCTCAGAGTCACTCAGGATCAGGTGCACTGGCTTAGGGTCGCTTACGAGCAGGATTATGACATAGCAGACCCTATTCCTCCTAGGCCCCCTACCCCATGATTGTCTTCTTATTTTGTTTCTCTCTCTTGACAGTTTATATAACAGGGTAACTGTCCGGTTTGTGGACCGTACCCTGTAGCACTTTTAACTTTATCACTCTTAATCTTTGGTAGAAGTTTTATGGTTCTTCCTAACTAGAGCATGTGCATTATTAAATTCCATATTTAATATAGTATATTATGCTCTTTCTTAATCAGTCTCAGATATCAAATAGTGCTTATGGTATGTTCTTATTAAAGCTTTTAATTTTTCCTATCTCAGTTCATTGACTTAGTTAAGTGCAATATGGTTTGTTGGACAGAGCCCGAGAGCTCTGATACCAAGTTGTCACACCCTAATTTTGAACCAACCAGAACGGTGTGAGTGAACCGTCACTGAACCAATGGTTCACACCAGGATCTCAATAGGACCGTGTCCACCCATACAAACCATTGCACATAACCACAATCAGAATATAATAAATACAGCGGAAGTCTTTAAATAAATGAACTGAGTATTCTATTGATAAATTTAAATAAGTATTCAATTATCCAAATTCCAAACGTAGTTAAATATCTTTACATCACTTTAAAAATAACTAAAACAAATAAAATAAAATCAAAGGTACACGCAGAAAGGGCACTCGCATGAAACGTCATGCTCGTCCTCTCCTACTTGCACATCCAGAGCAGCAACACCTCCATACGCTGAAGCGTTCACGTAGTCGTCCACCGTGTAACCTGTATCAACATCTAAAATGGTGTATACACAAAGGGTGAGCTCACAACTTAGCTCAGCAAGACAATCAGACAGTGTATCAATATTATATGCATGAGTAACAATCATTTTATGCTGTGGTCTGGTTTAAGTTTGCAATGTGTTATAGAAAGGTTCGGAGGCCACTTCACCTCTATACACGAGTGTGTAGCATCGCACAGTAGATCACATTACCACCGGCCCACATGCACCCATCATGGAATAGAGATAGAGCTAAGGCATTCACTACCTCCCCTGATACTCCACCCATACCAATACATAAGCCCCTACTGGCTAGGGCTTGCAAACTGGGCTCGCAACTAACCAATCCTATATGTCATCACTGTAGGCTCTATCCTAGCACAACTCCCTACGGCATAGAGATAGAGCTAGAGCGTGGTGGCCAGGCCGGAGACCACAGTGCCACGACCTCCCCCTGATACCCTACCCGCACCAAGCATACTAAGATAGAACAATATGCAAGTAGACTCTATCCCAACATCACTCCCTACGGCATAGATATAGAGCTAGAGCGTAGCGGCCAGGCCGGAGACCACAGTGCCACAACCTTCCCCTGATACCCTATCCGCACCAAGTATGCTAAGATAAAATACTACAAAAAGGTGTCAGTGTGAGGAATGATCCCAAACCCCAGACCCTTCCCATTCCACACACTAACGAAAACAATCACATGCCTAACAATCACATCCTAGCATATGGAATATGCATGAACAAATATAATAACTGGAAATAACAGATGACATGTGAGAATGCACAAACATCATACCAAATATTCATTGTTATTAACAATAGTTTACTGTCTATTAATTATTAGGGTTTAGGTCTGATTCCCTTACCTGACGCTCGTTTGATAGCTTGCTCCACATCGCAAGATCCAACGTGCTATCACAAAGCCCTATACAATATTAAGGTTCAATTAGAATAGTTTCTTAGGGTTTACGTTGGTCGAAAACCAACGATGTTACAAAATTACACTCCCAGAGCCGACCGATTGCATGTACCAATCGTAGCTCTGTGGGGAAAACTGGCGACCGATATGGTCAGCCGTCCCCACAGACCAGCCCCCCGGGAGGTACCGGTCGCAACATATTGGTCGCACAGGGTGCAACCGGTATAGTCGATCGGTATGTCTCCGGAAGACTATACACTTGGTTTTTCGACTGTCGTTGATCATTCTCTATTGATTCCAGGGTTTCCCCTACCCATTCTAGGTCTGAGCTTTGAGTTAGAGTTGTTTCCAATTCCATTCAAGTCTAGTTTTGATGGTATTCATCCTAGAACTCGAATCTAGGGTTTATCGACTAAATTAGGGTTTGACGGCAAAGTACGGTTTAGGTCAATACCTGCTTTGCATGGTATTGCTCCAAACATCCAACCATCCTAGAGTCATAATGTGAGAGGAAAGGTTTAAACACTTACCGTCGACTGGCGTAGAGTATGCGTCGTCGAACAGTAACGGCGGCTCTTCCTTCTTCTTCCTAGCTTTTTGTCCTTCTCCAATCTCCTTCTCCTCTCTAGGGTTTGTGAGGATCAATGGAAGGGGTTCTAGGAGGCTTAGAGGGGTTTAAATAGGCTAGGAATTAGGTTTAGGAAGCCTCTTAGGATTAGAAAAGTCTTAGGATTCGGAATTGGGAAAGTGGGACCCGTAGAGTTCCAATTCAGGATCTTGGTAGTCTGGCGCACAGACCATACCGGTCGACCGGTACCATAGACCGGTACCATCGACCAATATGAATGAAATTCATACATAAGTTGGTCTGGTTGGTCTGATTTCGTACCTGATTGTCATCCGCTCGTCCCGTCTGGCCCAGTGATGATCGGAAGACCTGTTACGACGTAAAGTCAAGGTTTAGATCGGGTTCACGGAGTACGGGTCTTACAAGTAATCCCTGTCTTCATCTGGGGTCACACCTGCCTTTTCCATTGTCTCGACCTTCCGATGCAAGATTGCTAACTGGTCCGCTATCTTTGCGACTACCTCCGGATCCATGGGCACACTCTGTTTGTCTGCTCCCATGACGACCTCTGGTAGCGGTGCTTGTCGCGGGACCAAAAGTTCTTCCAAGGCATCTTCACTTCGCCCAAGTGCTGCTCTCGGCAGTAAGCCTAATGTCACACCCCAATTCTGATCTAACCAGAATGGTGTGAGTGAACCGTCATTGAACCAACGGTTCACACCAGGAACTCAAATAGGCCGTGTCCACTCATACAAACCATTACACATAACTACAATCAGAATATAAATAGTACAGCGGAAGTCTTTAAATAAATGAACTGAGAATCTATTGATAAATTTAAATAAATATCCAATTATGCAAATTCAATCATAAAATATAATATCATTACATCTCTTTAAAAGTCAACCGAAAATAATTGAAACAAATAAATACAAATCCAATCAAAGGTACATGCAGAAAGGGCACTCGCATGAAGCGTCATGCTCGTCCTCTCCTGCCTGTACGTCCAGAGCAGCAACATCATCATACGCCGGAGCGTTCATATAATCTTCCACCGTGTAACCTGCATCAACATCTAAAAACAATGTATATACAAAGGGTGAGCTCACAACTTAGCTCAGTAAGACAATCAGAAAGTTTCACAATATTATGCATGAGTAACAATCATTTTATGCTGTGGTCTGATTTAAGTTTGCAATGTGCTATAGAAAGGTTTGGTGGCCCCCGCACCTCTATACACGAGTGTGTGGCACAGCATGGATCACACCCCCATCTGCCCACATGCACCCATCATGGAATAGAGATAGAGCTAAGATATCCCCGTACCTCCCCCGATGCTCTACCCATACCAGTACCTAAGCCCCTACTGGCCAGGGCTCGCAAACTGGGCTCGCAACTAACCAATCCTATATGTCATCAATGTATGCTCTATCCCAGCACAGCCGTCTACGGCATAGAGATAGAGCTAAGGTATCCCCGTACCTCCCCTGATACCCTATCCGCAACTAACCCACTAGGATAGAACAATACGCAGGTAGACCCTATCCCAACATAACTCCCTACGGCATAGAGATAGAGCTAAAGCATCGTGGACAAGCCAGCGTTGACCTCGGAGACTACAGTGCCACATAACCATGGCCAGGCCAACATCAACATCAGAGACCACCGTACCACGACCTTCCCCTGATGCCCCACCCGTACCAAGCATGTTAAGACAGAATACTACAAAAAGTGCTAGTGTGAGGAGCGATCCCAGGCCCATGCCCCACTCCACACACTAACGAAAACAATCACATGCCTAACAATCACATCCTATCATGAATGAACAATAATAATAACTGAAAGTAAAGGATGGCATGTGAATATGCACAAACAACACATCACATATATTCAGGTTATTAACAACGATTTACTGTCCATTAATTATTAGGTTTTGGTCAGATTCCCTTACCTGACGCTCATTTGTTAGCTTGCTCCACATCGCAAGATCCAAACGGAAAGTCACAAAGTCCTACAATATTATTAGGGTTTCATTAGAATATTTTTCTTAGAGTTTCATGTTGGTCGAAAACCAAGAAGGTTACCCTCACAGAGCTGACCGGTGGCATGTACCGGTCGCAGCTCTGTGGGGAAGACTGGCGACCGGTATGGTCAGCCGGTCCCCACAGACCAACCCCCGAAAGATACCGATGGCAACATACCGGCCGCACTGTGTGCAACCGGTATAGTCGATCGGTATGTCTCTGGAAGACCATACTTGGGTTTTTCGACTACCGTCGATCATCCTCCATGGATTTCCAGGGTTTCTCCTATCCATTTTAAGTCTGAGCTTTGAGTTAGAGTTATCCCCAACTCATTCAAGTCTTATTTCGATGAATATCATCTCGGAACTAGAATCTAGGGTTTGATGGCAAATTAGGGTTTTAAGGTCCAGTTAGGTTTTTAGATCAATACCTACTTCGCGAGGTATTGATCCACCCATACAACTATTCTAGAGTCATAGGGTAAGAAGAGTGATTAAAACACTTACCGTTGAATGGTGTAACAGGAGCGTCGTCGAACGGTAATTGCGGCACCTCCTTCTTCTTCCCAACTCCTTCTCCTTTCCAACCTCTTGAGCTCTTCTCTAGGGTTTGAGAGAGACAATGGAAAGGGTTTGAGGAGGTTTAAGGGTGTTTATATAGGCTAAAATTAGGGTTTAGTAACCCTATTAGGATTAGAAAAGTCTTAGGATTCAAAATCAGGAAAGTGGGACCCTCAGAAGTCAATTTTCGGATCTCCGCACTCAGCTGTGCAGAGCTGACCGGTCGACCGGTACCAAAACCGGTACCATCGATCGGTCAACATAAAATCATGTTGATTTGATCGTCTTTGATCCGACTTCGTACCTGTTTGTCATCTACTCGTCCCGTCTAGCCCGGTGATGATCGGAAGACCTGCTACGACACAAAACCAAGGTTTAGACCGGGTTTACGGAGTGCGGGTCTTACACCTAACCTCTCTCGAATAGGTATCCTCCCATGTTGTGAGGTTGATCCAATTCCACTTACTTCCGGACCCGGGTGCACTATAGTCCCATTTCTGATGGGTCTACCTCCGTTTTGCCCAGGACAGTCCTAAGGAGGTTCCCTAGGGGGATCAGCCTCTTTATGTGGATCGATCGGGGGAATGACTCCTACTGGTGGACGAGAAGTAGCCTCAGCGACTGAGGGTTGCAGTCCTTGGACAAATCTAGTTAACACTTCGAGTTGCTGAGCCATGGTCTCGAATTGTTCATAGGTGACGAATGCCTCTGGTGGGGGCACTTGATTTGCCGCTCGCTTCCCTCTCTCCCTCTGCGGTCCAGGTTCCAACCTATCTCCATCTTCGGGGTTGGTCGACCGTTGTTCAATTAGAGGGAGGTCGGGATTGACCATATGTCTTTTTGTTCTCCTTAGGCTCATACCTCTGGATTTCTCTCTGGCCTTTACTTTTCGACGTCAAATCACTCCAGGCCTCATGGTGGGTGCCAAACTGTTTCGGCCCCAATCCGTCTCTGAGGTCCACTACGCTGACTAGACCTGCAAGGCAAGCAAACACAAGGGGGAGGCAGGCCTATGGCCCTGGGTCCACTCCGATGCCCAAGTTAGGGCTCTGTGAACAGTCGATGGGCTTGGTATCTAAGCCCACAATAATATTTAAATGAGGTAAGTGAGAGATTCTCAGTCCTAAATGTCAGAGTGAGAATCCCAAGTATGAGTAATTAATGTTCTTGTACTTCAATTCTCAGGATTTGGTCTATTTATAGTGAATAATGTTTTTTCCTTAAATGTTGCTTTTGCCCTTTACTCATGTGTTCGGATTCATGAAGATGCTCTCTTATATCCAATCGAAAACGTCCACGTGGCTTGCTGATTGAGTCCTAAGTATCGCGATTTTATTGGTGGCGTGGCAGATATCCCCAACACTTGCAGCCCTAGAAATTCCTATGATACCTTCCATTTAGGGGCTGTTTGATAAAACTTCAACTCTGGAATTCTTATTTTTGATTCAAATTTCTACTCCAATTTTAAAAGGATTCAAGAGTATAAGGGAGTAGAAACATGTTTGTTAACCTAATTTAGTCATGAACTCCAGAGTGGTGGTGGTGGGTGACGGATGGTGGCACTAGTGGTGAGTGGTGATGGTTGGTGATGGTGGTGGTGGGTGAGAGGTGGTGGTGAAAGGTGGCGGTGGGTGGGTGGTAGTGGGTGGTGGTGGTAGTGATGGTTGGTGGTGGTGGCGGTGGGTGGTGGGTGGTTGGTGGTGGTGGCGATGGTGGGTGGCGGTGGTTGTTGGTGGCGGTGGGTGGCTGTGGTTGGTGGTGGCAGTGGGTGGCGGTAGGTGGTGGTGGCGGTGGTGGCTGGTGGCTGGTGGTGGTTGGTGGTAGTAGTGGTGTGGGGTTTTTTTACTTCAAAATTTTATTCCAAAGTCGAAAAACATCTATTTTATGTTCTAAAAAATTAGATTTTGAAGCTCATTTGGAACTGGTTCACCCATGGATTCTCCAAAAATCCGAATCAAATTACCAAACAGGCTTCTACTCTATTTATGTTTCAGAAATCAGAATTTAACTTATGAAATATTATCAAACACGCCCTTAAAGATATTTCATCATTCATCAATTCATCACAATTATAAAATACAAAACGTTGACGTCCCCTTCGTCTATCAAATCTCTTTCTTCTTTCGGTGCTTGTGCGGTGAGAAGTTTCTTCCCTATGGATTTGTGATTAATAGCTACTTTTTTTATTACGATTGTGATTGTGGATGTATGGATGGATAGGTAATCAATTAATATATGAATTTGGAGCCCACCCAAACGCATGGTTATTTTGTCAGAATCTTATATTTGGTAGTCCTTATCCCTAGTATTTTACCAAGAAGAATAAAAGTTCTTATCCCGAGTAGACGTCCTTCGCTTTTCTGGTCCATCAGACCTTATCATTTATTGTTTTTCAGCTCAAGGACCGATGAGTTTCATAAAATTCATATTTAATGAATCTGGAGCTCCCACGTGGTAATTTCTCCACATGATTATTGATGCGATTATATATCAAATTTTTATTCAAAAAATTCTAACTCTTAAGTGGAAAGATTCCAAATAAATAAGGTATTTAAGATTTTGAGCCTATCAAATATGAGATTATTCTTAACATTTATTTTTATTTGTTGTCCACTTTTAGGTGACAGTACAACTCAATATGATCTTGTAAGATTTTATCTTAGGGAGTTTGATTAATTACGAAGCCCATTGATTAATGGGAATTGGGATTATATGTTTTGATCGATTTTAATCTAATTTGTCAAGAGTTAAAGATAAATCAACCTGATCTATTATTGAGTGGTCCAGAGTTTAGGATAATATTAAATACTAAGGATTCAAAATACGTACAACCCAATCTATTTAATTCATCTCTCTGCTCTTATATGTAAAGAGAACGAATGAGGATCTCCGATGAACTGTAGAAGACTTGAATCAAAACAAGAACAATGGAATAGACGAAAAACAATATTAACGTACAGATATATCATAGTTATTCATTTATTTATTGTTCTCATTATATTCTACAGTTATTGTATAAATTATCATAGATTTGATTGAAACTTTAATTATATAAAATGTTTAACAGATCCACTTTTGAGTCACTGTAGTGAAAAGACGTGAAGGTCTGAGATAATATTAAGTTTTCAATTCAAAATTTTTAATTATTAAATAAAATAACTCTCAAATAAGACACCCAAGATAACATACTTGAATTTTTAACCATATGAATCTCACATTCCAAAATTGCATTCCCCGTGGGATTCTTAAACTTGTTAGTTCCGTCCCTCACCAAAACTCTTTTCTTGTTTTCTAGTTCGACGAATGATAGTGTCCATAAAATCCATATTTTTAAGCAACCAAATCCTCTCCTGCGGTCCTGCCGCCTGTCAAGGGTCGGATTTTAGTCGGCCCACCTCCCAATGTATTGGCAGGTGGCCAGATTAAACCCAGATCCTTGGATCGACTGCAGTAACATCCTGCCGCAGGAGACGATTTGGATCCTATTTTTAATGAGTTCGGATCAAATTCCCACGGGGTAATCTCTCCAGAGCCGTGCAGATTCTATAAAAGGAACCCATTTAGATCATTAGGCACACATTTTTAAACATCTGTCGTTCAAGCTTCTTCATTCTCTCAATCCATCCTGAAAATGGGAGTCATCCCTGCTTCCTCAATCTCTCAACCCATCTTGAAAATGGGTGTCATCCCTCTCGGCTCATCTTATTTTACTGCAGCACTGCGTTCCTCTAAAATCTCATGCCTGCAAAACGGACGTGTAGGCCAAGCAACCGTCGCCCATTGTTGGAGCACAGGGCTGTCGGCATCAACAGAGAGAGAACGGCGATCAGCTCATTATGATCCTAGCATTTGGGATCACCAACTCATTCAGTCATTGAGAAATCCTTACACAGTTAAGAGTAGTCTATGTAATCATCTATTGCATTATATACTCTCATCATATGGTGTCAATGTCTTACAAACTCCCACTTGTTGGCTGAATTGCAGAATGATGAACTCTCTCTTGCCCGCTTAGAGGAGCTCAAACATGAAGTGAAGGAGCTGATACAGTCCACCAAGGATCTATCATCTCGATTGGAGCTCATTGACGAGATTCAACGGTTGGGAGTAGCTTACCACTTTGAGGAGGAGATCAAAGAATCCCTTGATCATGTGGTTCATTTGGAAGGGAGTGGTGATCTTTATACTGCTGCCTTAAAATTTCGACTTTTGCGACAACAGGACTATCAAATTAGTTCAGGTAATTATGTGTGTCTCTGTTAAATTTCTATATCTATGCATGACCGTTTTCAAAACTAGTTTGGAATAGTCCCACATTACTTTGAGACTAGAACATTGGGTGCCTCATATATGTGAGAGTCTCTCCACTTACTAGTTTGAACTTTTGAGATGAAAACTTAATATGGTATCGGAGTTCTAGGTTTATTCTGCATGGTCACCCAAAGAGAGGGATCACATGCCACGTGTGCTACTGACAACACATTAGGGGAGTGTTGGGAATAGTCCCATATTGCTTTAGAACATTGGGATCACATGCCACGTGTACTGCTGACAACACGTCAGGGGAGTGTTGGGAATAGTCCCACATTGCTTTAGAACCTTGAGTGCCGTATATATGTGAGATGGTCATCATGTGACAACCCTATCCATTGGATCGTTGACACCTAAGATGGAAATTTTTTAAAACGGGGAGGAGGTAATCCATATCGGCCATGGCTGATTTTGATGAATCGACAAATCCAATACCAATTACTAAACCATCCTGAGTGATATTTGTTTCACCTCCTGTTGTTCTAATTTTCACACAGATGTGTTCAATGAATTCAAAAACAACAGTGGGAGCTTTAGGAACTGCTCAAGTATGGAAGCTAAGGTTCTCCTGGGCTTATATGAAGCTTCACACCTCGGAATGAATGGAGAAGCTGTGCTAGAGGAAGCCATGGAATTCAGCGTTTCACGTCTCAAATCATTAATCAAACATTTGGGGTTTAGTATGACAGACCAAGTGCGACAGTCCCTGGAAGTTCCATTGCATTGGAGAACGATTAGATTTGAAGCAAGGAATTTCATAAAAATTTATGAGAAGGACCATACGAAGAGTTCAATATTGCTTGAGTTAGCAAAGCTAGATTTCAACATTGTGCAATCTGTACACCAAAGGGATTTACAAGAACTTTCGAGGTAATTTTAATTAAGCAATCGATATGCTTTCATTATATGATTACAGGAGCAAACGAGGGTCATTTTGTCTTGTTGTTTTCTTCAATAGTTGGTGGAGAGACTTCGCTTTCAAAGAAAAGTTTTTCTTTGCAAGAGATCGATTAGTGGAAAATTTCATGTGGGCAGTTGGGATTATCTTTGAACCCCAATTCTCCAAATGCAGGAAGGGACTCACCAAATTAATCTGCTTACTAACGGTAATCGACGACATTTATGATGTATATGGATCACTAGATGAACTTGAACTCTTCACACATGCAGTCGATAGGTATGATCTAGAGCGACTGGTAGATCTTCTAAGAGATCTTATTGAGATCTTAATTTTATTATTATTTTGTCAGGTGGGATGTCAAAGCAGTAGAGGAACTTCCGAACTATATGAAGTCATGCTACTTAGCCCTGCTTAATTTTGGTAATGGAGTTGTTTATGATGCTCAAACTGATCATGGTTTGAATATCTTACCCTATGTGAAGAAAGAGGTACATTTTTTTTTCTTTTTTTTTAATATAAGAAAGAATCTTTCAGTTCATGGGAGTTCAGACTTGTGAGCAAGGATTTAGTAATAGAATTGGATCGGCTGAACCGATTCGTATTGGTTTTGGCTGTCTTGGCCGGTACAAATTTTTTTATATTAATTGTTAAAAAAATGTAATCATATTCTCCACGTATCATTACCCTATTGACTGTATAGTTGATCGATATTCTCCACGTATCATTACCCTTGTGAGTGGTCAATTTCACTTAGGCTCATTTTGTTTCCTTGTAAAATAGTGGAAAAATAAAAATTGGTCAAAAATAGAAGATTTTCTATTGTTGGTTCTAATCTAAAATAAAAAATAAAAAATAAAAAGAAATTTTTTTAATGTAAATATAGTTTGTACGGAAAATTTTACAACTAGACAAATAGCACCTTGACTAAGTTGCATTTATATTTTGTAGTGGACAAACCTTTGTAGAGCATACTTGGTGGAAGCAAGATGGTTTTATGAGGGATACACACCAGGGTTGGATGAGTACTTGGCTAATGCATGGATATCAGTGGGTGGTCCGGCAGCCATGGCCCATGGTTATCTTTTGCAGATGCAAGACCGACATACAATATCAGATGAGTCGTTTGATGATTGGTTGAATCATGGGTCGGAGCTATTTTATTGGGCATCTATCATTACTCGACTCAGTGATGACCTTGGAACTTCTCAAGTATGTTGCTAGTAGCTCTGAATCTCAAATAAAATTCTAGCCATTAATATACATTTGATCTTTATTGATTAAAGCTCTCTGTATGTCTGTTAATTGAAGGCTGAGATGGCAAGGGGAGACGTGCATAAGTCCATACAGTGCTACATGATGGAAAAAGGCGTCTCAGAGGGAGAAGCAAGAGAACATATAAAGGGTTTAGTGAGATACTCATGGAAGAAGCTTAATGAGTGTGGTCAAAGCTATGGTCTGCCTAGATGGGTGGTGGACATGGCTTTGAACATGGCACGGACAGCCCTATGCATCTTTCAACACGGAGACGGCATTGGCACTCCCAGCGGAGTGACTGAAGATCGAGTAAACTCATTGTTCATCGAACCCCTTCCATGATTTCATGACTTGATCCAAGATGGGATTGTTTGGATGGGTGGTGAGTGGGTGAGACTCATAGCAAATTTGGATTTGGGAATTATTCAGAATAAGAATAGATTGGAATGATTCGTTTTGGTAATGTAAGATATCTTATAGGCTAAATTAATTATAAGGTTAATTGGTTTAGTGGGAGTCTAGTTACAGGTAGACCGGTTTAAGTATGATTAGAGATGGACCAACCTGGTCTATTGTGAGACTGGTCCAGGGTTGGGGGTGATATTATAAATACCAATGGTTAGAGTCCCTACAGCCACGGTGTTATTTTCTTCTCCTGTTCCCATACGCAGAGAGAAGGTCAAGGGATCCCGACAGACTGTGAAAGACTTTGATCCAAGCATTCCAAGCATTCAAAGCAAAGAAAACGGTCAGAAATCAATCTACAGCAAAAGGTATATGTCTAATCATCTTTTTTCAATACCCATTGTATTCTAGTAATCTGTGTGGTGTGTTCGTTAGGGTTCATGGAAATCCCATGGGAAAAACTCAAGGGAGATCTGAAAAATTTTATAGTGGTATCAGAGCCACCTACACAGATCTAGGATCGATGGAAAACATTGTAAGGACTTCATGTTTGATTGGATTGAAAAAGTGGGAGATTTTTCTCTCAAATTTTTCATATGAACTTGTCTAGGATTTGGACCCTTGAAATATTTTTTTTCGGACCGTTAAAAAGTAAAATAAAATTTTATAGGATTGTAGATCTCGGAGAGACGGAACTGGGGACATAAGGTTGGTAGCCAGAATTTTCCTGAGGCGCTCTCACGCATCGCCTGAAAAAGCACGTGAGATCCACACGCTGGCGGCATTATAAAAAAAATAAAAAATAAATAAATAAAAAAATAAAAAAAAAATAAAAAAAAGGAAGGTGACGTCAGCCCTGTACTGGACCGAGCCGATCTGGGCCAATCCGGGACCAAACTTGGGCCCAGACCAGCCGGGCCGGGCCCAAGGGGACCTGTGAACCCGACTCAGGGTGCACGTGCGGTTTGCACGTGTGACCCGTGACCAATCCACGAGCCTGAATATTTGACCCGACAACCCAACTAGTGGACCCGAATTTGTGACCCGGGAACTTGGACGATGACCCGATTTTTTTGGCTCGAGGATCCGACCCAATGACCCTGAAAGTGGGTCCGAGAACCCGGATGAGTTGGTTGGTTGGGCCGGCGGTTGAACCGGTGGTTTACGGTTCGGTTTAAAGGCCAAACCATTTGGTTTGGCCTGGACCAAAGCATTAAAAAAAAATGTTTTAATTTGTGGGTTCGGTCAGCCCATAACCGAGCCTGGCCAGACCGAACCGACCCCGATTGAACCGCTTAAAACCGGTTCAGGATGTAAGAATGCAAGTGCCGACTTTGATAGACGATTGTGGGGGCTAGGAGCATCAGATTTTGATGCGATTTTTTGCATTGTGTTCGTATTTTCACGCTCTACAGTTTGGTACATAGTTTGACACATTTTGGTAATTTGAGGAATTTATTTTTGATTAAAAGGTGCCCCAAATTAGTCTGATTTATAATTTTCTGCTTGTTTATCAGTTTTTGTACCAAATGCATGTAGAAGGTTATGTGTGCATGGGATTTTATTTATTGACCCACAATGTGCTGCAAAGTAAGGTTTGAGGATATCATTGTGGAATTGGATGGAAGCCACTAAAGTGGTACACCTAGTTTCATCATGATGTCTTCAAATTCAAAGTTTATGTACTTGTAAATGCTTGTGTAAGGGTGATGTACACCCAAAGGTGGCACTGTCAAGTTTTGATCAAATTAAAGTTTATGGGTGTCATGTGAAAATTGGGTGAAATCCACCAAAGTGGTACACTCAGTTCCAACATGGTGGTCTTTAAACCCCAAATTTATGCATTTGCATATACAATAAATGATATATTTTTAACATACTATTCTCCATGGTGTGAAAAACAGCTAAGAAAGACAGTGTTAACCCAAATGTGGCATTTTCAAAGTTAAAGGTATGTTCATGCACATGAGTTGAAAGGGTTTTGACTTTAGGGGGTCTCATTAACCCAAAGGTGGTAGGATTTTCGAGAGTCATTATTCTTTCGCAGTCACTGCACAGAAACTGAGAAGACCACTATATGTTTATCCCAAAGGAGAATGTGTAGTTGGTTAACTCTTGAAAAAATGATATTTATTTGCATGAATGATTTATATGGTTAATGCAAGTAAATGGTATGTGTATGAGTCTTCAGCTGTTTGATACTGTATTAAAACTCATACACTGATGCGTTCATCCAAATATGACTGTCCCATAGAATGTTTTGATATATATCTTTTTCTATTCGGGACAAAGTATAAATAAATATAAATTGCATGTGTTTATATGAGTCTTGTATAATTTATCTATTGCAGGACATTTGTGTTTAGACTCATATAATGATGATGGTTTGTATCTCCTAGAATGTCTGTCTCAGTGAATGTACCATATGGTTGGGTAGTTTCTTTCTCACTCTTCCTAGGACAAAGAATAAAATTTATTATGAAAAGGTTGGAGACTAGTCTAGGATCGTTTGACCTAGATGTATCTTTCATAGTAGTTTACATAAGTTGTGAGATATTCTACTATTAAGGTTATGTGTACAGTATTAAGATGAGAAATATTACGAAGGGTTTATCTAAGAAAAATCCAAAGGGTAAGAATAATGTTTTAGAGGGGGTCAGAAGATAGTTTATTAACCTAGCTCTTTAGTACCAGTTATGTTGGAAATGGTAATGTGATGAAATATTTTTGGGAGCTATCAACTATCACTGAAAAGCTCAAGAACAATGAAACCAATGTAATTGATATATTAAATATTCCATTCCTTGCTAGAAAATATATTCAGATCTAGGTGGTTTACATTACCAAAGGGGAGAAATAGCTAGTGATAAGATTATTGTTGGGTAACTCCAAGGTGAATTACTCAAAGATAGATAGATTGACCAAAGATAGATGGTTTGACCAAATGCTGTTAAGCCAGATAAGCATATTTAGAAAAAGATAATGATTCTAGGACTCCCTAGGTATTTGGGGTAGGAGTGTCTTGAAGACTGTTGACTTGAATATTGTAAAGTTTTTTTTACATTCAAATGCTTTTTCTGCTCTTGATTTTACTTTGTTTTATGTTTATTGTTTGACTTAACATATTGTTCCTATATTAAAAATGTAATAATGTTATTTGAAATATCGAAATGTAAAATTTTTCTTTTCAATTAAATGGAAAGAAATTATGCTTATGATGTTGTAAGGTAAATGAATGCATGTAACGTTGATCGTATTTGTTATATGATGTGGTGAATAGTTTTTCATGTTTGACTGTGCAATCTTAGGTTTGACTAGTTGTACCAGTCATAATTGGTCTCTAGGACAATGTAGAGACAGGTTAAAAAAAAATTCTTGGAATGGTTGAAAAGTTTTGTCAATGAGAGTTTTTAGATTCTCTTAGTCAGTGAGAGTATTCAGATCTGCTTGGTTAGTAGGAGATATTTATCTGTGATTGTTTGTTCTGCTTATGATTTAATGGGCAGGATTATTGGTGAACATTTATTGCTTGTATGTATTCTTGATTATTTAAGACATGTCAAAATTACAAGGTGGTATTTAGCCAAAGAAGGCGGTAAGCCAAAGTATGATATTAGTCCAAACTGGAGGCGGTTTGCCTATATAAGTTGAATAATATCAAAGTACGTTGACCTATAAGGATTTTAAGGTAACGGGATCGTGGTAATTCGATTATTGGACTCAAGTATTCATCTCAAAGTGATTTATGTCATTAAGTAGACCTCTGTATATGACTGACAGAAGGGGGTACACCGGATGTGTAGGAGTACTTTCTGTTGTTGTTTGACATTGGTAAGCTTGATAACTGAATCAAAGTAAAGGATGGTTTTGGTGTAATTAGATTCCATGGCCACATGGGATCAATGGTGAATTTATAATTAATATAGCCTAAGTGGGAGATTGTAAGATATTTTATAGGCTAAATTAATTATAAGGTTAGTTGGTTCAGTGGGAGTCTAGTTACAGGTAGACCGGTTTAAGTATGACTAGAGATGGACCAACCTGGTCCACTATGGGATTGGTCCAAGATTGGGGGTGGTATTATAAATACCAATGGTTAGAGTCCCCACAGCCACGGTGTTATTTTCTTCTCCTGTTCCCATACGTAGAGAGAAGGTCAAAGGATCCCGATAAGCTGTGGAAGACTTTGATCCAAGCATTCCAAGCATTCAAAGCAAAGAAAACGGTTGAAAATCACTCTACAGTAAGAGGTATGTGTCTAATCATCTCTTTTCAATACCTATTGTATTCTAGTAATCTGTATGGTGTGTTCGTTAGGGTTAATGGAAAATCCCATGGAAAAAACCCAAGGGAGATCTGAAAAATCTTACAAGTAATTCTTGAATTCGGAAAAAAAATGTGGTAAAAAAATTGGACTTAAAGTAAAATTCGAATTCGGATCGGTTAAGAAATTATTCGTTTGTCCAAAAAAAAAAATTGGACAAAAAATTCGAATGCTGATTTTTAATATTTGGTGTTCCTATTTCACAAATCCATTAATTATCATACCAGCATAATATACAAGTGACATAAAATTAGAATAATATTTAATTAATAATAATATAATACATAATAGAAGTGCATGTTTTTATAAAAATGTATTGTTAGATTTTATTACAGTATATGTTACTACTGAAACTGGGCTAGCAGACTTGTATTGTTCCCTGCAAGATAAGATGAAATGTTATCAGAGCCAGACAATAATGTCCTGTGTCCACTCCGACGATCAAGTCAATGACAGAGCAATCAGTGTGGAGCTTACTAGAAGATGATAAGCTCCTTAGAGAGATGGGATCCCTGAGTATTCTCAGAGAGATTAGGAATTCAGATCTTGTCTTTACTTGTGATTGCCTAGTGAATATATAGAGGACGCACCTATTGCTCGAGCAGATTTCATGTCCAATGATGGAGCAAGTGTGACTACGACTAAGACTCCGCGAGGACCGAACATGGCAAGTGTGGCTATTGGATCCGATCAGGATACCGTTGATGACCATAAGATGTGAATCCTATGGTCAGACAAGGCTGGCTCTTCTGCCCTCTTTGGCCGCCATGCGCATCCCTCACGGGTGTGGAATCCTATCTAGACCCAATCTCCGGGATCATTTCTTGACCGCAATCCCCTTGATATGCTCGAGATTAATCCAAAGGTTTGGCACGTATGGGTACCCACATGCTCCTTCCCATTATTGTTGAAACGTCCATAGGGTGACACCTAATAGGACACGTGTCACCTTCCCAGTACGATTCGTGGGCAAATATATGTCATGAGTGGATAGGCCAGGAGAAATATGCTATCAATAGTATATACATGTGAATTGTTAGATTTCATTACGATGACAATACAAATTTAGCCTTTGTGGAGCTAATGTTCATAAAGTTAAACATGTTCATAAACTCTTCCAATCATCCTCATAGAAACCTTTTCATTTTCATGTTCGTTAATTACTTCCTTATGATTTGTATTATAATATTATTTTTAAACTCATATTTAATCTCATATTGAAAAGCAAACAAAATTAATGGCTTGCTTTGTATTATGGTATGATTTTTATACTTATATTTAATCCCACATAGAATAACAATTGAAATTAATGATTTACTTTGTATTATGATATGATTTTTATATTCATATTTAATCTCACATTGAAAAAGAAAACAAAATTAATTATTTGCTTTGTATTATGGTATGATTTTTAGATTCATATTTTATCTAAAATTGGGAAAGATGCAAATAGTTAAGGCGTTAAGTTTTTTTTTTTTTTTTTTTACGAGAGAGAGAGAGGTCCGCTGCGTGAGCAACCCGACTGTGCGTTTTTTGGAAAGCATTATTTGGGAATGATAGTGAAGGCATTAAGTTCTGCACTAGGTTAGTATTAATGAAGTTTTTTTAAATATCCAAATTATTCGGTATAATTCGGATTCTCATATTGTTTGCCTTCATGGAAACAAGAAGAGTAGCTATGAGAGGGTAGGCCCTTGGATCCATGAATGGCAGATCCACCGGTTGCCGTTAAGGCAATGGAATTCTAGTCTTGTACCAATAGAAACTTATCCAGATGTAACTCATGATTTAGGAGAAGATTGTGAATGTCTTCAACTGAAATTGGATTGGCACGAGTCATGATTGCAGTGACAAATGACTCATATTCAGATCCCAAACCATCGAGAATATGGAGACGGATATTAGTGGCGACAATGGGTTGAGAGGCCGCTGCTAAGGAATATGCAACCTCTTTGATGTGGTTTAGGTAATTAGAAATGGAGAGAGATCCTTTTTTGGGTGTTTGGAGTTGATACCGTAGTTGCATGATGCGAGCACGGGATTGAGAAGATAATAGCCATTCTAGGATATTCCTGACGGACTGGGACGTATATAAGCCTACCACTTATGCCATGACAGGTTGGGACAAAGTGGCATTGATCCAACTTAGGAGGAGTTTATTGGGAATAGTCCCACATTGCTAATGAGATTGGAATCCTGTGGTCTTATATATGGAGAGTCCCTCCACTTACTAGTTCGAACTTGAGATTGGAAACTTGACATGGTATCAAAGCTCCAGGTTCCCTCTCATAATAACCCTAAAAAAAGAGGTCAAGTCCCCAAAAGAGGGACACCAGATGCACAAAAGAGGGACTATGGTCACCCAAGAGGAACAATCACTCAAAAGAGGGACTATATGTCACCCAAAGAGGGATCAGTCACCCAAGAAGAGGGACCAGTCATCTGAAAAAGTGTCATGTAATGCCATATATTACCACATATACACCACCTAACGGTAGGGTTGTGATGCAGTCCAACTACGAAGATCGGCCCGCATCAAAGCTCAAGCTCACAAAACCCATTTGGCCCAAGACCAAGGTATGAACCAAGCTACAAAAGAACCAATGAACCTGACCCTTGTTCCTTAAAACCAACCCCTTTTTGGTGACCTTTCAAGTCTCTAGTGGAGAATGAGGTGACATTTTCTATTTAATGTTTCTAGAGTCTTCTCTACATTGGAGTTTGCATCAAGACATTGAACCTAGCATCAATACCTTGGACCTTGAATCAAGACTTTGGAACTTGCATCAATGCTCATTGGAGTAACCCTTGCATTAGAAGAATCCATTTTTTTTAATCTATCATTTATTTTTCTATTTTGTATTTTCAGCCCTTGGATTTAAGGATATGATTGTCTTTTTTATTTTCTCTATTATGCCTATAAAAAGCCACCAATGTAATTTGTATTGTAGAAACAATTTGAAGTGATTCTTATGAATAAAATTTACCTAAGTGCAATTCTTGAACCTAGAAGAGTTCTCCTTTGAAACCTTGAAGAAGTTTCATTCCATCCTAGAAGAGTTGAAATTTTATTCTTCACCTACATCCTAGAAGAGTTGTAGGCCACATTTGGAGTTGATTTACATCCTAGAAGAGAAGTAAGTCACACCACATTCATTTCTATCAATTATATCTTTTTTTCTTTAAAAAAAAATTCCAAAATTTATTTCTGCACTTCATCTCTCTTTTGATTCCTTTGATTTTGTATAAATCCACTCTTCCGATCCATTATTTCCATAAGCCCAAAATCGGTCTACATCATTTGGTATGATGAGAAAGATATTTCTCACCCCAAAGCAAGAAAATGGAGACCAATGGTTGCGCAACAATATCTTCCACACAGCATGTACCATTTCCGGTAAGGTATGCCAACTCATCATTGATTCTGGATGTTGTGAGAATGTAATTTCAAAGGATGCGACTCGAAAGTTGAATTGGACTTGAAAGAACATCCTACACCATACAAAATGTCTTGGCTAAAGCACGGTAGTGAGGTAGCCGTTTCCAAACGATGCATTGTCCATCTTTCCATTGCATTTACATATTATGATAAAACATGGTGTGATGTATTGTCCATGGATGCTAGTCACATCATTCTTGCCCATCCTTGGCAATTTGATCGGAGAACTACTCATGATGGGAGGAATAACACTTATTCTTTTGAATTTGATAAGTTATTTTGGCACCTAGCAAGGATCCGCTCAAGTCTCCAATGATGAAAAATTCTCCAATCCCAAATTTGGTCACAATAAAGGATGTAAAAGGTGCTATGGAAGGGATAGATGTTGTGTATATAATGCTAAACAAATCGGAGTATGATATACAAATGTCAACCATCCGAAACCAAGTGAAACCACTATTAAGTGAGTTTCAAGATGTATTTCCATTCGACCTACCCTCAGGTCTCCCTCCGATGAGAGAAATTCAGCATCAACTTGATTTGATACCTGGTGCACCTCTCCCCCATCTACCTAATTACCGGATGAGTCTAACCGAACATGCCGAGTTGCAATGGCAAGTCACAGAACTCTTATCTAAAGGGTTCATTCGAGAAAGCCTTAGTCCTTGTGTTGTGCCTGCATTCTTAGTGCCAAAGAAGAATAGAACATGGAAGATGTGTGTTGATAGCCGAGCCATCAACAAGATCACGATCAAGTAACTTTTCCCATTCCCTGCCTTGATGATCTCTTGGACAATCTATCTGGCTCTACCATTTTCTCAAAACACCAATGCAGGCCTCTACTTACCCTTATCCATACCACAAGCTCCTTGGGAAGACATATCTATGGATTTTGTCCTTGGATTGCCACACACGCTTCGAGGTATGGATTCAATTTTTGTGGTGGTTGATAGATTCTCAAAGATGGCCCACTTCATTCCTTGTCGCAAAACAATGGATGCATCCCGTATCGCTGATTTTTTCTTTAAATAAGTTTACAAATTGCATGGTCTCCCTAAGACTATCATTTCTGATTGAGATACAAAATTCCTTAGTCATTTTTGGCGGCAACTTTGGAAAAGTATTGGCACCAAACTGCAGTTTAGTACTGTCACACCCCAATTCCGACTGAACCAGAAGTGTGAGTGAACTGTCACTGAACCAACGATTTACACCAGGATGTCAATAAGACCGTTTTCACTCATACAAATCATTGCACAAACCATAATTAGAATATAATAAAATACAGCGAAAGTCTTAAATTAAATGAACTGAATTCTCCATTGATAATTTAAATAAAATATCTAATTATTCTACACACCAAAACGTAAATAAATATCCTTACATCAATTGTAATTCGAACTGAAAATAAATAAATAAACTAAACAATCAACATCCTAGAGCTACATGCAGAAAGGGCACTCACATGAAGCGTAATGCTCGTCCTCTCCTGCTTGCACTTCTAAAGCAGCAACACCTCCATACGTCGGAGCATCCATGTATTCCTCCACAGTATAACCTGCATCAACATCTAAAACATGTATATATATATGGGGTGAGCTCACAACTTAGCTCAGTAAGACAATCAGACAATGCAACAAACATATGCATGAGTAACATTTACATTATGATCTGGTTTAAGTTCACAATGTGCTATAGAAAGGATTGGCGGCCACCGCACCTCTATACACGAGTGTGTGAAGCTGCCCAATGGATTAAACACCACTATCATCCCACATGCACCCACCATGGAATAGAGATAGAGCTAAAGTGTTCGGATCAAACACCGCCAACACTTTCCCTGATACCCTACCCATTACAACACTTAAGCCCCTATTGGCGAGGGCTTGTAAACTTTGCTCGCAACTAACCAATCCTATATGTCGTCACAGTAGGCCCTGTCCAAGAACAGTTCCCTATGGCATAGAGATAGAGCTAGAGTCTAGTGGCCAGGCTGGAGACCATAGTGCCACTTCCTCCCCCTGATACCCTACTCACACCAAGCATTCTAAGACAGAATGATACGAAAAGGTGCTAATGTGAGGAATGATCCCTGACCCCAGACCCTTTCCATTCCACACATCAATGAAAACAATCACATGCCTAACAGTCACATCCTAGCATAGCGAGTATGCATGAACAATAATAATAACTAAAAGTAAAGATGACATGCGAGTATGCACAAACATCAGTCCATAGAATCATAATTATTAACAACATTTTACTGTTATCAAATTATTAGGGTTTAGGTTCGATTCCCTTACCTGACGCTTGATTGATAGCTTGCTCCGCGTCACAGAATCCAAACTTACTATCACAAGGTCCTACACGATGTTAGGGTTGAGTTAGAATAGTTTTTCTTAGGGTTTACGTTGGTCGGAGAACCAACAAGGTCAAAACACTCCTCACAGTGCAGACCGGTCACAGGTACTGGCCGCGGCACTATGGGGAAGGTATGACCAGTATGGTCAATCAGTCCCCACAGACCAGTCTCCGAGAGATATCGATCTCAGGTACTAGTCGCATAAGGTGCCACCGGTATGGTCGACCGGTATATCTCCGGAAGACCATACACCCGGTTCTCGCCTTCCGTCGATCACCCCTATTAATTCTAGGGTTTCTCCTATACATTCTAGGTCTGAGCACTGAGTTAAAGTTGTTTCCAACTCCATTCAAGTCCTAGTTTTGATGATCTTCAAGCTACAACTTGAATCTAGGGTTTACCGAATGGATTAGGGTTTGACAGCAAATTCAGATTTAGATCAACAGATCAACAGTTTGCCTTACATGATATTGATCCAATCAAGACTAGCCTACTATGACGCTTAACTTAGAGGAAGGTTTAAGCACTTACCGTTGGTTCGTGGTAGAGTGTTCTTCGTCCAACGGTAGTGGCGGCTCTTCCCTCTCCTTCCTTAGCTCATTCTCCTTCTTTAATCTCTTTCTCCTCTCTAGGGTTCGTGAGGATCAATGAAAGGGATTTAAGGAGGTTTAGGGGTCCTTATATAGATTAGGGTTGAGTTTAAGAAGCCCCCTAACATTAGGAAAATCCTTCGGTTCGGAATTTAGAAAGTGGGACCCGCAGAGATCCATTTCTGGATCTAAGTGGTCTGCCTGCGCAGGCATACCGGTCGACCGGTATGAAATATTTATCATACATGGGTCTGTTTTCATACCTGGTTGCCATCTGTTTGTCCCGTCTAGCCCGGTGATGATTGGAAGACCTGTTACGACACGAATTAAAGGTTTAAATCGGGTTCATGGAGTCCAGATCTTACAAGTACGGTGTTCCACCCTCAAACCGATGGCCAAACTGAAGTAGTCAATCGATTTTTGGGAAACTTGTTGCAGACCTTGATCGATGACAACTCCTGCTTTTGGGAAAATTGGTTATCTCTTGGTGAGTTTGCCTTTAATTGTTCGGTGAATCGAACTACGGGTTATAGTCCTTTGTCATTGTTTATGGGAGACAACCCAAGTCGGCACTTGACCTCTCACCCATTCCAATCCCGAAAAAGTCAATTGGCAAAGTTGATGATATTGTTTCTGAAATGAGACAAATCCATGAAAGTGTGCACCAAAAGCTTCAAGACAAGACAACGCTCTACAAGAAGGCCTTTGATAAGCGACGTTGTGAGGTAATCTATAAACCCAGTGAATATGTTTGGGCTTACTTTCCACCGAAACGACATCCAGTTGGAAGTTATAACAAGCTTAGTGGTCGAAAGATTGGACCTCTTGAAGTTCTTGCACGCATCAATCCCAATGCATCAGCTCAAGCTTCCACCCCATATAAAGATTCATGATGTTTTCAATGTGCGTCATTTAACACCATTTATGGGTGATTCTACCAATGAAGAAGACTTGAATTCTGAGACGAATTCTTTCTCACAAGGAGGGAATGATGCAGTCCAACTATGAAGATCGGCCCGCATTAAAGCCCAAGCTCACAAAGCCCATTTGGCCCAAGACCAAGGTATGAACCAAGCTACAAAAGAACCAATGAACCTCGCCCTTGCTCCTTAAAAGCAGTCCCTTTTTTGTGACCTTTCAAGTCTCTAGAGGAGAATGAGGTGACATTTTCTATTCAATGTTTCTAGAGTCTTCTTTATATTGGAGCTTGCATCAAGACATTGAACTTAGCATCAATACCTTAGACCTTGAATTAAGACTTTGGAACTTGCATCAATGTTCATTGGAGTAACCCCTTGCATTGGAAGAATCCAATTTTTTTAATCTATCATTTATTGTTTTCTATTTTGTATTTTTAGCCCTCGGATTTAAGGATATGATTGTCTTTTTTATTTTCTCTATTATGCCTATAAAAAGCCACCAATGTAATTTGTATTGTAGAAACAATTTGAAGTGATTCTTATGAATAAAATTTACCTAAGTGCAATTCTTGAACCTAGAAGAGTTCTCCTTTGAAACCTTGAAGAAGTTTCATTCCATCCTAGAAGAGTTGAAATTTTATTCTTCACCTACATCCTAGAAGAGTTGTAGGCCACATTTGGAGTTGATTTACATCCTAGAAGAGAAGTAAGTCACACCACATTCATTTCCATCAATTATATCCTTTTTTCTTTAAAAAAAAATCTAAAATTTATTTATGCACTTCACCTCCGTTTTGATTCCTTTGATTTTGTATAAATCCACTCACCCGATCCATTATTTCCATAAGCCCATAATCGGCCTACATCAGGTTACATGTAAGGGGGAGTATTGGGAATAATCCCACATTGCTAATGAGATTGAAATCCTGTGGTCTTATATATGGAGAGTCCCTCCACTTACTAGTTTGAACTTTTGAGTTGAAAACTTGACATGGTATCAGAGCTTCAGGTTCCCTCTCAAAATAACCCTAAAAAAAGAGAGGTCAAATCACCGAAAGAGGGACGCCAGATGCACAAAAGAGGAACAATGGTCACCCAAAGAGGGACAATCACCCAAAAGAGGGACTATATGTCTCCCAAAGAAGGACTATATGTCACCCAAAGAGGGATCAATCACCCAAGAAGAGGGACCAGTCACCTGAAAAGTGTCATGTAATGTCACATATACTACCACATATACACCACCTAACGGTGGGGTTACATGTGAGGGGGAGTATTGGGAATAGTCTCACATTGCTAAAGAGATTGGAATCCTGTGATATTATATATGGAGAGTGCCTCCACTTACTAGTTCGAACTTTTGAGTTGGAAACTTGACATGGTATCAGAGCTCCAGGTTCCCTCTTATAATAACCCTAAAAAAGAAAAAAGAAAAAAAGTGGTCAAGTCATCGAAAGAGGGACGCTAGATGCATAAAAGAGGGACTATGGTTACCCAAAGAGGGACGATCACCCAAAAGAGGGACTATATGTCACCCAAAGAGGGATCAGTCACCCAAGAAAAATGACCAGTCACCTGAAAAGTGTCATATAATGCCACATATACTACCATATATACACCACCTAACCGTGGGGTTACATGTGAGGGGGAGTATTGGGAATAGTCTCACATTGCTAATGAGATTGGAATCCCGTGGTCTTATATATGGAGAGTCCCTCCACTTACTAGTTCAAACTTTTGAGATTGAAAACTTGACAGAGTTAATCATGAAGAGCCCATGCGTCGTAAGCTGGGTTAGGAACCTAGACAGTAGGATCCGTTGTTGAGACAATAGTTGGCAATGGGCATGGAATAGTGCCATCAAGGTATCCGATCATCTGAGCAGCTATCAATATTGGAAGAAATTGGGAGCACCAGATAAGATAATTTTTCCCATCTAGTTTGATGGATACAAGATTGGTGATATTGGAGAGGGGATTGACAGTGGTTGAAATGGTGGTGGGTGTTGCCAAATTGATTGTAGCATCCACGGTGGTAGTAGTGGGTATGGGAGATGGGGCACTAGTATTGGATGACATCTTGGAAAAAAAAAAGGAGCTTAGACGTGAGTCTTTGTGAGGCTCTGATACTATGCAAGAAGGAGATTGTATTCTCAAAGGATGATTTTTATTCATGTATGAGAGGTGTTTATATACACACTTTAGGAGATATGATCTCTTTGATACAAGCTTGGGAGATAAGATCTCCTTGATACATACATGTAATCTGTTTTCCTATATAGAAAAACAATTTGAATGTAATATGATGTACAAGATAACCTTGATAAGGTTTGGATAAGAAGGCTAGCTCATCAATATTGCGGTTAGCTCATCCATGATAACCGTGATAAGATTTGGATAAGAAGGCTTGCTCGTCCATGATGTAGCTATCAACACGATTCCATCCATAAGTGTTTGAGTTGTGAATTTGGATTGTAAACAATAAGTTTTTCAAGAAAGAAACATCACTTCAGATGTATGGATTCCAAGTGAATACAATTAGTGATTAGGTCTTGAACTGACATATCAGGTAATTTAACTTGTGTCAAAATCACGATCTCAAGGTAAGGGAAACTCTTGTGCTCTGATGGCTTAAACAGGCAAAATTTTAATTCCAGAATTTTCAATAATTTGGATGGATAAGGACAAGGAGGCAATTGGTATAGATTTTCAGGACAAGTGTCCAGCCTATAGTCACAACTAGAGAACTTCAGATCGACCACAGGAACATTTGTCAATACTAAGAGAACCCATTGATCAGTACGAGTCATGAGAACATAATATTCAAGATAGTGAAAGCTTATTCTGAGTTCACGAATGTTATGGCCCTTGCAAAGTAATAAGGATTTATCAATCAAGTCCACACATTGCTTCTTCCATTTCTGCATCTAGTAGTCATCCCTTCCTCTTTCTGTCCCACAATGGTAGTAAACCATTAATTCTATATCATATAATCTAGAATCATGAATTTCTAGAACGAGAATAGAAGTCCATAGGTTCCTCCAACTCTTTGACAATAAGCTTGTTTTGAAACCATCTTTGGTTGATAGAAAAGAGAGAATGTGGTGCAGAATTGGCTCTGGGAGATGTCTGATTCTATCGCAAGTCTATAGATTGCTTTTCGGCACTTCATCGTTTTCATCTTCACCTGTTCTATGAAAAAAAAGAGCTTCAAATGAGATGAATTTCAAGAACTTTAATCAAATAGAAAAACTTAATGATGCATTGCAAGTGCAATGGGAGTTGGTTTGTTGTTTCTTCAGATTGGACTAAGAAGAAGTAGAAAAAAAAAAAAGATTAGGATTGTAAAAGATCAAATGATTTGTGAGTATTTGTTGTGTACTTGAGGATTTTCAGAATTGAAATGGATTCCCCCTCTTCGTTTTTGTGAAAATACTGAGGAGGGAAAAGGGTTTTGACAGGAGGATAAAGAAAGAAAATGGCACCAATCACGATATAGAAGAAAGTATCTAAAGATTATTTATGAGTTTTGGATTTGAAAACAAAATTCAATGCAGTCTAAAACACGCAATGAAGGGGCGTTGTAAATTTACATGACAGGGCACTCTTGGAATCCTATTTTTTGTCATCTTATGCTCTTTTTTTAATCATTATTTTTTTGACATGTTTTTGTTTTTATAGGTATTTGGTATCATTTTTGTAAGTGTTTTTGGCTGTTTTAGCACAAGTTTTTAATGAGCATGTGTTTTAAGTGAGGGTAAAATAGTTAATCAATATATTTTTTTTATAATATTAGCTTTTCATCTACTCTTCTTTTTTTCTCTCTCTTTGTTTCATAGATTCGGCTACCATAAAACACTTTTCTCTGGTCGTCCAATCTTCGATCCATTTTTTTTGGATGTCAAGTATGGTAATAAAACAGTAAAAGTTTTCTAATTTCAAGTCGGTTGGACAAAGAGATCACTAGATACTAAGATTTGAAAAATTCTGCAACTTAAAGGATTCCAACTCTTGTTCTTGATTTCGATCAGCTCAGTTATATTTTTTTAGATGTTCAACCTTCGATCAGATCCGTTGAATGTCAAAATAAAAAAATAAAAAAAATAAAAAGATAAAGGCATCCAAATTTTAGGTTGACCGGATAAGGGGATCACAAAATATCATAGCTTAGAAAATTCTGCAACATGAAGAAATATAACTCTTGTTCTTGACTTCGACCACCTCAGTTGTACTTTTTAGGTCGTCTGATCTTCAATCGGTCCATTGGATGTTAAGTCTAGGAAAAAGAGATAAGGATGTCCAAATTTCGTTTCGACCGTATAAGGGAATCACAAGATATCATGGCTTGAAAATTTTACAACTTGAAGACATAAAAATAGATTTTATTCTTAATAGAATATCAAACTTATTTCTCATTTTATAATCTATTATTCATAATATCTACCAAACAACATTTTTTTAATCAAAAATGATTTTTAAAAATGTTTTTCGATAAATATGTAAAAAAAAAGAAAAATAATATCAAAGAGAGCCTTAGAAAAGTACAACTATTTTTTTAACCGAGGATAATTTTTGTTATTTCTCATTGTTTATTCCCCAAGAAAATGGTAAATCACTTTTAAAATTTGTATAAAATCTATTTTATTCTTGACTTAAAAACTTTGGAAATAAGACAAGGGTAATTAAAAGAAATGTCATGTTTCTAAAGACATCTATAGTTGTGTCATTTTGTTCCTTTAAATAAAGAAGAATTTTAAGAAAGGGATTAACCCAAAATAAGTAACTTATACTTTAAAAAGTGAAAAAAATATATTCATTTTTTATTTCTCATTGGTTAATTAGATTTTTTTATATTTTTTTTAGCCTTCTCTGTAGGATTTTCTAACCACTTTCTTCATTATCCCATTATAATCTTCTTACAAATAAGTTTTCACAATCGTATATATCTCTCTAGTAGAGAAAGTTTCTCTAGTTTGCCTTTCACGTAAAGAGAGGCATATTCGGGAACATCTCACCTTAAAAAAGTGCAAAGCCCCTCACCTTCTATAATGAAGTTTTCATAATACAGTTCTCCTTTATCGACCACCTACAATCTCCTATTGTCCAGTTCCTCTAGCCGCTACATTACAGCTGAAGAGACTCCACCGACACGAGACAATCCAAACTCCCTAAAGTCTCACCCCTTCCCTAAATCTAGGAAACTTCTTTTTGT
Organism: Protea cynaroides; assembly: GCA_028583415.1. NCBI lineage: Eukaryota > Viridiplantae > Streptophyta > Magnoliopsida > Proteales > Proteaceae > Protea > Protea cynaroides. The sequence goes on from CM053265.1 coordinate 11,658,078, forward strand.
TTTTCTTTTGCTGTTTGGCTTCTATTTCTCTATTCCATTTCATGTGTCGATCTTTTGAACTCTGGATTTCAATTCGTTATCTATGAAAATAGAGGAGATACGTGATTCTGTTTTGTGTATACGATGCCATTGTCTATAATCCACACTGAAAGGAAGGACTCAAGGTTTTCTCTCTCTAAAGACATCAGACTTTAATGGTGTAATACCTCTTGTTTTTACAAGGGAATGGATTTCCTCCATGAATCTTTTTCAGGATGATGTTTTCTAAGGTTATTTGAAGGCTTACAAAATTCATTGTTTTTGAAAGATTTCAGAGTACTTATGAGAAAAGGGATACTTAAAAGGACTATGTTCATGCATGGATTTAGGGATCGGAATGGATGGCTATAAGCGGTCACCGTTGATCCAGATTGAGATTGCCCATGCGAGACCCATGTCGGCATGGTTGGTAAGGGTCAGTTGCTGAGGTGTTAAGCCACTTTAGGGGATTTTGATTTCAATCCTATTCCCAAATCCATGCGCTTGAACCTGGTGCTCATGTGAAACAATAATTAATAAACATCTTCTTATAAAATTATAATGAAAAAAAAAAACCCCAACCCTCTAATACGTCAAGCGTGCTCCTATTTTTACCACACAAATGTGTTCCTATTGAATTATTTCTTTAAGATCAGTTTGGTTGCAAAGGAAATCAAAGGGAAGGGAAAAGAAAATTTTCAAACTTAAAATGGAACCTTGTATAACTATAACACAACATGATTGTATAAACTATTTAAATTTCTAACAATATTTGTAATGATACTTTGTTAAATGTAAAGATTATTTTACTTCTCAAATGCAAAGGATTTGGATGCAAATTTAATAATTATACAATGAATGATTTATATATGGTTACATAGTAATGTGATAGCATGTGTTGTAATAATTATAAAAGTTTTATTTTTAAGTTTAAAATTTTCGCTTCTTTTCCCTTTAATTCCCCTTGCAGCCAATCGAAGCCTTATTTGTTATTCATTTCTCTTTTCATTTTATAATTTCTGCCTATAGGTCTTATAATTTTGTGATCAATTTGTTTATATTGTCTTTTATCTCCCATGAGGATACAACATGATTTTAGTTAATATGATTTTTTAGTTATTCTTCTTCATGAAAAATTTTCTTCTTTTTTTTTTTTGTTTTTTTATTTTTATTTTTTGAAGATTTATATAATTTAGTATGATTACACATGTACATATGATTTGTTATTGTTCTAACAAAGCATTGGTTTTAATAGAAGATAAAATTGGGGGACAACTAGAAGTGGTTTGTATTGCATGTACAAATTAGACAGCCAAATTTGCTTCAAGAAGAAACAATATGGTATAGATCAGAGGATCTAAAAGAACAAAGGGTATACTGCTAATGACCTAAATAAGGTGGTGAGAGAAGATGTGATGGGCGATAGGTTAACAACAAATATGACTTTAAATAGAATCCAAGGATGGAACATGATTAGTAATCCTCCTCATTTAGTTGGGATAATTCCTAGTTGAAATTTTTTTTGGGTAAGTTTAATCCTGAACAAAAGGCCTACATGAAAGAAAAGAAGGGAAAACATAGGAAAATAAAAGCTGACATGCGACCGGTGGGGGAAGGACTTGAACTAATAGTGACCTCTCCCAGGAAAGTTCATCTCAACTAGAAATTGAATCTTCAAGGAATAATATGATGAGCAAAAAAATTGAAATTTATTTGGACTTCAATTCGGCTTTGTTTGTTCACTACAATAATAAACATTTTTGGCTACAGAAATTGGTGACGGTATCTAAATATCCGTCGCCGAAAATCATTTTAGCTGATGGGAACTTGAATCCGGTCACGAAAATGATTTTTTTTCGATGGTATCTTGAATCCCGTCGTGTAAAATCATTTTTGCCAACGGAAGCTAAATTACCATCTTCAAAATTCTTTCAGCCAACGGGATCTAAGCTCTTGTCACCTAAAATAATTTTAGTCAACAGATTCTAAGTTCCCGTGGCCTAACCTTTATTTTAGCCGACGGTAATTTAAATACCATCACCGAAAATAATTTTAGACGACAGTGTAATAGCTATTTAGGACGCCGAGAATAAAATCCCGTCCGTATAAAACAAGAATCTCCCAAAATATTAAGTGGTCTTTTTTATTTTTCGTTTACCCTCTCTCTTTTCCATCTCACTTACTCACGTCTCATCTCTTTCTCCCATATCTCTTAGGAAAAAGATCGTCAGCAATGAAGCCACCATGTAGTGAGGATCCCATCCACTCAAAATGGATTGGCACGTATCTGCTTTCTCTCTATGCGAAAACTCTCTTGATCGAGCTCCAGAGCATCAAATCGATTTTAGAAACCTAACTCTCTCTCATATATGCATATCGCTCTGCAAGCCTCTCTCCTGTATCTCTCTCACTCCTGATTTCTATCTCATATATGCATATCTACTCACGTCACTCACTGCTTTGCCTCTCTCCAGTATCTCTCTCACTCCTAATATCAAATAGATTTGCATACCTAGCTTTGTCTGCGGAAACTCTCTCAATCGACCTCCTATAGCGACAAATTGATTTTAGTTGGAGTTCTCAGTTCAGACTGCTCATCGAATCGATTGGAAGTTTCCAAAACCTAACTCTCTCCATATATATATATATATATATCGATTTTACTTGGAGCTTTCACCTACTCACGTCTCCCCAACCCTAATCTTAACTTCTTCTCTTCTGAAATGGTGAAGCTGCATATAGCTATGTTTTTGTTCGTCGGAAAGCTGTGAAGCTGTGAAGCTACAGAAAAGGGTTTTTTGTTCATCGCTGGTTAGCATAGCAATCCAAGTAGCTTTATTTATTTTTTGGTGTTCTTGCATCAAATTGGTATTTTCTTCCTTGCAATTTTACTTCTGATAATGATTATGCTGATGGAACTATATGTAAAATCTTACTTATTCTGATTTTATTATTATGGGCAACATTATCTTACTTGCCTATTTTGACTGGTGGGAATCCAATCAAGGTTGATTGATTATCCCTTTCCAAATATAAATCAAATCTATACCATTATGAGATTGGGATAGATTTGAATTCTAAATCATTATAAATATGAAGCATGGTCCCTATAGTCTCTCTCTGCGTGAAATCAAGATGACCCATACCTAAGGGAGAGGAGACTGTAGAAGATCTCTGCAGGAATCAGGTGAAAAGAAAAGGTCGGAAAATAATATCCAACGAAAGGTATGTCTTATTTCATTTTAATAAATTGTGTTATTGCTCAGTTGTATTTTACATTTCATGTGGGATTCGTTGTAATGAATTTTACATTAGGATTACTTAAAATCCTACAGTGGTATCAGAGTCATCCCACATGAATTTAAAATCATTGAGTATTGAACATGAAGAAAATTTTCTTACTTATCCATTTTAATTTTTGGAAAAATAAAAGAGATTTTAAAAATCGGATAATTTTTCTAGACTGGTGAAATTTAAAATGGATTATACCAGATTGTAGAACTCAAAAAATCGGGTCAATCGACACTAAGTTGGTCGCCGGCGGTGGCCGGACGCGCTTCCACTCGCCGCCTGAAATGGCACGTGAGATCCACGCGCCGGAGTTAAAAAAAAAAAAACAAACAAAAATACCTGACGGCGCCGAGTCATCGCCGGGTCGACTCGGCGCCGAATCGCAAACCCTAACGGGTTTGCTGGTTGACTCGGGCCTAGTCAACCCAGCCCAGGCCAAGCCAGCCCGGCCAGTCAGACCTAGCCCAGCCCAGGCCCAGAACCAGCCTAGGCCAAGCCAACCCGGCCAGTCAGACCCAGCCAGGGCTGGCCTAGCCCAGGCCAAGCCAGCCCGGCTAGTCTGGCCCAGCCCAGGCCCAGAACCAGCCCAGGCCAAGCCAACCCGGCCAGTTAGACTCAGCCAGGGCTGGCCCAGCCCAGGCCAAGCCAGCCCGGCTAGTCAGACCCAGCCCAGGGCTGGCCTGAAAACCCAAATGGGGTCCATGGATATCCAACCCGAACCAGAATGGGTGACCCACTAACCCGAACCGGAAACCCGAAAGTTTGACCCGATAATTCGACCCGAAACCCGAAAATTTTGCCCATTGACCCGATTAAATGAACTGGTTTTGGATTGGCTTAACCAAACCCGTTTTGGTTTGGATCAGACCACGGTTCATCCCCCGTCCAGATATTAAGGCCTGTTTGGCTTGCAGTTTTTTTACTGCGTTCACAATCCGACTTTAAACTGGATTTGTGGGAGCTAGGAAAGTCGGATTGACCTCCGGTTTATTCCGTTGGACTTAGTTTTCAATGCTCTTCAATCTGGAATATATATTGTTACATTTTGATACATTAGGAATAGTATTTTTCCAAATTAATGCTCTTTTGGAGCTCGATTTGCAGTGTTTCTGCTAGTTTTTCTCAATATTTTTGTATCATAACGATTGTTGAGCTATAGTGCATGTTTATTTGAATGTTTAGACTTATAAAATTAATTTTTAAAAAACATTTATGGTTATATATATATATCCCTCTAGAGCTGCAATTTGAAATTTATTCATATCATGGTAGAACTTAGTAGATCCCACCAAAGTGGTATACTTTGTTTTGTCATGATGTGTTCAAATTCAAGCAACTGTGTTTGTAAATGTTTTAAATAATGACAGTGTTCACCCAATGGTGGCATTGTCCCAGTTTATTTAAACACAGATTTGTACATATTGTGTAAGGATTGGGTGGGACCACCAAAGTGGCAAGCTCAGTTCTATCATGATATGCTCAAATCCAGTACTTATGCATTTATAGACACAACAAAGAAGGATAGTGCTCACTCAAAGGTGACATTATCAAGATTTTCACTTTTGTGGAAGCAGCAAAGAGCGGTATTGTCCACCCAAAGGTGGCGGTGTCAAAGATCATGTATACTCATGCACATGGTTAAAGGATCTTGACTTTAGAAGTTTCATACACCCAAAGGTGGTGGAATTTCAAGAGTCATTATCCCTTCGCAGGTTCTGCACAGATAGTAAGAGGACCAGTGCGCTCTGGTCCCAAAGGATAATGGTGTAGTTTCGGTTGACTCTTCAAAGAAAATAGACTTGCATATGTTTAATTATTGTAAGTTTAACTTATCTTGTGTGTATGTTTACATTATTTCACACATATTTGTACATGTTATGTAAGGATTGGGTGGGACCACCAAAGTGGCAAGCTCAGTTCTATCATGATATGCTCAAATCCAGTACTTATGCATTTATAGACACAACAAAGAAGGATAGTGCTCACTCAAAGGTGACATTATCAAGATTTTCACTTTTGTGGAAGCAGCAAAGAGCGGCATTGTCCACCCAAAGGTGGCGGTGTCAAAGATCATGTATACTCATGCACATGGTTGAAGGATCTTGACTTTAGGAGTTTCATACACCCAAAGGTGGTGGAATTTCGAGAGTCATTATCCCTTCGCAGGTTCTGCACAGATAGTAAGAGGACCAGTGCGCTCTTGTCCCAAAGGATAAGGGTGTAGTTTCGGTTGACTCTTCAAAGAAAATAGACTTGCATATGCTTAATTATTGTAAGTTTAACTTATCTTGTGTGTATGTTTGCATTATATCACACATATTAGAGAACATATAATGATCAAACACCTCATGATGCCTGTTATGGAGGGCCAGTTCTATGAATTGGCATGAAAGATTGAAAGCTAGTCTAGGAGTGTTTAACCTAGATATACTCAGCAAAGATTGTATTCTGGTATTTAGGAATATTTAATCCCTAAGATCAGATAAAAGAAAATTTAAATAAGGAACATTGTAAATAGATGTTCAGAGTGAAATCCAAAGAAATTTTGGTCTTTAAAAATGGGGTGGAGAGATGTTGTTTTCTCAAGGTTGTTTGTACCAGTTTTAATGGTATATGATGATAATGGTATATGAGGAAACACATGTTAGACCTATTAGCCATCACTAATAAGCTCTAAGATATGTGAATCTCTGTAGGTAACTCATTGAAATATTATAGATGATTCATTTGATTTTCACTTCCTCACCTAAACTGCAAAGTTAGATCATGGTGATCCATAAACCTAGTGGACAGAAGTTGATTTGATTTTCTTTTCACTAAGGAAGAAATTTCAAGAAAAGAGAAATGAAGGAATACCAATGTCATGATGTAAGCCATACTCTGACAAATGCAGTAAGTGAAAGGTAGGGTCTTACAGAAAGAAAAACAAATTTTCAAGGAATAATAAGAAACTTTTGACAAGAAAAATGATTTTATGGAATTACAAGAACTCAGAAAGAACATGTGAAAAATGTTATAGCTGGAAGAAAAGTAGGAACATGAAACTTTCAAGTGAGAAGGAAATGGAGATTGAAGACTATAAAAATGTTGAAAAGAATAGAATTCTGGAAATCCCTAAAGTTAATGACTTGCTTACTTGTAAGGATTATTTAAGGGGAAAATATTTTATTAAAAGATTAAGACTGTTGGATCTGAAAGAGAATGCAAATTGTTAAGATAGAGTAAGTGATATTGATTTATTCCTAATGATTTTAGCCAAATGTTTACAAATGCTAAAACTTATGGCTTAGCATCATGTGGATGAGATTCAACAACAAAAGAGTGACAAATAGATGTGATCAAGAGAACTCGAGAGTGTTTTAGCTCATTTGGAGTGATCAATTCTGCAGTCTATAGTATTAATAGGGTGTCAGGTAAGTTGTTTTCAGTTCAAATTGTCTTCTTGATTGGAATTGTAAAAGTAACGTATTTTCATAACATTCGTGGGAGAGTGATTATTTTACGATATTGAGTTATCATTTTGGGATATCCACTCATATCTGAAGGATTCAGCAAGAATCGAATGGATGATGTTGGTTAGCAGTCACATCTAAGAAACATAAGTTTAATGAGACCACATGAAAATTGTTGTGGAGCAATTAGTTGAGGTAACAAAAATATTATCAGAGTGTAATGAGATAATTGTTGAAATTATCTTCATTCAAGTTGATGCATAGTCAAAATACCAGAGCTAGATAAGGCAATGAGGAGATATAATAGAGCATGTAGATCTGTGATTTCATCTAATCACAAGTTATACCTCAAAAATAGATGTTTTGGCATTGAACAAGATGAAGATCCCAATAGTTTTGAGCAAGTTGTCAATAATGAAATTATTTTTGAGTGATTACTAGTCATAAATGATGTATCTTATTTATGAACATCAATGAGATTTGAGATTTTATGCTCTTGTCATGAGCGACGTACTCATATGCCCAAAATGGATATGTAAGAAAATGTGTGATTCCAGTGGGAGAATTGATTGCTAGAAAGTAAAACTTGTAGCGAAGTGGAATCACACATAGAGAATGAAAAGTATAGACTTCAAATCTTTGAAGTTTTTAGTTGTGTATTTTATTTTAGAGTTGCATCTGATAGATGTAAAGATCTTTTGATCAAAGAAAATCTGGAAAAAGGTGTTTATAGGCTTTATCCAAAAGGTTTTGAGGTAAAGGAGAAAGAATATCTATTTTTAAACTTATAAAGTCAATATGTGGATTAAGCAAGCATCCAGGTAGTAGTACCTGAAATTTGACAAAGTTGTATCTTCTTAAAACTTTGTTGAGATTATCATTGATCATTATGTATATATAGAGGTCAGTGGGAGTGGATTTATTTCCTAGTCATATGTGTTGATGGTTAATCACTTGACCAGTAGTGATATGGTTTACCTGTTGAAACCATAGTTTCAATGTCTGATAAATTTGAGATGAAGAATGTGTGAGTAAGTACTTTTGTACTTGACATTGAGTTTCCTCGTGACAGGAAAAATAAAACTCTGGGTTTGTCTCAAAGGGTGTAAGTTATTCGTGTTCTAGAATGATTGAATGTACATGCATAACAGTTAAGTTGCAGATGTTTAAATCAAAGAGGAGACAAATTGACAGAGTTATGTTCAAGAAATGATGTTCAGAGAGAGAGCAAGTACAAAGCTTGGTGTATGCTCAAGATTATATTTATTCTCACATAGACTTTGTTTAGAGTGTTCTAAGACATTTTTAGTTGGATGCTGGTATAGCTCACTGAACAATGAGAATAGAAGGTCATGCGGTACTTGCAGAGGACCAAAGATTATCTACTCATTTGTGGAAGTAGTGACACTCTTGGCTATTGTGATGTAGTGTTTTGGTGATTGCATTGGGGGCATGAATCCCATCTCAGTTTTTTGTTGTGATGGTAGATGTACTCTTTGGGGAAAAATGTAAAGAACTTTATCCATGCATCACCCTCTTGATAAGGTAAATTTTATAACTATATGTGAAACTAATAAGTAGCATATCTGGTTGAAGAGTTATCTTTAGACCTGGAAGGTTGTAAGTTTAACTTAGGCCTATTGAGATGTATTGTGACAGCGGTTTAGCTGTGTTGTTCTCAAAGAATAATGTGAAATCTAGTAATTCAAAGCATAATGGAGATCGGATTTCAAATCTCTTTAGGTGAGAGAAAAAGGTCAAAGATTTTATATCATTGTACAGCACATTCGTTAAACATCTTGATTGTAGATTCTCTGACGAAGATTTTGTCAAGGGGAGTCTCAAGGGACTGTATGTTTAATATAGAAATGGTTAATTCATTAAATGTGCTTGGTTAGTGTGAGACTTTTCTCACATTGATAATGATTTAATTCATTATGTTTATTTACATTGCCAATGGTTTTGGCACAGATATTTATTACCATGAGGGACTATATGCCAGGGAGGAGACTCGAATTCTAAACCTCCTCCATACCTTACCTCATCAAGCAAGGGGTTAACCGTCTGACCAAGTGGACCCCTTGCTTATTACCATGGTTATTTTTATTTATTACCATGATTATTTTTATTTCAGCATTCATTTATTGCTATGTTGCACATTCATTGACATGTCATTGATAAAAGGCAGTATTAAGTCAAGTCTTAAAAGGCAGTATTAAGTCAAGTCTTAAAAGACAGTATTAAGCCAGAACACAAAAGGCAGTATTAAGCTAGGACCCCAAAAGGCAGTATTAAGTCAAGTCTTAAAAGGCAGTATTAAGCCAGAACACAAAAGGCAGTATTAAGCCAGGACCCAAAAGGCAGTATTAAGCCAAGTCTTAAAAGGCAGTATTAAGTCAAAACACAAAAGGCAGTATTAAGCCAGGACCCAAAAAGGCAGTATTAAGCCAAGTCTTAAAAGGCAGTATTAAGCCAGAACACAAAAGGCAGTATTAAGCCAGGACCCAAAAAGACAGTATTAAGTCAGAACACAAAAGGCAGTATTAAGCCAAGTCTCAAAAGGCGGTATTAAGCCAAAAACATAAAGGCAGTATTAAGCCAAGTTTCAGAGGCGGTAAGCCAATGTCAAGATAAACAAGGAGACTTATGTTCGTAATAACAGAAAGTTGTATGCTGTATAATTGAGGTGTATCTTCTGCTGTTGTTCAACATTAGTCTGCTTGTTGGAAGGTATGAGGTTTGGGATAATCTGGTTTTTAATTAATGGTTTCCATAGACACACTAGTTTTTAATAGTCTTGTGGAATAATGTAGCCCAAGTAGGAGATTGTAAAATCTTACTTATTCTGATTTTATTGTTATAGGCAACATTATCTTACTTGCCTATTTTGACTGATGGGAATCCAATCAAGGTTGATTGATTATCCCTTTCCAAATATAAATCAAATCTATACTATTATGGGATTGGGATAGATTTGAATTCTAAATCATTATAAATATGAAGCAGGGTCCCTATAGTCTCTCTGCGTGAAATCAAGATGACCTATACCTAAGGGAGAGGAGACTGTAGAAGATTTCTGCAGGAATCAGGTGAAAATAAAAGGTCGGAAAACAATATCCAACGAAAGGTATGTCTTATTTCATTTTAATAAATTGTGTTATTGCTCAGTTGCATTTTACATTTCATGTGGGATTCATTGTAATGAATTTTACATTAGGATTACTTAAAATCCTACACTATATTCATCTTTTAGTATTCTTTTCTTCCCAATTCAATATACTAACCCTTTTACATGGTTTTTCTGTAATCTACTAACCCTTTTTTTCATCGATGATTTGGTTGTAATGGAGATCAATTCTCAATGTGTAGTAGTTCTTCTTTTACAAAGATTAATATTTATGTGTTTGGATTAGATTAGATGTAATTTCTTGTTTATTTTGAAAGATTTAGAATTCTTTTCTATTTTCTGCAATTGGTATTTATTATGTCGTATGTATCAAATTGGAGAATAGGGAGGAAATCCCTACTCTCAGGTTTATAGGACTGTTTGTTAAGGGATAGGTGACCTACCGTAGGTCAGATCAATAGGGAACTGCAAATTTGTAACGCAATTTGATTCCTAAGGCGGTTAATCCTCCATCGTATCGGCCGATTTTATTGGTATCCCCTGCGATTGATATGGATCAACCCATTACTTATACTATACTAAGTTTAATATCAGGTTGATATTGGCTGCCGACAGCAATGATATTTAATTAATATTTGACTGATTACATGGTTCATGTTAGTTCTTTTTAATTTTTAATTAGATGTTTAGGAAGTGGTTGATACCTGTATTTGATACGACATTGGTGGGATACTCCGAACTAAATCCAGAGGTTAATCGTGAAGTAGGTGGATTAGTTGGGCCTTCATGGAATGACAGTTGTTAAAGTACCAAGATGTTACTGTATAAAAATCCTCCATTTGTCCACCCCTTCAGTTGAATATCGGATGATGGGATTACGTCGCGATGTCTATCTATCTAGTTGTTTGATGTTTGGCTGGATGGATGAAGAGAATTTCTATTCGATGTTCCTTATCAGTTTTTTCAAGGATTAAAAACTATTAAAAAAAAATCTAGAAAATGAAAAAAAAGGGAAAGGCTGGTTAATGGATGCCATTAGTAACAAATCGAATCCGATAGTTAAAAAATGTGTAAAATTAAGGGGGAGAGTTTGTTAAGAGATGAAAAGCTATCTTCCCTTTTTGAACATGTCCAAACCCTTTCATATCTTCTCTTGCGGAAGGTGTAATTGCCAGCTGATCTAAGAGCTGGAGTTCAGATGGCACGTATACCAATGCATTGATTTATGCGCTGACTGAAATCCAACTCTCGATAGTTGCACTTGCTGTAGGAGAGGATTTCTATCCTTCCTATCATTCCTAGTTATTGCAACTTTTAACGATCCCTCTTAAAAGCAAAAATTTCTGCTGGAGAAGATTTTATTGATCCCACCTAATGCCTGGTCATGTATGTACATAGTTTGTGTACAAAATGTCCTCAAAAAAATAATATCAAATTTTCTTGCTCTCTTCCCTCACTAGCCTCTCTCTTTTGTGTACCTTATATCAGTTGGTGATAAGGCCAACAGATCAGAGACATGTGGCTGATGTGATTAAAAAACTAATATAATATGACTATCGGCCTCTAAAACTAATAAAAAGATACTGATTAATAAATCCTTGATTGTTAGTCCCCTTGTCAACCTTAAAAATGATGAAATCTTAGTAGTCATATATCATGTGCCATACAAGCATTATTGAATTCATATCATATTATGTGGTTTGAAAGATAAATTTTTATTTTGAATGCAACATGAAAAAGCTTGCAACACTTCAATAGCAAAAAACATAGAATGGTAATGTTAGTTTCCATCTCAAAAATTCAACTAATAAGTAGAAGGATTCAAGATTCTAGTCTCTAAGCAATGTGGGACTATTCCCCAGCAGTCTCTCATGTACTGTTCTATTTTAGGTACCAGTACATGTGGCATGTGGCCCTCTTTTGAGTGATCATATAGAGTGAATGTGGAGCTCTGATACAATACTAAGTTTACATCTCAAAAGTTAGAACTAGTAAGTGCGGGGATTCTCGTATAGTAAATGATACTATACTAATTTAAGATTCTAGTATCTAAGTAATGTGGAACTATTCCCAATAGATAAAGAAAACATCATCTTGCATGAATGGGGCATGGATGGGGAGAATTATCGCGGAGACCTTAAAAGCTATAGAGAATAGAGAGGATATAATCGTTTATATTCCTTAACTTTCTTGGTATTAATTGTAAATTGTAACTATTTTTCATTTGCGTGAGTTGATAGGAAAGGGAATGATAAACTCTTTCCACTCTTGAGTGAACCTAATAGAAAACATTCAAATAGAGAATAATATTTCAAACACAATAAAATCCACACGCAAACCACAATGAATTTTTACGTGGAAAACCTCCCCAATGTGAGGAGTAAAAACCACAAAATCGTAGTCCATTAAAATCTCTTCACTATCACCAAAATATGGGAATACAAGAGTCTTCTCTAGTTAGAACTAGAGGCATACAATAACGTCATTCCTCAATAATACAACATTCTTGGCATATATCATCAAAAACATCTAGAACAACATGTTCTAGGAATACACCATCAACAACCCAACTACCAAGATGTAGACTGAAAGTGATCTCACCTGAATAAGTTAAAACGTTGATTATTTGACTGATCTAGAAGACTCCAATCGTCAATCGTATCGTTTAGAATGAAGAACTCTCAGTTACGAATCTGTTGTCCAAATTTCAGTTCAATCGTACCACGGATGACCTTCCAATCCTCACCTTGATTGAAACATCACAGCTTTCTTCTCTTCTCTATTTTGGGTGGACAATAACTCACTTAACCTCTCTTTCTCTCATTGTTTCATTCTAATATAGTCAAAGTGATAAAACTCTAATTTATCTACATGTGGGAAAGTTACTTAAGTGTCCTAACTCCTTATGAGCTTATAAGTAATGGGTCATCCTCTACATAAGAGGGAAACCCAACCCAACATGAGTGTGAGAGAACATAATCTTTTACATTCGCTTCTCTTAATTTTAACAATTTCATTCCTGAGATCTCTCTTGCCTTCACAATAATCTCTGTCATTCTAGATACTAAATTTCTCACTTCCTAATAAGGCAGCGAACTTGCACAAATAACCATAGCATCGCACAATCCTCCCAGAGGTTGCAGGCTGCTCCCACCCACGGTTGCAATAGCTGCTCTAGGCAGGCCATACTCCGCCCTACAAGTTTTCTCTCTTCTGCCGATAGTCGCTGATAAGGGAGTGGCGGCGGAAGCTAGAAGATGACAAGAAAACAAGGATTCCAGGCTACACGGGCTTTGTTTTTGTATTGTTTTTGTATTGTAGCCCTAATGAGCTTATTTGCTTTTGGAAGCTCATTGGGCTATGTTCTTTTATTGGAAAAAGATTTTCTCCTGTGGTTCAGTTTGTCAATGGTTCAATTGTTCATCAATGGATTGGAATACATCGACATGCATACCGAACATTTCAACCACTCTGATGGATAACTAACAAAACCAAAACAAGAGGAGAGGATCCTAGACCCTTGGGGGCTTATGGGATCATGAATGATATTAGTGACAACTGTAATTTTATTTCACTCTTGTACGGAGGACAGATGACTGTTTTCATGGTGTCATACATGGCATCATGGAACATCATGGAACTGATGGCATAATAACCTTCTAAGCCCTTTTAACCCCCAAAAAAAAAAAATAATAAATAAATAAATAAATCAAAAAAAATAAAAAAAAATCAAAAAATAAAAATAAAAATAAATAAACAACCTTCTAAACCGGAATTGGTTTGTTTCCTTCTTCAATTCTTTAGAGATTAATTGTTAAAACCTGACATGGGCATTGTTATGGGTTTAGACGGAATAGGCTTATTGATTGTTTGTTTTTTGACTGATATGTTTTAAAAGCCTGTATGGATCTTAATTAATTGATAGTTTTTAATTGGGCTCAAGCTTTTCAGGCCCGATTGGTTCTTTGGGGTTTTTTTTATTTATTTTTTTATATTAGGCCCTAAGGATCTGTTTGGCTAGGCCTAATTTATATTTCCCTATTGGGTTTGGGCCTTAAGGTCCGTTTGGATGAGATCATTTTGGGGCTTTAATGCCTTGGAACCATAAGCAACTGACCTGGTTCGGTTGATACGAGACTGAACCTGATCTGTCTTGGTTCAGTTTTGAACCATAAGAAATTGTTGTTTTGTGGTGACGTTTAGTATTATTGTTATTTACTTTTTAAAAACCACCCTTATCAATGCAAATTAATTTAATCATAAAAACTGAAAAAAAATATCATCATTATGGTTACTTGTGGTTTGTCACGACCTGTAAAGCTTGCATTGGTATTCAGCATTATGTTAGTGACATTTTGTAACGTCACGATATTATAAATTATTTTATCTACTTGTGACATTGATCGTGACATGTTGAACCTTCACCATAATTATTGATTTGATTGTTCTGTTGCCACCCGAGGGTTCTGGGTTCGGCCATCTTGGTCATTAGAATTTTGGACCTCCTAAATTCATTTAAGATGTTTTTGAGATCAGATTCTGCACCTCCAGGTAAACAACCCAAATTAATGGAATTATGCACCTATGAAGATCAGATTTTGTACCTTTTGGAAGATGGTTAAGGTCTAAATTATTTCATCTTGGGACTCTTGTATGTTGGACACTAACATGACTGAACAAATACCATAACAATAAAGATAAAGTCATAATATACTCGCACTGATGTTTACAAATTTTGGAGTGCCGCAACGTCCCTGATTGCCATCTCGGGGATGTGATATGTTGTATGGTTTCTCAATGGGTTGCTTGTAATGGACTTAGGCTGGAATTGTTTCAATCAACTGCTAAAATAGTCCGTATTGTTTTTGGGTGCACCCAAGTCTGAATCCCCAGGCCATAGTTGCAGTCTTGTTATCGGGGCTTCATGATTTGATTGATAATGTTTTTGTTCAACGAGTTAATTGCTCAGGTTATGAAGGCGTCGATGATAGTGTAATAGATTGCCATTGAGGAGACCATATAGCTAGTGTTGCACTCATACTTCCACAGGGGAGTCAACATTTGTTAGTTTCCGTTATGAATATAGTACTTTATATGAGAAGTCACTTGTCTGTTTATGGGAAAGTTGTATTCTGGTGACGAACACTACAATAGATACTCAAGACAATGTGTTTGAAGCTGGGTCGAATCACAGTCGATACGGTCCTAAAGACTACCCCCAATGGTGCAAGTGGGTTGTATCGCAAATCTGGCTCCAAGATAAAGCAGCTACGACTTCTCACATTAAACCTGCACTAGTCTGATGGGCCCCTTTGAGTACTTCAGAGTGATGCTTAAGTCAAATGCAAATGGTTGATGCAAAGCCGATTACATAAAATAATAAACAACAGTAGGGGAGAGACAATATATGATCGTAAGAGAGAGAGAGAGAGAGAGAGAGAGAGAGAGAGAGTTAACTCTAAAAATCGTGTCAAATGAAGGCTCCCCTGTTCCCTATTTATAGTATGGGAGATGCCTTAACAAGGCCCCCTTAGATGGCTATGTTCTTATTGGAAAAAGATTTTCTCTTGTGGTTCAGTCCGTCAATGGTTCAATTGTTAATTTGATGGATTGGAATACATCGACATGCATGTCGAACATTTCAACTAGTCTGATGGATAACTGACATAACTGAACAAGAGGAGAGGATCCTAGACCCTTGGGGGCGAATGTGATCATGAATGATGTTAGACAGATGAATGTTTTCATGTTGTCATACATGGCATCATGAGATGGATGGCATAATAACCTTCTATGCCCTCTTAACCCAAAAAAAAAAAAAATAAAAAAAAAATAAACTTCTAAACCCGAATGGGTATGTTTCGTTCTTCAATTCTTTAGAAATTAATTGTTAAAACCCGACATGGGCATTGTTATGGGTTTTGGCCGGAAAGGCTTATTGATTGATTGTTTTTCGAGCTTAATTTTGTTTTAAGGGAAAAAAATAGTTACCATCCTTGTACTATACCTTAATGATACTTTACCCCCAAAGTCTCACGAAAAGACAAATGTCTCCAATTTTTAACAGTTTTAAAGTGAATTTTTATATGGACAATTTTACCCCTGAATGTTTCCTTTTTATTTTTTTATTTTTTTTTATTTTCAGATTTTCTTTTTCATTTTTCCTTTGAAAAATGTTGACCTTGGTTTTCCAACGAGAGACTAAGGGATGGAAGGAGAGTTTGGTTTGGGAACTCCAACGGCAACCAAGCCAAGGTGTGATACAAACCCTGAATGTCACAAATTCCTCCAAGGTTGGCAACTGAAACTGCCTATTGATACTCTTCCACCATACCCATTGCCTCACAATAGATTGCCCAGGGAAACCCTACATGAAAGAGGGGGGAGATTGATTAAGATATGAAATCCAACTTCACCAAACCAGTTGCAATGCAAGAAAACACAAAACCTAAGTCCAGATTTACCGTCCTCTTCAAGTAGAAGAAGAGTGATTAAGTAGGTGAAGAACCTATCATTGCCTCCAAGTAATGTAGTCTCTCGTGACATTTCCTCTCTTGCCTACAACAACAACCATATAACAAGGATTAAAGAAAAATGGGAATACGGAAGCAGGGGGGACGCAAATGGGATCCTCACAAATTGGAGATCGTTAAAAGCGGATTTGGATAGCAAAGGAAAAGCAGGGAAATAGGGGAGTGTGGTTACAAAGAAAATAAGGAGTAGTGAGAAAAGATAGGGGAAAACTGTGGGTAAATGAGAAAGAGAAAATAGAAGATAAGAGAAAAAGAAAAACAGGGAGAAGAAATAGAGATGAGTGAGAGAAGAAATAGGGAAGAAGGAGAGAAGAAATAGGAGAGGGAGTCCATGGGTGATATCAAAGAGACATAGGGCTTGGTTGACGGTAGGTTTGTCTTTGATTGAGGTTAAAGCGATTAAGAGGAAACTAAGATCAGGTGTTAGAGAGAAAAAGAGGGTAAAATAGGTAGTTCGCCCTTCTAAAGGGTTAATTTGGGCACTAAAAGTTTTTTTGCCTCCCACCGTCGGTATCTAATGGAATATTTCTAACGGCGTGGGACTATTTGTATTTTAGTAGTGTTTCTAGGGGAGACATTTGTCTTTTCTTGAAACTTTGGGAGTCAACTGTCATTAAGGTATAGTAAAGGGGAGGTAACTGTATTTTTCCCTTGTTTTAAAAGCTTGTATGGATCTTTATTAATTGATAGTTTGTAATTGGGCTCAAGCTTTTCAGGCCCGATTGGTTCTTTGGGGTTTTTTTTCTTCTTATATTAGGCCTGTTTGGCAAGGCTCAATTTATATTTTCCTATTGGACTTGGGCCTTAAGGTCCGTTTGGATGAGATCATTTTGGGGGTTTAATGCCTTGGAACCATAAGCAACTGATCCGGTCCGGTTGATACGGAACGAGACTGAACCTGATCTGTTTTGGTTCAGTTTTGAACCATAAGAAATTGTTGTTTTGTGGTGACGTTTAGTATTATTGATATTTACTTTTTAAAAATCACCATTATCAATACAAATTAATTTAATCATAAAAACTGAAAAAAAAATATCACCATTATGGTTACATGTGGTTTGTCACGACCTGTAAAGCTTGCATTGGTATTCAGCATTATGTGTAGTGACATTTTGTAACGTCACGACATCAATAAGCTATTTTACTTGTGACATTGATCGTGACATGTTGAACCTTCACCATAGATATTGATTTGATTGTTCTATTGAGCCGACAAGGGGGTGTCGGTTTTCCCTAGGTGTCTGCTATCTAATGGAACTGCCGCCTCTCCTCCCAAACCTCTAAAAACAGAGAATTTGAATACAGATACTTCCTACCCTTTTTTCAAAGACTAAAAAGTGTCACAAAAAAAAAGTATAGAAAATGATGAAATTTTTTTATTCAGTGAATGTTATCATTGTCGGATTGGGCATGGGTAGCTGCCTTCAATGGGTGCCATAAGTAACAAGTCCAATCCAATAGTTAAAAAGTGTTAGTAAAATAAAGGGAGGGGGGGGGGTGTTTGTTAAGAGATCAAAATATATATTCCTTTTTACCCAAAAAAAATAAAAAAAAACCTTCCCTTTTTGAACATGTCCAAACCCTTCCTTTCATTCTTAGTTACTGCAATTTTTTCCATCTCAAAGCAAAGATTTCTGCCGGAGGAAGATTTTATTGATCCCACGCGATGTGTGGTCATGTATTTACATAGTCTGTGTAAAAAAAGTCCTCTAGAAAATAATATCAAACTTTCTTGCTCTCTCTTCGTTCCCTTTCTAGTCTCTCTTCTTTTCTGAACCTTTTATGGGTTGGTGATGAGCCAATAGATTAAAGACATGTGGTTTATTTGATTAAAAAACTAATATAAAATGACCATCCACCTCCGAAATTGATACAAGATACTGATTAATAAGTCATTGATTGTTAGTCCCCCTATCCTTAAAAATGATGAAATTTTAGTAGTGATATATCATGTGCAAAAAGTTGAATTCATATCATATTATGTGGTTTGGAAGATAAATTTTTATTTTGAATGCAACATGAAAAAGCTTGCAACACTTCAATAGTAAAAAAACATAGATTTATAATGTTAGTTTCCATCTCAAAAATGATGTGGGATTATTCCCCATGCTCCTTCACGTGGCGCCCTTCTTTTAGGTAGCATTACATTTGGCACATGGTGCCCTTCTTTTAAGTGAAGCTCCGAGTTCACTCTATATGATCCAAGCAATATGAGACTTAGGCAAAAAAAATAATAATAATAATAATAATAAATAATAAAATAATAAAAAAAATCTTGCATGGATAAGGAGAATTATCGTGACCTTAAAAGCTGTAGAGAATAGAGAGAGAATATAATCTTTTATATTCCCTTATTTTACCTAATTTCTTGGTATTAATTGTAAATTATAACTATTTCATTTGTGTGAGTCTGTGAGAGAATATAATCTTTTACGTTCACTTCTCTTAATTTTAACAATTTCATTCGTGAGATCTCTCTCGCCTTCACAATAATCTTTGTCATTCCATATACTAAATCACTCACTTTCTAGTAAGGCATAGAACTCGCACAATTAATAATAGCATTGTGCAATCCTCCCAGAGGTTGCAGGCTGCCCTGACCCACGGCTGCAGTAGCTGCTCCAGGCAGGCCATACTCCGCCCTACAAGTTTGTTCTCTTTTGCCAATAGTTGCTGATAAGGGAGCTAATCATTCCATTCATTCCATTGATAACGCGGGCGGTGATTGATATAGGGTCGGGTGCGGTCTCGGACATAGATAGGGTTTCCATAGTCGGGGAATACTTGCTTGGTATCCGGCCGCCCGGGAGGAATTTCGAATAAGACCGAAGAAATGGGCGAGGTAACCCATTCCCCATTTTCCCGATTAGGCAACTCAACTAGACGAAAAAGACTTTATAACTATATTTCCCCACGGTTTGAAAAAGAAATAGCTAAGACATTTGCGAAAGAGACCTTGAGACCAAACACGAAGATTCGGCGGAGAGAGGAAAGGCAAGGGCCTGTTAGGGCGAGGGATTCCGGCCCGTAGGAAAACCCGGGACCGAACAAGTAGTTCGAACGGTTAGATAGAGGTTTGTGATTGCAAAGGCTTATCCCGCCATATACGGGCGCCCGACACGAGTTACTTACGGTTCTTTTATTATAACAATTTCAAAAAAAAAAACAACACGTGGAAGAATTTTTTTGCTGAATAGCGTCTTTCTTTTAGAGTTGCTTATGGGTGAGGAGCCCTCACCGAAGGCGGGCGTAACGCCCTTTAAGGTTGAGTAGGCTGGCGAAAGCTAGAGGATGACAACGAAACAATGATTCCAAGCTTTGTTTTTGTACTGTAGCCCAAACGAGTTTAATTGCTTTTGGAACCCGATTGGGATATGTTCTTTTATTGGAAAAAGATTTTCTCCTATCGTTCAATCCGTTAATCGTTACTTAGATGGATTGAGATGCATTGGCATATATGTCGAACTTTTCAACTAGTCAGATGGATAACTGACATAATGGAACGAGAGGAGAGGATCCAAGACCTTTGAGGGCTTATGTGATCATGAATGATGTTAGTGACAATTGTAATTTTCAATGTGACTGTTCTACGGAGGACAGATGACTGTTTTCATGGTGTTATACATGGCAACATGGGACGGATGGGATAATAACATTCTAAAAGCCCGAATGGGCTTGAATCCTTCTTTAATTCTTTAGAGATTAATTGTTAAAAGCTGACATGGGCATTGTTATGGGATTAGCCGGAATAGGCTTATTGATTGATTGTTTTTTGAGCCTGAATTGTTTTAAAAGCCTGTATGGGTCTTAATTAATTGATAGTTTGTAATTGGGCTCAAGCTTTTCAGGCCCGATTGGTTTTTTTTTTCTTTTTTTTTTAAATTATTTTATTTTATTTATTTATTTATATTTGGCCCCAAGGGTCTGTTTGGCTAGGCACAATTTATATTTTATTTTGGGTTTGGGCCTTAGGATCCATTTGGATGAGATCATTTTGGGGCTTTAAATGCCTTGGAACCATAAGCAACTGACCCGGTCCTGTTGATACAGAACGAGACTGAACCTGATCTGTCTTGGTTCAGTTTTGAACCATAAAAAATTATTGTTTGTGGTGACATTTAGTTTTATTGTTATTTACTTTGTTAAATATCACTATTTTGAATGCAAATTAATTTAATCAACAAAACCTAAAAAAAATCACCCATTATGGTTACATGTGGTTTGTCACAACATGTAATGCTTGCTTTAGTATTCAGCATTATGTTAGTGACATTTTGTAACATCACAATATTAATAGGCTATTTTATTTACTTGTGACATAGATTGTGACATTTTGAACATTTATCGTAAATATTGATTTGATTGTTCTGTTGTCACCCGAGGGTTCTGGGTTTGACCATCTGGGTTATTATAATTTTTGACCTTCTAAACGATTTATTATAAATAATTCATAAATATATATATAAATTATATTAAAGAGAACTAATTTAATGAGCAAAGAATTAGAATTAATCCGGATCATACTTTGGCCTTTTCCCATTATTAAATATTATAATTCTTTTTTTGGTAAAATATATATTATAATTGAATGCTTGTTCAAGTAGTAGAGGTCCAGTGCAATCACCCCAAGATCTTGAGAAGATCTCAAAGGATTGCAGTTCGCAAAGACCACAAGCAAAGAGATAGGTTAATTTGTCACATCACCAGTAATTTTGGTTACCTTATCAGACAACCTTATTTTTGTTTTTGGTAAACAGAACTTCTATTGAAGTGAATCTCCAGGAGAAGATGTAGCCTCTTTCATATAGATTATAGAAAGCCATGGAGTGGACTCCGGCCAAATTATCTTTTCTGGACAAGTAATAACCTTCCTAGCTAAGGAGTGAGCTAAACAATTGGCTTCCCTTGGAGTGTGAGTAAAAGAAAAACAACCCCCCACCCTAGCAAGGAACTGTATATCCCGAATAACAGACAGTAAATATACATCCTCAACCTGTTGAGAACCATTAATAAGGTTAACAACCTCCCTATTATCCAACTCAATACAAAGATTAGTGTAGCAGCCTTCACTGCCTCAGCAATCCCAAGTTGCAAGCCCAATGCTTCTCCAATAGCGACAGTTGAAAAGGAAAGAGGTTAAGAAGCCACCAAAAGAATTGCACCATCTAAAGAACGAACCACAAAGCCCACACCGCTTCCTGGAGGATCAGATTGCAAGGCCGCATAAATAATTTGAAGGATTACTTTAGAAGTTTGAAAATAAGGACGATTTAGAGCTTCCAACATGGACGTGTTAGCCTTGATGGCAATAGGGATCTAATAATCTAATTAAATGGCTGCCTTCTTATGAGTTTTATTTTTTTCTTTTCTTTTTAAGATTATTTTGTGCTAAAGATCCTCCAACGATTTGGGCTATCTTAGCTAGCCTCTTTTTATATTAGGAAAAATTTCATCCACTTCTCTTGTACTTTATTTTTAAATTATTTAATCTTAAAGTTTGCGATTAATATCAATTTCCCCTCATTTGTTAAATATTCTCTTCACTGATGATGTGACATTTCGTTTATAATTTTGTAATGATAGAATTACCCTTAGACACTAGTTAAGTTGTTGTCTTAATTTCATATGTATTAAGTGAGATCACAATTTCCGGTCTTGGTATGGATGATGACGTCAAAGGCGTAAATGGCGAGGGAGAAGTTAAGGTCCTGGTCACGCTCAGCTTTGTAGGAGTTTGTGGAGGTAATGAGGCTGGAGGCGTAGCAGCCTTCGACCATGCAATCAAGGAAAAAGAGGCGGAGGGTGGTGGGGCTGGTCGTCTGCTTAGGGGTGACAATGCCCTAGATGGTGTTCCCCACCTGGGGGGCATGTCTTCTGGTAATAGGTGGTGGTGAGCTTCTATTCAAACTGCGTGAGGGATAAGATCACAACAAAAAAGACTTCAATTCTCCCAGGACCAACAAACTGTGATCCCATATCAAAGCTAAGCTTAAGACCAGAAAAGACTTTAATAGTGTTAACCAACCCCAAATTCGATTTTTCAGTAGTCCCCAAGGGCCGAACCCCACCACTCACCAAGGCACCAACAACATCATCTCTGATCTCCTTTTCCAGAAGAAACCTCATTTATATGAAAAGAGTAACCATCCAGTTTAATGGCCATGATATAAACATATCAGTGATTTTAGTGTAAAAACTATCATTATCTTCCTTTGTATAATGCCTCACCTAGCGGCAACGAAACATCAATTGAATCATCGACTGATTCTTCACCCTCAGCGACCGTTTGATATGGGGTTGATATTTTTCAGTTATCTTTGTTTATTAGAATAGTTCTTTTTTTAATGCTCGGACAGAATTTTAGGCTTCTCTTTTGCATATTTGAGTTTACTTTGTCTTTGTCTCCCTTTTTTTCCCAGGTGTATCGTCACCTTTCTTTTCCATTATCATTAGAAAAAAATAAATAGGAAATAAGAATATTTTATCTTCCAC
Source organism: Protea cynaroides (assembly GCA_028583415.1). Taxonomy (NCBI): domain Eukaryota; kingdom Viridiplantae; phylum Streptophyta; class Magnoliopsida; order Proteales; family Proteaceae; genus Protea; species Protea cynaroides. Next base: position 11,680,991 of record CM053265.1, read on the forward strand.
GGTGGTACTCTATTTTTCCCTTGCAATTCTCTTCTTTTTGTTCCTCTAGCAGTTCTTCTAATTAATTTTATGGGTAATTACATGACCACCCATGAGTTTAAAGGAGTTCTTAGAATGTCAATTTTGTTTAACAGGGGACTCTTTTTAAATTAACAAATTAGAGCCATTATGTACACTTTGAAACTCAGGTCAAAGATGATTGCAGAGTTCTTACGGAACTTTGAAACCGACCATGACCTGATCCTAGGCCTGCAATTGTTCTTGTAATGCGCAGGCATAGAATGGTTAGTATAGGGAACATGGGGGATTCATGCCTCAATGGGCCTCTGAAAGCACACTACCAAACCAGAATTTTACCGTCTACATCATTGAGGGCAAAATTGGTATTTGATTGTCAAGTTATAATTAGAGGGTAATTGTGTATTTTTATTCATTTTTTTTACTCAATTTAAGAGCGATAAGTGCAATTGGAATTAATCGTGAAGTTGAGGATTAAGTGATTTAAAAGTAAAGTACAAAGAATGGGTGAATTTTTCCCTTTATATTAAAAAGCAATTTTAATTCAATCTCAACCATAGGATAGATAATTAGGGGCAGAGACTTAAGATTTAGGTTTTATTTTCTTATTTAAATTATTTATATGTAATGGACTTTCATGGGAGAAAGAATAGAATAAATATATAATAATATCTTGGATAACACTAGATGCGAAAGCTTCTTTATCCTAAAATGAAAGTGCTTCAGTCAAGCTGATTATTGCTCTTGATATCGTTTTATATCTTCGGTATTTGTTTCTTGGTTTAAAGCTCTATTTGACCAGTATAAACTGCTTTTTCTTCATGATAAATATATTGTTTGGCTTTCAGGGCACAGATTGAGATAATCAGGGTGGACCAATTGTAACATTCTCCTATACGATACTCTTTATTTATTTTTTATTTTTTTGCTAGAAGCTAATTTGTATTAAAAAATAGAAAGAAAAATAAATACATCACACCCTAATAGGATGAAAACCTCCACCTTCGACATTGCCATTAGTAAAGAACATCCTAGGTGAATTACAAGAACCTATCGAGGTCTGTGTGAAGCATCCCACACGACCTCCGAAGCCACAAAGTCCGGACACACAGTCCAAGAAATAGAGGCTCTATCAAATGTTGTTTTCCTAGCCAATCTATCTGTCACAATGTTCACCCTCTGAAACAATGAGTGATTTTGAATTGATAGTCAGACAAATTAAAGAAAAGTTCTCTCCATTCCTACATCAAAAACTAAGGAAGCTCTTCGGTTCTCAAGCCCATAACAGTGGTTGCCGAATCCAATTCAATCCAAATTTTACGGAAACCAAGCTGCCAAGCGATTAACAGACATTTCATAGCACTTTTAACTTCAGCAATAAAACATGTCGCCACCCCAATATATTCCGCATAGGCACAAAGAACCAGACTTCTATTAGATCGAATTACTCCACTAGCACCAGCCTCACCAAGATTTCCGATGCTGCACCCATCTGCATTCAATTTACACCAATCATAAGGAGGAGGATTCCATACCAATTCAATTATTTGACTAAGTTTCCTGGCCTTCGTTACAAGACTTAAAAGCCGAACAATTCTTAGATCATCAACAGTCTTCACCGTGCAAGGGTATCTGACCGAGATATCCTTACTCCCTACTTTTATTTTATTCCATATCATACTCTTTGACAGCATTGAGTTACAATGGATAGCATGATTCCTGGCTCACCAGACCGCATCAAGAATAATAAACAAACATCCGGACTAGATTAACCGAATACTCACCCCATTAGATTTACTTTGCCACCATTTAAGTAAGTCCTTGGTTTTATTAAAAGATGGTATAATAATACGAAAAAGCATATCAACATCATCCCATATTTCCATTGTGAATGCACATTGAGAGAACACTTGATCTATAGTATCAACAGATCTCATGCATAAGGAGCATCTTGAGGCCAAATGGAGACCTTTGCCTTGGATTGAATCATCATTCTCCTTTACAATACAATAATACGCAACTCAAACTAAAACGGCATTGGCCAAACTATCTCAAAGATTATAGAAAATACCTACCCACACTCAGATTGATTATATTATTATTTTCACACAAGAACACGTGAACATACAGGGACATTTGTATTATACAACAAATATATTCTGTGTATTTCTGTAAACTTAAGCTGATGTACTTTACGAATGTATGACAACCAAAACTCTTACAGAGGCCCCACCTATTTTTTCTTTTTTTCTTTTTTTCTTTTTATATGCATTCCATTACTCACAATAAAGGGTTTAATCAGTATTTTTTTTTCCCGTGTGGAGTCTTTGTAGTTTGGACATTTAAGAATTGAAATATGCTGAATGGATATTTTACTTGTAGACGAGTTCTTTGTGATATGATTCATCCACTGCTTAGATTGATTTAGAATATTGTCACCAATTACTCACTTATTATCCAAAACAATCTTCTCTATTCACTTTTTTTTTTCCTGGTAAAGATAAGTGAAAATTTTATTGATTTAAAGAAGAAGATAACAGAAGAACATAAGAAAAAACAAGCATAATAAACCCCACTTTTAGCATTGCCATCAGCAGAGGAATACATCAAAATTAAGAAAATCTAGAGTAGGGTTGGTTCGGGCTGGACTCAACCCATGGGTACAGTCTGGGCCCAGCCAGATCCTATCAGGATTAATATAACATGGGTCCAAAGCCGGCCCTGTCCGGGCTTAGGTCTGATTTGGCTCCATTTCGGCTCGAAGTGCTTGCACCCTGACAGAAAAGGGAGCTGTTGTAATTGTTCGAAACTTTAAAGGCGAGCATGCAATAAGGAAAAGTTCTAGGGAAGTATGAGTAATTTACCTACATTGTAATGTGTTTTGGAGAGAGATTAATATTAAATATTTTGTGAACCCTTTGTATGTTTTTTTGGGTAAGTTAATCCTTTGTATGTTGGAATAGCTATAGAAATCATTAAGGGGCTGTTTCATAAAACTTCAACTCTGGGATTCTTACTTCTGGTTCAAATTTCTACTCCAACTTCAAAAGGATTCAAGAGTATGAGGGAATAGAAACATGTTTGTTAACCTAATTTAGTCATGAACTCCAAAGTAGTGGTGGGGGTGGCGGATGGTGGCACTAGTGGTAAGTGGTGATGGTTGGTGACGGTGGTGGTGGGTGGGAGGTGGTGGTGAAGGGTGGTGGTGGGTGGGTGGTGGTGGTGGAGGGTGGTGGCGGTGGTGGTGGTGGTGGTGGGTGGTGGTGGTGGTGGTGGGTGGTGGCGGTGGTGGTGGTGGTGGGTGGTGGTGGTGGTGGTTGGTGGCTGGTGGTGGTGGTGATGGTAGGTGGCGGTGGGTGGTAGTAGATGGTGGTGGCGATGGTGGGTGGTTGGTGGTGGTGGCGACGGGGGGTGGTGGTGGTGGCGGTGGTGGTGGGTGATAGTTGGTGGTGGTGGTGGGTGGTGGTGGTGGTGGCGATAGTAGGTGGCGGTGGGTGGTGATTGAGGATGGTGGTGGCGGTGGTGTGTGGTTGGTGGTGGTGGCGACGAGGGGTGGTGGTGGTGGCGGTGGTTGGTGGCTGGTGGCGGTGGTGATGGTAGGTGGCGGTGGGTGGTGGTGGCGGTGGTTGGTGGCCGGTGGTTGGTGGTGGTGGCGATGGTAGGTGGCGGTGGGTGGTGATTAAGGATGGTGGTGGTGGTGGTGGTGGCGGCAGTGGGTTGTGGAGAGTGGTGGCGGTGGTAGCTGGTGGCTGGTGGCTGGTGGGTTGTGGTGGTGGTAGTTGGTGGTAGTAGTGGTGTAGGGTGATTTTTACTCCAAAATTGTGCTCTGAAGTCGAAAAGCATCTATTTGATGCTCCAAAAAATTGGATTCTAGAGCTCATTTGGAGTCGGTTCATTCATAGATTCTCCAGAAGTTCGAACCGGGTTACCAAATAGGCTTCTACTCCATTTATGCTCCAGAAGTCAAAATCCAACTTCTGGAGTGTTACCAAACACCCCCTAAGAGTTCGAGGAGATTTTTATGGTGAGAAAGACCTGAACTTGGATTTAAGATAATCAAAGAGACCTTGAATTAAATGGTTCTCCCTGACCTATTGGGTTTAGTGATTTTCCCAGATTTATTGATATCTTGTATATTTTTTTTGGGTAAGTGGTATCTTGTACATGTCTTCTTTACTTGCTAAAAAATTCTCTAGTTTTCTAATTTGCTCTTCAACTCGACTGTGAGCTAGCTCATCACTTTCCCATCACCCTAGTTAAAGACGGTTAATGAAAATAAGAGGACATTATCAAATGACCTACCTATAGAACCAATATTGTAAATTATCTGCTCTATTCTTAGATTTTAATTTAACTCCGAAAACAGAGTGAAGAATATCTTTTTAAACATCCCCAACTATTCTAACTCCACCTAAGCTCAAGATTGAAAATATTCAATTTTTTACCATTTGGTGACGGAAAAATGGGTGACAAAATTGATTTTGTTTTATAACTAAAGGTGGGGAAAGTTTTACCTAAAAAAAAAAAAGTGGGGAAAGTAATCCCTAGGGCTGCAACAGGGCCGGGTTGGACTGGGTTTTTCAAAAGTCTAACCCTAACCCTAACTATTTAAACTTAATCCTAACCTAGTCCAATCCTGCCAGGGTCAGAAAATGTTCAACCCTAACCCTAACCTACCTTGATTGACCTTGACAGAGCCGGGTTGGGCCGGGTTAATCCTGATTCAGATTCGACCCTAATTGGCCTTAAAACATACAACAAATTGTCATATATATATATATATATATATATATATATATATATATATATATATATATATATATATAGGGCCGGGCTGGGCTCAACCCAGGGAGGTCAACCCTAATCCAACCCAACCCTGCTAGGGTCCATCAAAATTTGGGCCCTAACCCAGCCCTGCCAAGGTCCGGGCCAGGTTCAACCCTTCCAAGGTTCAAGGTGGATTTGGGTGGGTTTGGGTTGTCAAGCTAAAACTTGCACTCCTAATAATCCGATCACCCATGTGTTGTCTATTTACTACGTAGGTTTTTGTTTTGTTTTGTTTGTTTTTTTCTTTGTGTTTCTTTGTTATAATTATTTAGGGTTTTTCTCTTTGAGATCCCCCATTGACTTTGCGGGCAAAAACTCCCCTTATTTACAAAGTTTTCATGATACCTCTAATTTACGCAGTTCCCATGATAACCCTAATTTACGGAGTTCCAATAATATCTCCCCTTATTTAGGAGACCCAATACGCATACCGAAAAGGAATCAATGTCAAAGGGTTTTGACACAAGCCGATGTCATGGAGATTAACCCATTTATTTAACCATTGCAGACAACGATTGTCTTTTGTTTATTATGCAAAATCTAACCATATTACTTTGGGTCTGTCTCTATGACACGGGCTTGTGTCAACACGGCAGGCAAAATAGATAATAAGATAGAAAGGAAATTCATAAATACAAAATATTATGATAAACTTGGTAAATAGAGATATAATGGTAAATTCATAATATCCCTAATTTAGGAAGTTCCTATAATACCTCCTCTATAAAGGTATTTCATCATTCATCACAATTATCAAATGCAACAAGTTGACGTCCTCTTTGTTTATCAAATCTCTTTTCTCTGTCGGTGGTTATATGATGAGAAGTTTCTTTCGCATGGACCAGTGATTATTGGCTTTTTTTTTTTTTTTTTTTTTTTTTTTTTTTTTAATTATGAGTGCGGTTGTTGATGTACGAATGAGTAGGTCGATGTACGAATGAGTAGGTATTCAATTAGTATATGAATTTGGAGGCCATCTATGTTGGGAAAAATAATCGCAGAATGCTTTTTCCCACTTATGTGTGTAAATAATATCATGTCTCAAATGTGGCAGATCAAGGTATAAATCCAGCAACAAAGTTCCCGAGAAAACGTTACACCATTTCCCTTTCTTCAAAGATTGTATAAGTCATTTGTGACATCAGCCGATATGATATGGCATAGTGATGGCCATACGAATGATGGAAAAACACGTCATCCTGCAGATGCAGAAGCATGGAAGGATTTTGATAGATGACATCCAACTTTCAGTATGGATCACCGTAGTATAAGGCTTGGGCTGGCAAGTGATGCTTCAATCCTTTTGCTCAACTGATTTCGTACATCATGTGGCCTGTTGTTGTGGTGTCATACAATTTACCACCATGGAGCATGAAACAAATTTCATTTATGTTGACATTGCTGATTCCAGTAAGAATCAACCTAAAACGATATAGATGTGTACTTGCAACCATTGGTAGATGAATTGAAGTTACCGTGGAATGGTGTTGACACATTTGATTCATTGAAGAAAGAGACATTTAGTTTTGCTTATTATGGACAATTAATGACTTCCCTGCATATGCCAACCTTTCATGTCTTTGTTGCAATAAGACTGTGTCCCTTTGATTTGCTGCTTTTCTTTTGGCCTGTACAGTAGCTAATTAAGGAATACAGGATTATTAAAATTATTAGAGTAAATTATAGGTACCTCCCTTGTATTTTACCCTTAAATCATGTACACCCCAAATCTTTCAAACAATTTCAATGACACCCCCTTAAATCAAAATAAATTCCAAAAAAACCCACTCCCTTAGTGAATTTTTATTAACTGACAACAAAAGCTAAAAGTTAAAATTTTCATACCTAAAAGGCCTTCTTGCATAAGTTAAAGGAATATTTTACTCTCATTTAAATCTCTCATTTACACAAAACCCAATGCCTCTGGCTTACTATTAAGCCTATCCGGAGGCCAAGGTCAATCGTACCCATGGATAATCGGAGGGACTTACTCGGAGGGTCATGCCCCCCGTTGTGTGTCTCCGGTTGGGATCCTTTGGTTATGTGTGGTCCTTTAGACCAACGTATTTTGCCTCGGTGGAGGCATGGTCTCAGTCACTCGAGGCATGGTCAAGGCTAAACCTCCGGTTTATGCCTCCGATTCATGCCTAGAAAGCATGCAAGAACCATGAATGGTTTCCATTTTGGGGGGTTTGTCTCCCCATTGCTTGGGCCTTCAATGTAGTTGGTGGGAAACACTTTCCGACCATGATTATATCAAATGGGGCCTTCAACCTTCTCTCACTCACAAGGATCCAAGAAGAGAAATAAGGAGTGGGGACTCCTTATTTATAGAATCCCGAGGAGAGAAAATGTGCCACTGGAGCCTAAACCGAACGCTGACAACCTGGTGTTGCATCATCTGGTAGAGCATTCGACTGAGCTCAAAAATAGTCCTAGGCTTAGTTAGATGGGCCTAACCTAATGGGGACACTTCCTAGGTCATTTGAATCCTCTCCCCAATACCCTCCACCTTCACCAGGTGATCCTAGAGTTTGACTTGACATTACTCAAGATGTCAGGATGCCATAAGGGTGTCAAATCTAGGCCCGACACGGTAGCATAGATCGAGCTGGCCCGATATAACCTGAACCCAGCCCAGACCGTATCCTTAATGGATAGGTTTTGGTCTGGGCTTATAAAGCCCAACACCGTTTCAACCTAGACTGAAACTGGATCGGACCGGCCCATTAAGAACACCGAACTAGTCCAAACCGATAATAACTAATCCGAACACCAGTAAGGCCCATTAAGAAGCCTGAGCTAACCCGATGTTGCTCAAATAATAACCAATTGACTAAGGATCTAATGATTCTAACAAGATAAATGCAAATATGTAATCCATTATCCATGCTCAGATGTCTTTAAGATCAATCAAAACTCAACCGCTTATAATTGTATTAAATATGAAGAAAAAGTGCTAAAAAAAATTATTGTCGTGCAAAAATAGCTACATGAGAAGGTAGCCTGATAAGCCCAATAAACCCAGGCCAAACCGAGCCAGCTCGAAATCATCTTAATAAGCCCAGCCCGATAACAACCCGACACTGGACTGGCCCATTAGTTATTGAGTCCAGCATAGCCCACCCCATCCTGAACCCTTAATGGACATGTTTTGGATTGGGCTTCTAAAGTCCGACACCGTTTTAGCCCAGACCAAAAACGAACCTGACCGGCCTGTTGACACCCTTAGGGTGCCATGTGTTGGCCCAGTAAGACCGACACAGTGGGATCCAAATTGGTGAGGATTCTAGGTGTGGGTCTTACAAAAGAAGTAGCCGACCTCTATGCCAATTAAAATATGAAACGTATCATACCCTGATTGGATAAGGGGTCAGTTGAGAACAATGAGTGCAAGGACTGGACAAGCAGGCTATCAAAAGGCCCACTTGCCTGGTCACTAATGATCTCAGGACATGTAGCCATCACAGGAAAAGGTAAATCACTTTAACAAGATGGAGGCTGCGATAAAGCGACTGAGCAGGGGAAGGCCTGGTGCTCATTTGACCAAAACTCACTAAATAGCCAATGTACCTAAGTTATAGGAAGGGGTAGCTCGGCTGTTGACCTCTATGACCTGACCAGCCGGCCTGGTGGACCACTCCCAACTGGACACGTGGACAATAATCTGATCACTACCTATAACCTAAAAAGCTAGGAGAAAGGCTACACTAAGCCTCTCTCCCTTGGCTATAAATAGAAGGAAGGAAAAAGAAGAAAGGTACATCATATTCTGCTACTTAAATACTCATTTTACTCACTCTCAGACTCATGACTCACACTGTTATCTTCTTCGTAACCAAGTACTTCAGCTTAAGATAGTGATCGCACTCGAGAAACCTTCGTGGACCCTATACGTCGATTGTTCATCCAATAAAGATAATGCAGGGACAGGGCTCGTCTTGGTCAGCCCAGAGGGTTTCAAGGTTCTCACCTCCTCAGGTTTGGATTCTCAACCACGAATAATACTGCTGAGTATGAGGCGTTGATAGCCGGGTTAAAGCTTGCTCTGAAATTGATGGTGAAACGCCTAGTCGTGTTTGACGATTCACAACTAGTGGTATGACAAGTGACTGGAGTATATGAATCCCGGCACGAGCATATCTCCAAATACCTCAATTAGGTAAACAAGCTCATCTCACACTTTGAGAAGTTTGAAATATCCACTGTGCCTTGAGAAGAGATACCGAGGCCAACACCTTGTCCAAACTGGGGCAAGCCGACCTCAAAAGTTTCAATGTACTTGATTCCAACACGGCCTCTGCTGTAGAGGTCCTCCCTATGGAGGTAGAGCCATGCTGGATGGATCCAATCATTGCCTACCTCAAAGATAACATTCTCCCTACCGACTGAAAGGAAGCTCAGCATATACAGGCGAAGTTACATGCCTATGTTATTTATTAGGGGGTATTGTATAAAAAATCCTTTACTTTCCCCCTCCTTCGATGTATACATCCTTCTGAAGCGGAATATGCGATGGCTAAGTTTATAAAGGGATTTTCAGAGGTCATCACTGTAGATGAACCTTGTGCTTTAAAGTCTTACAATGTGGATATTTCTGGCAAAACATGACTAAGGACTACGAGAATTATGTAGAACCTGCAAGCCATGTCAGAAACATGCAAATGTGTCACGTCGGGCTCCGACCCCTCTCCATTCGATGCCAACATCCATTCCATTTGTGATATGGGGCATGGATATTCTAGGACCCTTTCCAATAGCAAAAAGTTAGCATAGATTTTTACTAGTGGCCATTGATTATTTTTCAAGTGGATTGAGGTCAAGGCAATGGTGAAAGTCACATTGCACAAGGTTGTAGAATTCTTCTATCTTGAGGTCATATATCGATAGGGTATTCCTTAAGTCTTGATCACAGACAATGGCTCTCAGTTTTTCAGTTGTGCCTTCAGAATATTCTGTTGAGAACTTCGTATTGGATATCGATTTGCTTTAGTGGCTCACCCTAAAGCTAATGGTCAAACTGAAGTCATAAATCGCACCATTTTGCATAGATTAGCTCGGCGTCTTGGTGAAAATAAGAAGTTGTGGGTGAAGAGGTGCCTAGTGTGGTGTGGTCTTACCGAACTACTAGTCAAACTGCAATAGGGAAACACCCTTTATGTTGGCCTTTGGTTATGAGGCTGTCATACCTGTGGAAGTAGTTGAGAAGAGTTATCATGTCCTTAGTTTCTCTGAGGACATCAATCTTGACATCTTGCGCACTGACCTTGATTTGCTGGAAGATGTTCGAGAAACAAAAGCCCTTTCGATTGCAGCTTATCAGCAGAAGATGGCTCAGTATTAGCATTCGAAGGTGCCTGAGAATATCTTTAAGGTCGACGATCTGGTACTTCGGAATACCCTTGCATCAAAGCCAACTAGGCAAGCCAAACTGATGCCTACTTGGGAAGGTCCCCATCGGGTAATCAAAATGACGAGGCCCGGGTCGTATTATCGAGAGACAATGGAGGGGTCAGCCTTACCCCGGATGTGGCATTCAAAGAATTTGTGAATATACTACCAATGATGTATTCTCTTTCCAAAGCAATGAAGATAAGTATTTACTAATTTTCTTGTCATTCTATGCTTGTACAAAAGAAAAAGTTTCCCTCCAAGGGCCTTTCAGCAAGACCGACCTATTAGAAATCTGACTTGCTTGGTCTTTGGCCAACGCTATTAGCTTGGGGGGGGGTGGTCATTGACCTAAGTACAAAATAAAAAAAAATTTGCCTAAGGGTCAGTCGGCGAGACCAACTTATCAGAAACCTGACTTGATCGGTCAGAGACCAACCCTGTCAGCTTTTGGGGGGTGGTCATTGACCCAAGTCCTAACAAAATTTTGCCTAAGGGCCTATCGATGAGACCGACCTATTGAAAACCTGACTTGATCGATAGGAGACCAACCCTGTCAGCTTCAGTGGGTGATCATTGACCCAAGTCCTAACAAATTTTTTGCCTAAGGGCCTGTCAGTAAGATCAACTTAAACACACTATGCACCCAAACCATGGGGTTGTCAGTAAAGTAACCCCAAGATTTGGTAGGGCACTTTAAGATAGGATCAGCCAAGGGAAGGTCAGACAACATGATCAAACACTGTAAAAAAGAAGTCTTTCATTGATTAATCTCTCAATAAGTACAAGGAAAAGATAGGCGAAAGGGAAACAAAAAAAAAAACACTTAATCTAGTCATTCTGGGGAGGATCATCTTCGAGGGCATGTTCGTTGTATTTTTTGGGCTCGGAACTGGATGAACGGAGGTTAAGGGCAGCACATCTCTGGGGGACAAGACGAAAGTGGACAGTTCTGTACCAAGTGTTGAAGCAGAAGGAGAAGCTGAAGTGGAGGCCTTTGTCAGAAACTTATTATTAGGAAGTACCTTGGCCAATAGTGTCACACCCCAATTTCGATTGAACCAGAAGTGTGAGTGAACCGTCACTGAACCAACGGTTCATACCAAGATCTCAATAAGACCGTTTCCACTCATACAAACCATTGCACATAACCACAATCAGAATATAATAAAATACAACGAAAGTCTTAAATTAAATGAACTGAATTCTCTATTGATAATTTAAATAAAATATCCAATTATTTTCCACACCAAAACATAAATAAGTATCCTCACATAAATTTATAAATCCAACTGAAAATAAATAAATAAACTAAACAAATCCTAGAGGTACACGCAGAAAGGGCACTCGCATGAAGCGTCATGCTCGTCCTCTCCTGCTTGCACTTCTAAAGCAGCAACACCTCCATACGTCGGAGCATCCATGTAGTCCTCCACAGTATAACCTGCATCAACATCTAAAAATAGTGTGTACACAAGGGTGAGCTCACAACTTAGCTCAGTAAGACAATCAAACAATGCAACAAACATATGCATGAGTAACAAATTCACATTATGGTCTGGTTTAAGTTTGAAATGTGCTATAGAAAGGATTGGCGGCCACCGCACCTCTATACATTAGTTTGTGACGCTGTCCAATGGATCAAACACCACTGTCGTCCCACATGCACCCACCATGGAATAGAGACAGATCTAAAGCGTCTGGATCAAACACTGCCAACACTTTCCCTGATACTCTACCCATGCCAACACGTAAGCCCCTATTGGCGAGGGCTTGCAAACTAGGCTCGCAACTAACCAATCCTATATGCCATCACAATAGGCCCTATCCCAGCACAGCTTCCTACGGCATAGAGATAGAGCTAGAGTCTATTGGTCAGGCCAGAGACCACAGTACCACTTCCTCCCCCTGATACCCTACTCGCACCAAGCATGCTAAGACAGAACGATACAAAAATGTGCTAGTGTGAGGAATGATTCCAGACCCCCGACCCTTCTGATTCCACACACCAACGAAAATAATCACATGCCTAACAGTCACATCCTAGCATACGAGTATGCATGAACAATAATAATAACTGAAAGTAAAGGATGACATGCGAGTATACACAAACATCAGTCCATAGAATCATAATTATTAATAATATTTTACTGTTATTAAATTATTAGGGTTTAGGTCCGATTCCCTTACCTGACGCTTGTTTGATAGCTTGCTCCACGTCACAGAATCCAAACTTGCTATCACAAGGTCCTACACGATGTTAGGGTTGAGTTAGAATAGTTTTCTTAGGGTTTACGTTGGTCGAAAAACCAACTAGATCAAAACACTCCTCATAGAGCAGACCGATCGCGGGTACCGGTCGTAGGTACCGGCCGCAGCACTGTGGGAAAAGGTGCGACCGGTATGGTCGACCGGTCCCCACAGACGAGCCTCCGGGAGATACCGGTCGTAGGTACCGGTCGCATAGGGTGCAACCGGTATGGTCGTCCGATATGTCTCCAGAAGACCATACACCCGGTTCTCGCCTTCCGTCGGTCACCCTCTATTGATTCTAGGGTTTCTCCTATACATTCTAGGTCTGAGCAATGAGTTAGAGTTGTTTCCAACTCCATTCAAGTCCTAGTTTCGATGATCTTCAACCTAGAACTTGAATCTAGGGTTTACCAACTAGATTAGGGTTTGACGGCAAAAATATGGTTTAGATCAATACCTCGCTTTACATGATATTGATCCAAACATGACTAACCATCCTAGAACGATTAAAGTAGAGGAAAGTTTAAGCACTTACCGTTGGTTCGCGGTAATGTGTTCTTCGTCCAACGACAAGGGCGGCTGTCCCCTCTCCTTCCTAGCTTCTTCTCCTTTTTCAATCTGTTTCTCCTCTCTAGGGTTTGTGAGGATTAATGAAAGGGATTTTAGGAGGTTTAGGAGTCCTTATATAGGTTAGGGTTAAGTTTAGGAAGCCTCCTAACATTAGGAAAGTCTTTCGATTCGGGATTTGGAAAGTGGGACCCGCAGAGATCCGTTTCTGGATCTAAGTGGTCTGCTGCGCAGGCCATACCGGTCGACTGGTACCATCGATCGATATGAAATAATTCATACCTTGAGGTCCGTTTTTGTACCTGATTGTCATCCGCTCGTCCCGTTTGGCTCGGTAATGATTGGAAGACCTGTTACGACATGAATGAAAGGTTTAGATCGGGTTTATGGAGTGCAGGTCTTACAACTCCCCCACTCTTAAAAGAAATTTCATCCCCGAAATTTGCATGTAGGTTTCACAATTCCCCCACCCTTAAAATAAATTTCGACCTCGGTCGAAATTTGAACGTACCTTGGTCATAAAAAAGGTTAGGGTATTCCTTTCGCATCGCGTTCTCTTTCTCCCAAGTGATTTCTTCTACATCTTGGCTTTTCCAATGCACTTTTACATAATGGATATTCCTTGCCTTGGAGTTGTTGTACCTTTCGGCTTGTGAGCATCATAGGTACTACTTCAAATGTCAAGTCCTCTGTCAAGTCTGGTGGGTCTGCTGTCAAGATGTGCGATGGATCCCTGATGTACTTCTTCAATAAAGAAACATGGAACACATCATGAACACTTGACATGGATGGTGGTAGAGCCAGTTGATATGCCACATTACTAAGTCTGGTCAAAATCTCGTATGGTCCCATTGTGAGGACAAAGATGGAAATTTTAGAAGTCGCCACCTAATTTAAGGTCTAAGACCTTAGAAAATGTGAAATCTCACTCCCAGGTAAGACTTCGATTGACTCATGACCCTTAGATTAGATTTCTGGTCCATCAGAGATTGGGTAAGCGTCAGGTTACGGTTATGGGAAGGGTTAGGCCCCCAAACCGCCCGATCGAAATCGGATCTCCTATACCTTTCCTATGCTAGACTCTATCTGTTAAACCGAACCAAACCAAGTGGTTTGATATCATTGAACCGAATCTGTATCCATCAGATTGCCTACGTATTACGAAATTATTCTGAAAATCAGGTTCACCATCATAGTTTAGGTGTGATTAAAGTTTAAGGCTGTGATTTATGCTTTACATGATTAAGTTCTTTGTTCAAGTTGAAGTTTATGCTTGAATGGATGAGAAACCCTATGGGTTAGGATCTGGATAGTCCATGCGAACTGATAGATAGTCCTAGTGGATCTAAGAATAACCCTATTTGGGTCGAAATATGGATAACCCATTCTGAGTTGGAATGTGGATAACCCTATTTGGGTTGAAATGTGGATAAATATCCTAGTGGATCTATGGATAGTCCAAGTAGACTAAGGTTTGGATCCGAATTTGAGATTCTTCCAAATAGCCTACGTATCCTAGGGTTTGCCCTAGGAATCAGAATCCGCGTAGTTCGGGCTGGATAACCCTATTTGGGTTGAAAAATGGGTAAATATCTTAGTGGATCTATGAATAATCCGAGTGGACTAAGGATGTGGATCCGAATTTGGGTTTCTCCCAAATGGCCTACGTATCCTAGGGTTTGACCTAGGAATCAGAATCCGCGTAGTTCGGGCTCTAGATTAAAATGGGAATGGATATCCTAGTGGATCTATGGATAGTCCGAGTGGACTAAGGTGTGGATCCGAATTTGGGATTCTCCCAAATGGCCTACGTATCCTAGGGTTTGCCCTAGGAATCAGAATCCGCATAGTTCGAGATGGATAACCCTATTTGGGTTGATGGGTGGGAACCTATTCTAGGTTTAGGGTTGAGAACCTGTTTTAGGTTTAGGGTTGAGAACCTATTCTTGGTTTAGGGTTTACCGATGGGCAAAATCGACCTGAATTACCCTTTTCAACCTAAGCTCTAATTTTAAAAAGTTTGGCAAAGCATTTTTCTTTCTTTATTAAGGTTTTTTTATTATCCCCGTTATGCCCTTCCCAAGAATGTGGGTGCCTAAATGTACATCCCCACACCTAATATGTTTGCTAAGTGTACAGATATAGCAGTTCAACTAGGGTGTAGCATAAATTAAATTAATGCCAAAAATAGAATATTCTAAGCATGGCATGTATGATATTTATGGTAACTATCACAACATATAGTAAGATTATGAAAATCTTCGTAATATGGTATGTATTGCAAATAAGGCAAGAGCCTATATGGCATGCTCTAATATGCTATCTTCTAAGCATGTCAATACCTAATATGATAGTGAGCATTTAAACATGGCAATGAGCATCCAAACAGACAGATATGATAATGAGCAATCCAAACATGGCAGTATGATCATTCCAATAATGGCAGTGTGATCATTCCAATTATAGCAGTGTATGCATGTGAGCATTTCAAACATAGTAGTGTATCCAAACATAACATGTATGAGCATTCCAAATAAGACAACATGTCAATCGAACAAAATATGTGTATCACGTGTATCAAAACAACTTATATGCATGATCTAATGGTTTTGATTTCTCTAAAACACATATAACGTCAATCCAATGGTTCAGATCCTTCTGAAACATTCATAATGACAATCCAACGGTCTAAACCATTCATAATGATAATCCAACTGTTCGGATTCATTTAAATCACTCCTAAAGATGATCTAATGGTTCAGATTACTCAAAATCATTCACAATGAAGATCCAACGGTTGAAATTGCTCATGATGATAATCCAAACATTCAGATCAATTTCAAGACAATCAGATGGTTCAGATTTATCTGAATTATTTATGATGAACGTGTTAAATCTCACGTCATAATTAATCATGGTCGATGGCATAAATCTCATCAAAATTATTTATGATCAATGCTTTAAATCTCACATGATCAATGGTCCGCATTTAATTACATCAATTACCCACATAATTATTATGACCATCTTTGCATCAATGATTTGGATTGAATCCAAACATCACAATAAATATAATTCAGAGCATCCACAATAAATATAATCAGAGCAACAAATTCAAAATTAAGGGTTCCTGATGGAGGGTGATGAACATGTGGCTGGGAAGGCGATATGCATGTGAGTAATGAGGATGAGGATCATATGGGCAAGGTGGAATGATATGCATATCAGATCGAATGTAAGCAGGAGGTGGAACTAGAGATGTGGCAGCAAGTTATCAAGATGGGTTTGCAATATGGCTGGACAGATGTATAGTGGTGAGGTGGCTGGGAATTAGCAGCAGGAGGTGGCCGTGAGGTGATTCCATAAAAAAAATAAATGAATGAAGAAAACAGCAGGGAGGTGCGGCTTACCTTAGAGGACCTCCCTTCTCTTCTTCTCCATCTTCTCGGTTCTTCCCTTCTTTCTCCCACCGCTCTCTCTCTCTCTCTCTCTCTCTCTCTCTCTCTTTTCGACACCTCTCCATAACCCTCTCTCTTCTTCTTCTGAATTTCTTCTTTTTTTATTCTTTTTTTTATCTCCCCTTCCCCCGATTCTTCTCGGTCTCCTCTTTCTTTTTCTTTTTTTTTTTATCTTTTTTTTATCTCCTTTTCTTTTCTTCTCCTCTCCTCTCGATTCTTCTCTCTTTCTCTCGATTTCTTCCCCCCCACCGATCTTCTTCTCTCCTTCTTCTCCTCGATCCGCCCTCTCTTTCTCTCCCTTTCTCTGATTTTCCCACCGCTCTTTCTCTCTCTCGATTCTCTCTTTTTTTTTTCTTGTGATTCTTTTTTTTTTCGATCCCCGATCCCTCTCGGTCTCTCCCCTTTCTTTTCTTTTTATCTCCACTTGTCTTCCTCCTCTCTCTCTCGGATTTCATCCCTCTTTTCTTTGGATTTCATTCCTTTTTTTTTTATTCTTATCCTTTCTTCTCAATCTTCTCGGATTCCCTCCCTTTTCTATTTTTTTATTTCCTTTTTTTTTCGATCCTCTCTCCTGATTCCTTCTTCTCAATCTCCTCGGATTCCCCTCCCTTTTCTATTTTTTTATTTCCTTTTTTTTTCTTCGGTCCTCTCTCCTGATTCTCTCTCATATTTCTCCCTTCTTCTCAATCTTTTCGGATTCCCCTCCTTTTTCTATTTTTTTATTTCCTTTTTTTTCTTCGGTCCTCTCTCTTTGGATCCTTTGTTTTCTATATATAAAACATATATATAATTATATAATATATTAATATATTAATATATATATAATATAATATACATATAAGACATATGTATATATTATATGATATATTATAATATATTATACATTATATAATAATATATAAAAGAAGTACATGCATATGTGCCGCCATGAATTGGTCCGGATTGACAAGGATTGACTGGGTTGGGCCAAGACTGGCTTGGATTGAGCTGAGTTGACTGGATTGACTAGAATGAACTGGGTTTTCTCTCTCTATCATTTCATGGGTCATTTCTGCTGTCATTCCGTATGGAGTTTTCCGATAGCTTTTATTCTAAATTTTCTACGTTCACTTTGTAGAACATTAAAAATGAGGAATATTGAAACTTGAATCATCACATTTGGAAATAAAATGGTTAACTTATGAATTTCTGAAGTTTAAGCACGCCAATTATCGATAATTTGGCTGACCATTTTGCATGGGATCCTTCAGAGACTTCTATCAAAAATTCTTTACGTCCACTTTGTAGAGTACTAAAAATAGAACATAATGAAACTAAAATCACCTGATTTGGATATGGGGTGATCAATATATGAATTTTCAAAAGTTAAATGACCATTTCCATGTGTAATTTTGCATGAGACCCTTTGGAGACTTCTACCCGAGATTTTTTACGTCCACTTTGTAGAACATCATAAATGAAGAATAATGGCCTTGGAATCATCTGAATCCGACGTAGAACGGAAAAAATATGAAGCTTTGAAGTTCTAACGATAATTTTGCATGAAAGTTTACATGGGGCCCACTGGTGACTTCTACCCGGGATTTTTCATGTCCACTTTGTAGAACATCATAAATGAAGAATAATGGCCTTAGAATCATCTGAATCCGACGTAGAACGGAAAAGATATGAAGCTTTGAAGTTCAAACGATAATTTTACATGAAAGCTTGCATGGGACCCACTGGTGACTTCTACCCGGGATTTTTCACGTCCACTTTGTAGAACATCATAAATGAAGAATAATGGCCTTTGAATTATTTGATTCCGATATCAGATGACCAAGATATGATGTCTTGAAGTTTGAATGATAATGCATGCATCATACGATAATTACGTAAATGCCCTTGCACTTTCAAACTGTGATATCTTCCTTGTTTGACGTCAGAATTTGATGATTCCGGTCTCATTTCGAAGATAATTTCACGACCTATTCATCCAAGTAGGTAATAGCCCATGACCCTGTTGTGGGTTCATGAGAGAATCACAAATCCTTGGGTTAAAAGTTGAAAACCTACCATATTGGTTCACTTATGCAGAGGGTGGCAAAAATGGGGTGCTTACAGATGCCCCTCTTTAGCCGAGATTGTTACCAATTGAAGGCTGAAGATAAAAGAACCACATTTTTGGGATATGAGTGAGATTGCTTATTGGGCTGCACTTAGGGTAATTTGTCCTAAACTGCCTACGTATTCTAAGGGTGTCCTAGAAATTAAGCCCAGAACGTAGTTCGACTGGCAAGAAGGTTTGCTCTTCTTGGAAAATTGATGATTGTTCTTCTTGTATGAAGCTAGGCTGTGAATACAAGGCTCATTTGTAGGCTGGGAACCTCTTCTTACAGAGGTGGAACTCATGATGCAAGGAATGTGCGGGGTTGAACCCGGCTTGATCCATTTGTAGGCTGATAAACCTCTTCTTATATGAAGCTAGGTTGTGAATACAAGGCTCATTTGTAGGCTGGGAACCTCTTCTTGCTGAGGTGGAACTCATGATGCAAGGAATGTGTAGGTTTAAAGCCGGCGTGATCCATTTGTAGGCTGATAAACCTCTTCTTGTATGAAGCTAGACTGTGAATACAAGACTCATTTGTAGGCTGGGAACCTCTTCTTGCTAAGGTGGAACTCATGATGCAAGGTATGTGCGGGCTTGAACCCGACTTGATCCATTTGTAGGCTGATAAACCTCTTCTTGTATGAAGCTAGGCTGTGAATACAAGGCTCATTTGTAGGCTGGGAACCTCTTCTTGCTGAGGTGGAACTCATGATGCAAGGTACGTGCGGGCTTGAACCCAGCTTGATCCATTTGTAAGCTGATAAACTTCTTCTTGTATGAAGCTACGCTGTGAATACAAGGCTCATTTGTAGGCTAGGAACCTTTTCTTGTTGAGGTGGAACTCATGATGCAAGGTACGCGTGGGCTTGAACCCGACTTGATCCATTTGTAGGCTGATAAACCTCTTCTTGTATGAAGCTAGGCTGTGAATACAAGGCTAATTATACGAGCTTGGACTCAGCTTCGATATGTCTGGATGTAAGACTTGATGTGTTTTCTTTGATTGAACTGAGGCTTTTTTGATTGAGATTCTGAGATTGTTTTTCTGAATAAGCTAGGGCTCTGCATTTGATTCATTTATAGGCTGAGATTGACTTGATCTTTGGATGAGCTAGGGCTCTACATTTTATTCACTAATAATCTGAGATTGATTTGATCTTTGGATGAGCTAGGGCTCTGCATTCACTTTATAGGCTGAGATTGACTTGATCTTTGAATGAGCTAGGCTCTACATTTGATTCACTAATAATCTGAGATTGATTTGATCTTTGGATGAGCTAGGGCTCTGCATTCACTTATAGGCTAAGATTGACTTTATCACACCCCAATTCCGCACATCTCAGAATGGTGTGATGAACCGCCAATAAACCAACGGTTCAATCAGGATCTCAAATAGGTTATCCCCGCGTTATCCAAACTTACACACATTCGTAATCATAATCAGAATAAATACACAATAGCGGAAGTCTTATAATAACATGAACTGAGAAACTAAGATGATATCAATAATTTAATAGCAAATTATTTTGTTTTCAACTGAGACATAAATATTTAAATACCAAATACATGTCTTAATAAATCAAATAAAGAAAACCTATAAAATATCTAATCAAATACACACGAGTTGCACTCGCAAGAGGAGTCGTGTGTATCCTCTTCAGCTCCAGCTTCCATTGCTGCCACGTTCCCGTACGCAGACACATTCATATAATCTTCAACGGTATAACCTGCATCATCAACTAAAATTATTCGACGTCGAGGGGTGAGCACACATCACGGCTCAGTGAGTCATCAAAACAATGCAACAATACATATGCATGCAAATCAATTTATATCTTTGGTCCGGTTTAAAGTTTGCAGTATGCAATAGAAAGGTTTAGGTAGACAAAGGTCGCGTTTATTGATCCCGCCTCTATACACGAGTGTGTGACGTTACCCGAAGATCACGTTTATCGTCAACTCACATGCACCCAATCATGAACATTATATAACAAAGGTTACGTTTATTGCTATATAGTGCCATACCAACACGTAAGCCCCTGTTGGCGAGGGCTACAAACTGGGCTCGCAACTAACCAATCCTAATGCCAAACAGTGTATCCAAGGCCTCACCCTAGCATCCCTCAGAATGTCCATAGAGATAGAGCTAAGGCCCCCCGGTAGAGTCAGAGACTACAAGGACCGAGACCACCTCCCCTGATACTCTACGACATAATAGTTTTGATAAAGTAAAGGCGATACGACGAAGCTAATGCACAAGACTTGAGTTAGAGATAGAGCTAAAGTGCTGAGACCCGCCAAAGGTTAACATTTATTGACATTCCCATCACACCTCCCCTGATACTCGCTCGCATCAAGTACATCAACCATACACACACAAGCACATGCCTATTCCTATCATCATCATCATCATCATGTTATAAACAATAAAATAAATATGCATGAAAAAGTAATAGAAATATTGGATGACATGTTGTATGCACATTACAAACATATTCGCATAGAATCAAGCATGGCATAGGACTCAAGAAAATAGAAAACAGTTTTGTTATTAACCAATTAGTTTGTAGTTCTGGTTCCTCACCTTAGCTTGCTATAAAATATTTTTCCAAGCTTTAAAATCACCTTTACAATGTTATTATATTGCTAGAAGACCTAACAAAGTCGATAGAATTTAATTAGAATTAATTCTAGATTTAAAAACCATTCTGTTAACTGAGGGTCGGAGGTAGGGTCGGAGTCAGGATCGACCCCGGGTGTGACCCTCCCTTAACTCTGAACTTCCCGAACACTGAGGGTTGATGGTCAGAATCACCTAGGGTCGGATGGTCATCGACCCTCGGTGCGACCCTCTGTGCACTTTGGTCCAATTCCCTCTTTTAATCCATTCTTCGTGCTTGGGATCCTATGGTTTGCTCCTACATTCCATTCTACATTCATTCCATGGTCTGAAACCATGTATAACCCACCTAGATAGCTTTCATGCATTTTCCTATGGTTTCCCATGAAAACCTAACCATAGATTGATGGTTTGGGTTTCTCCGAGATCACATTCTCAACATTAACTAACCTAAGGTCTGTAGAAACTCATGGAATTAGTATCCATACCTGAGAAGAATAATCTTTCTCTACAACTCTTCTCTTTTGCCTTAATTTCTCTTCCTTCCCTTTGTTCTTCATCTTTCCTTCTCTTCTCTTTCTCTCAATTCGATTTGGATTGTGAAAGGAGTGAAAGTGGCTTAGGGACGTCCTTTAAATAGACTAGGAACATCCTAAAATAAGTCCCTTTAAGATTAGGAAAGAATCCAATCGAAAATTAGGAAATTTTCCTAATTTCTATTTCGGCAGAATCTGAGGGTCGATGGGAGGGTCGATGATCCCGTCGACCCTAGGGCTCAAGATGTCCGACCCTCCCTTCAAAATGGAGGGTCTGACTTTCTGCTTTGGGAGGTCCGACCCTGCTTAGCTAGGTATGCGACCCTCCCTTCCAATTTAGTGTTTTTGGGTCGATTTGATACCTGGGATCTCGATCTCCTTTACGCCCTTGGTCCATTTGACTCGACCATGATAGGTAAACCTGGTTCAAGGTGGTAAGACCGGGTTAGATTGACACGGGTCTTACAGACTTGATCTTTGAATGAGCTAGGGCTCTACATTTGATTCACTAATAATCTGAGATTGATTTGATCTTTGGATGAGCTAGGGCTCTGCATTCACTTTATAGGTTGAGATTGACTTGATCTTTGAATGAGCTAGGGCTCTACATTTGATTCACTAATAATCTGAGATTGATTTGATCTTTGGATGAGCTAGGGCTCTGCATTCACTTATAGGCTGAGATTGACTTGATCTTTGGATGAGCTAGGACTCTGCATTTGATTCACTTATAGATTGAGATTGATTTAAACTTTGGATGAGCTAGGGCTCTGCATATGATTTACTTAGACTGAGATTGATTTGAACTTTGGATGAGCTAGGGCTCTACATTCGATTCATTTATAGACTAAGATTGATTTGAACTTTGGATGAGCTAGGGCTCCGCATTTGATTCTGAAATGAGCAAGAACTCAGAAGGTCACTTTTAGGGTAAGAAATTTGCTATTGATTCTGAAATGAGCAAGGACTCAGAAGGTCACTTATAGGGTGATACTGAGTGACTCATCTTTGAAGTTCATACCAGCTTTGGACCTTCGAGATTGAAAATTGGAATATCCTTCTTGGAAGCTCTATGGAAACTAGAATATCCTCTTAAGTAGTTTTGTTGCTATGAACCTTTAGGATGTTTGAAAGTGACCTATATAGGAAGTCTTTGTTGACTTTGAACCTTTAGGGTGCTGGACATATTGAAATGATGGTAAATTCCTTGGTAGTTTTCCAAGGTTTTTTTTTTTTTTTTTTTTTTTTTTTTTTTGCCCCTGCTTTGTTGGTGAAGGCATAAAACATGGCATCAATGGAAATGGTATCATGAACTTTGCTGGCATGATACCTAGATTTGAAATTTATCATTTATGACCTGGTACTGAAAGTTTGACTCAATTTTAGCACGATAGTGATGACTTGGTTGCTTCCTTGGAAGGGTTCCATGTAATTTGAAAGTAATGATTTTCTTCAGCCAACATTGGTGTTGTTGGATTTTGGATTGAAAGAAACTCTAGCGAGGATTTTGGACAAGAATGAGGGGAGCCTAACAGTCTCTAACCAAAGTGATTTTATTGATTGACCTTGGTGTTAAACTGTTGATGGGTATCTGGTCAATTAAGTTCTTTGACTGTGCACTATGGTAGACCAAATTGGTAGAACAACCAAGCGGCGATGAATTGTAACATGGGTTTGGCCCTTGATCTAGGCTCATGAAAAGCTCAGGGCATTGCAATATTGTTTTGCCAATTTTGAAAGATGAATGAACCATGGCCCCAAAGTAGGCACTAGGAGCAAAGGATTCGAAGTGTTTCTTCAGAGAATTTGGTGACCAAATCCTAACAGGTAAGCGATCACATTGGATTTTCTTCATCAACAGGATTAGGAGAATTGAGAAATTGGTAAAAACCAACTTGGATGGACCTACTTCTATTGACTAGGAAAGTCAGTGACTTCAGCTAGACAATGGATCCTAGATGTAATGCTCATGATCAAGTTTAATTCCTCTATATAGGGTATATCTATGCCCCAGTGTCTGCATGTTGTGACAGACCACTACTATAGTGTGCTAAGGGCAAGATAGAAGGAAACCTACAATCTAACAGAGTTGGAACTAGGTTGAATCTGGATTGCATTTAGAATTTGACCATGCTTCCAAGGTCAAGGGAAAGATTGACAGATTGATTGCAGAAAGTGACTTCTTAGATAAACCCTTCTTGAATCTTGAAAAATGAGGGAACTGATGATTTGATGAATTTGGCTACATCTGTAACCAGGCCGTGACAAAAGGATTTAAAGATAGAATTCTGTTGAAAAACAATGCTATGGAGCCCAAAAGGCAAATAGACGATGGTTTGTTCAACTTCTCTGAGTATGATTCATTGGAGAACAAGAGGGGTTCCTTTCTTTATGGAGGGTAGACTGGGTATGACACTTGTCCACATGAACCACTGAATTTTTCTATATAGGGCCAATGAGGGCAATGATTTAGGGTTGCATTAGGTCATCTATCCCCACTGAGGTATTATGGGTTGCTCATTGAGGTTTCTTGGATTGCTTTTCCTTTCCAAGGTTTCTTTTATTCCCTTCATTTTTTTCATTTTTTTTGCAAACCCCATCTTGGGTTGAATAAAGAGTCCTAATATGGTGAGGATATTGTCAAAATTATGGTCCTATCCAATGGTCTGAAACCCTTAGGGGGAATCCGAATGACATGACTTTCATGACAAATGGGTAGCCTTGCCCCACTGTTTAAGTTGACACATACATGCATTGATAGGCGGGCAGCTATTTGAATCATCACTAAAAGTGACCTTAGGAAAATGCAGTCCCACACCAAAATTTAAAATGGTGCCGAATTATGTTTTTCTTTCTTGGAGATGTTCAGATGGAACACGTGTCTCAATAAGCTACATAGAAATGTCGAATCAGTCGCGGTCATATCTGGGCCTGAAACCTTTAAGTTTGTTGACAAGTATTGATGTTGAAGGTCTGGGAGGACTGATGTGAAACTGTCCACATGGGTCTACCATTGGGAGAGTGTTTGGCTGTTTATGTAGAATGGGCTTATCTTACCGAGAAGATCCCATTTTATTGGCTTGAGAAATGAAGGGCTTATTAGAACCTTGGGAAGCCGTCGGATGTAATGAACGACAGATGAGAGTTCTAGCCTGATTCATGAATTTGTATATAAAATGTTGACATGATCACGAGATACAATGCCATGAAAACTGATAATCAAAAGAAGGGCTTGTGATAGAGACTCCTTGGAAGGCCGTCAGATTGATAGACGGGAGAGAGAGTCTAATGCCGATGAGAAATCTTTCTCTGATGATGAAGAAGTGATGAGATCGTCTCCTGTAAAAGCGGGATGTAATTGGCCAAAATCAAAAGTCCGGTCCAACATGCTGTGAATCTCGAAGAACGATCTTGCTATCAGGCTTTGATTGGAACTACCATCCTCTTGAAGTGAGAGGGACAATTGGCTTACTGTCGAGCTCCAATGCCATTCAACATCTTACTATTTTTTTTTTTTTTGGATGTGGAGGCCACATAATGCAGTGCTTCGCTTGATCGCAAAGTTGAATCATGACTTTCAATGTTGGATTTGAATCTTCGTCTTCCAAACATTTCCAATCAGATAGAATATCTTTGCCCCAGTTAGTACTCTGATCTTCTGTAAACTTTATGAACATTTGTGACTGCTCATCTAGTATCTGATTTTATCTGAATGGTGAATCTGTATGCTGTCCTCTGAAAGTCAATCATCACCTTTTGTCTGATGTGACTACCTCCCATTATGGATGTAGATAAAACATAGGCTTGAAATTTTTTTTTTGTGGGAATTCCAATGACCTCATGCTTTGATTTTGGGATTAATCATTCATCATGTATCTCTTGCTTACAGATGATGTACTTTGTAAGAACTTTGAAATTTCTATCCTTTTGGTGGCACATCTGTCCTCCACTCATTTGTACTGATTGGTTGACCTGTTGATCTAATGCTTTCCTTGAAATCTTTTCATAGGTAGAACAAATGGTAGCTTCTCCAATACATGTTCGTTGAGAGTCCTCTTGTGTCTCCCGATTGATCATTTAAAGCTTTCCCAGACTTGTTGGACCTTTCTTTCTTAAGAGGCCAGGTGGCGTAGAAGTTCAAGAGATGACTCATCGTTTCAATCATCTTCAGAGTCAGAATTGACTGCGCATGTAAAATAAGAGGATGTATGAAATTGGGTGGAAATATATGGAAGAGACAAAGCACAGAGTTTGAAATCCCAAACGGGGTGATTTCTTTTACTTACAGGGCAGATTGGGCTGGACTTTTCAACAAGCATATCAATTTTGGACCCAAACATGGATGACCTATCGAATATCGATAATAAAAAGTTGAAACAACTAGTTCGTCCAAGCGGCTCCAGTTGGGCATAATGCCTTCGACGACCACCTTCAGTCGTTGTGGGAATAAATCTTCCTTCAGACCTTTAACAGCAGGACTCATCATGCCCCTCTATCAATAGGTGCAAGATGTCTACCTTTCAGGGTTCCATACAATTCTTACCCTCTTTTTTCTTTTTTTCTTTTTTTTTTTTTTTTTTTTTTTTTTCAGTTTGGGATCCATTCATAACCGGACTATTGCTTTTTAAGCTCAAGGTTACTCTGGTTCATGCCCCAGTTTGGGGTTCAATGGATTCATCAATGGACCGCTTCTAGTTGAGTTTATAATCATTCTAGCCTATGCCCCAACTTGGGGATCAAGGGGTATCGCCATTGCACTACACCATTTTGAGTCCAAGATTAGACTAGTTTATGCCTCGACTTGGGGGTTCAATGGATTTCTTCATTAGACCACTCTCAGTTTGGGTCCAAGGTCAATTTGGTTCATGCCCCAGTTTAGGGCTCAAGGGCTTTCCTCATTGGACCGCACTCATGACCAGCTTAGGGCTCAATGGCTTTCCTCATTGGACAACACTCAATTCGGGTCCAAGGTCAATTTGGTTCATGACCAGCCTAGGGCTCAATGGCTTTCCTCATTGGACTGCATTCAATTTGGGTCCAAGGTGAATCCGGTTCATGCCCAACTTAGGGCTCAAGGACTTTCCTCATTGGACCGCATTCAATTTGGGTCCAAGTTCAATCTGATTCATGCCCAACTTAGGGCTCAAGGGCTTTCCTCATTGGACCACACTCAATTTGGGTCCAAGTTCAATCTGGTTCATGCCCTAGTTTATGGGTTAAGGGTTTAATTATTGGACCATTCCCTAGCAGTGATTCTGGTTCTTATCCTAGCCTGGGGCATATCGGATCTCATCTTTGGTCTACCCTACTGCTCGGGAAAATTCCATTCCCTCTCTTTGAACAATGGGAAATATGAGGGCAACTCTTTGGGTTCTGGCATTTCCTTGGCCAATGGGCAGAAATGCCCATGATGGGATAGCACTATTATAGCTAAAGGTTCATGGTTTTTGGTGACTCCAGAATCTGAAATTGATCTTTACTGACAGGCAATGAGGAATGCTTCTCATTCGCCATTCCTGACGAGTGATCCTAACTTGTAGCACTGGGATATGATGGACATCAATCGGGCTCTAATTGACAGAGCCAGAGATTGATTTTAAATTGGTCTCCGATTGATAGAGACAAGGTTAACTTTGAACTGGTCTCCGATTAAAAGAGACATGGTTGACTTTGAACTGGTCTCTAATTGATAGAGATCAAGATTGACAGTCATGGACTAGGCTCTAATTTCTAGAGGCAAGGATTGCTTGAGTTGGGCTCCGATTGATAGAGGCCAAGGATGACAATCATGGATTGGACTCTAATTGCTAGAGATGATGGATTGATTGAGTTGAAATGACTAAAATTCTCTTCGATTCCTTCATGAAATGGAACATGGACCAGAGGTAATGGTTGAACAGGCCTAGAGGCTAACTCATGCTCACATTGAGTTCATGTGAATGAAACCTTTCTTAGTTCTAACATAAATCGGAACCTGAACCGGAGTTGACGGTTAGACAAGCCTAGGGGCTAATTAAATTCAAATGAATGGAACTCTTCTTAGTTCCATAATGAATCAGAACTTGAACCACAGTTGATGGTTGGATAAGCCTAGTGGCTAAATGAATTCAGATGAATGGAACTTTTTACAGTTTCGACATGAATCAGAACCCTAACCAAAGTTGGTGGTTGGATAAGCCTAGTGGCTAAATGAATTCAGATGAATGGAACTCTTCTTAGTTCCAACATGAATCAGAACCCTAACCAAAGTTGATGGTTGGATAAGCCTAGTGGCTAATTGAATTCGGATGAATGGAACTTTTCCTAGTTCTGTCATGGATCAGAACCCTAACCAAAGTTGATGGTTGGATAAGCCTAGTGGCTAATTGAATTCAGATGAATGGAACTTTTCCTGGTTCCGACATGAATCGGAACCTAAACAGGAGGTGAAGGGTGAAAAAGCCTAAGGGCCGAATGCCTCCTCCATTTTGACATGATCTGGGAGTGATGATTGAACCTGTCAAAGGGTTAAACCTTTCTTCAGTTCTGAGATGAACCAGAAATGGTGGTTGAATCAGGGATTGAATATTTCTTTGATTTTGAGATGAACTGGATGTGATTGAATCAG
Organism: Protea cynaroides; assembly: GCA_028583415.1. Taxonomy (NCBI): domain Eukaryota; kingdom Viridiplantae; phylum Streptophyta; class Magnoliopsida; order Proteales; family Proteaceae; genus Protea; species Protea cynaroides. Next base: position 11,709,357 of record CM053265.1, read on the forward strand.
CCTAGGGGCTGAATCTTTCTTTAGTTCTGGATGAACCAAAATGATGAGTGGACCTGCCTAGGGGCTGAACCTTTCTTTAGTTTTGAGATGAACCAGAAATGGTGGTTGAATCTGGGGTTGAATATTTCTTTAATTCTAAGATGAACTGGATGTGATTGAATCTGCCTAGAGACTGAATCTTTCCTTAATTCTGGATGAACCGAAATGATGATTGGACCTGCCTAGGGGCTGAATCTTTCCTTCAGTTCTGAGATGAACCAGATATGGTGGTTGAATCTGGGGCTGAATATTTCTTTGATTCTGAGATGAACTGGATGTGATTGAATCTGCCTAGGGGGATGAACCAAAATGATGATTGGACCTGCCTAGGGGCTGAATCTTTCCTTAATTTAATGGTGAATAGGGAACAATGATTGGATTTGCCTAGGGGCTGAATCTTTCCTTAATTCAAAGGTGAATAGGGAACAATAATTGGATTTGCCTAGGGGCTGAATCTTTCCTTAATTCAGAGGTACATTGAGAATAGTGATTGGATTTGCCTAGGGGCTAAAACTCTCCTTATTTCAGAGGTAAATGGAGAATAGTGATTTGATTTGCCTAGGGACTAAATCTTTCCTTAATTCTGAGATGAATCGAGAACTATGATTGGATTTGCCTAGGGGCTGAATCTTTCCTTAATTCAGAGATGAATCGAGAACTATGATTGGATTTGCTTAGGGACAGAATCTTTCCTTAATTCTGAGGTACATTGAGAACAGTGATTGGATTTGGCTAGGGGCTGAATCTTTCCTTAATTCAGAGATGAATCGAGAACTATGATTGGATTTGCCTATGGACAGAATCTTTCCTTAATTCTGAGGTACATTGAGAACAGTGATTGAATTTGCCTAGGGACTGAATCTCTCTTTAATTATGAGATGAACTGAATATGATATTTGAGTAAACCCAAGGACTAACTGTACAGGAATATTGTAAATTTTTTCAGGTATAGGTGCTTGTCGCTGCCTAAACTGAATGCTCTATTGGACCAGATTGGCTGAGTTACTGATTTTGTTCCCAAATCTGGTTGTCTTCTTTCTTACAAAATTTGATGTTCAATCAAGATCTAAATTCATGACTTCCATTGATTCATTTAGAAAGATAACATGGATGGATCTCAAGGTGGGAGATCAAGACAATTCCCTAGTTGTAAGGGCCTCTCACCCTAAAAGGGTGGATATGGTTGCAGATCGATTCTCTTTTCCAAAGGCAATGAAGTCCAACGGAGAAATATCAAGATTCTAGACATCTAGAGGAACGGAAGAAGTCACATGCACAATCAAAGATGACTCAACCAAACAAAAGTTAGCTCCTTCATAAGGGTAATCGGGTAAACATTATCCAAGTCAATTTAATTGAATTTGATTAAGCCATGTATTCAGTCTTGGGACCTCGTGATTCCAAAAAATAGATAATCAGTGGTTCCAAGGTCTGACCACTTGGGTTACCGAATTTCAACAAAATTAAAATGGATATATTAATCCGTCATCCTTATTAGGGATGGTTAGCAAAAGTGGTTCATGGATGAACAAACTAGTAAATTTCTTCTTGACCATGGTATCTATGTCTTGACAGGGATTTTCTGCTCATTTTTTGAAATCGACGTGTTAACAATGAGAGGTTCGACACATCGACCTTACTTAATGGAGGGTGTATAGTGACCGTCTACTATGATGTAGAACAGGTGTATACATACCTCATACTCCCAATGGGTGAGAGTTCAAGATGTTCATCGTGTAGATTCTAACATGTTGACCAATCGATGACAAAAACGGGTAGAAACTTCGACATCTCGAACATGGATGTCATGGTTAAGCAGATTTTATAGAGTCGGTTCAGGGATGAACCAAAATAAACAAACATTGGGCTACAATCTGGGTTAGGACAGAAAAGGCCACCTTGACAAGGATGGGATAACCTATCACCGAATGCACGATGAATAATGGGCCCCCAATCCCTTTATATACCATGTTGCAAGAATCAAGCGATGTGGAGTACCATAACGCATTCCCAGGCGGACCCAAGAAACGCTCGTTAGAGGCTGCTCGTCGGTCGTGGTCTCACAAAGTACAGGCCAAGGTTGTGTGTTTCGCCTAGCGGGCTACCCCATATGCATGGGACCGGGTTCGGCTACTCGCACGAATGTGTGACTGAACCCATCCCCCCAAAGCAATATTATACAAGCATAAATATAGTATCCTAAAATCTAGCATCCAATTCACACAAGGAAAGTTTTCATTTAGGAGTTTGACGTTTATATCCCCAGTGAAGTCGCCACTGTGAGGACAAAGATAGAAATTTTGGAAGTCACCACCTAGATTAAGGTCTATGACCTTAGAAAATGTGAAATCTCACCCCAAGGTAAGACTTCGATTGACTCATGACCCTTAGATTGAATTTCTGGTCCATCAGAGATTGGATAAGCGTCAGGTTACTGTTATGGGAAGGGCTTAGGCACCCAAACCGCCCGATCAAAATTGGTCTCCTATACCTTTCTTATGCTAGACTCTATCTGTTAAACCGAACCAAACCAAGTGGTTTGATATCATTGAACCGAATCTGTATCCACCAGATTACCTACGTATTACGGAATTATTTCGAAAATCAAGTTCACCATCGTAGTTCAGGTGTGATTAAAGTTTATGGCTGTGATTTATGCTTGTGCATGATGAAGTTCTTTGTTCAAGTTAAAGTTTCTGCTTGAATGGATGAGAAACCTTATGGGTTAGGATCTGGATAGTCCATGCGAACTGATAGATAGTCCTAGTGGATCTAAGAATAACCCTATTTGGGTCAAAATATGGATAACCCATTATGAGTTGGAATGTGGATAACCCTATTTGGGTTGAAATGTGGATAAATATCCTAGTCGATCTATGGATAGTCCAAGTGGACTAAGGTTTAGATCCAAATTTGGGGTTCTCCCAAATAGCCTACGTATCCAAGGGTTTGTCCTAGGAATCAAAATCTATGTAGTTCGGGCTGGATAACCCTATTTGGGTTGAGAAAATGGGTAAATATCCTAGTGGATCTATGAATAGTCCAAGTGGACTAAGGATGGGGATCCGAATTTGGGTTTCTCCCAAATGGCCTACGTATCCTAGGGTTTGACCTAGGAATCAGAATCTGTGTAGTTCGGGCTCTGGATTGAAATGGGAATGGATATCCTAGTGGATCTATGGATAGTTCGAGTGGACTAAGGTGTGGATCCGAATTTAGAATTCTCCCAAATGGCCTACGTATCCTAGGGTTTGTCCTACGAATCAGAATCCACGTAGTTCGGGATGGATAACCCTATTCGGGTTGATGGGTGGGAACCTATTCTAGGTTTAGGGTTGAGAACCTGTTCTAGGTTTAGGGTTGAGAACCTATTCTAGATTTAGGATTTACCGAGGGGCAAAATCATCCTGAATTATCCTTTTCAACCTAAGCTCTAATTTTGAAAAGTTTGGCAAAACATTTTTTTTCTTTATTAAGGTTTTTTTATTATCCTCATTATGCCCTTCCCAAGAATGTGGGTGCCTAAATGCACATCCCCACACCTAATATGTTTGCTAGGTGTACAGATATAGCAGTTCAACTAAGGTGTAGCATAAATTAAATTAATGCCAAAAATAGAATATTCTAAGCATGACATGTATGATATTTATGGTAACTATCACAACATATAGTAAGATTATGAAAATCTCCGTAATATGGTATGTATTGCAAATAAGGCAAGAGCCTATATGGCATGCTCTAATATGCTATCTTCTAAGCATGGCAATACCTAATATGACTGTGAGCATTTAAACATGGCAATGAGCTTCCAAACAGATAGATATGATAATGAGCAATCCAAACATGGCAGTATGATCATTCCAATAATGGTAGTGTGATCATTCCAATTATAGCAGTGTATGCATGTGAGCATTTCAAACAAAGTAGTGTATCCAAACATAACATGTAAGAGCATTCCAAATAAAACAACATGTCAATCGAACAAAATATGTGTATCACGTATATCAAAACAACTTATATGCATGATCTAATGGTTTTGATTCCTCTAAAACACATATAACATCAATCCAACGGTTCAGATCCTTCTAAAACATTCATAATGACAATCCAATAGTCTAAACCATTCATAATGATAATCCAACTGTTCAAATTCATTTAAATCACTCCTAAAGATGATCCAATGGTTCAGATTACTCAAAATCATTCACAGTGAAGATCCAACGGTTGAAATTACTCATGATGATAATCCAAACATTCAGATCAATTTCAAGACAATCAGATGGTTCAGATTTATCTGAATTATTTATGATGAACGTGTTAGATCTCACGTCATAATTAATCATGATCGATGGCATAAATCTCATCAAAATTATTTATGATCAATGCTTTAAATCTCACATTATCAATGGTCCGCATTTAATTACATCAATTACCCACATAATTATTATGACCATCTTTGCATCAACGATTTGGATTGAATCCAAACATCACAATAAATATAATCAGAGCATCCACAATAAATATGATCAGAGCAACAAATTTAAAATTAAGGGTTCCTGATGGAGGGTGATGAACATGTGGCTGGGAAGGAGATATGCATGTGAGTAATGAGGATGAGGATCATATGGGCAAGGTGGAATGATATGCATATCAGATCGAATGTAAGCAGGAGGTGGAACTGGAGATGTGGCAGCAAGTTATCAAGATGGGTTTGCAATATGGCTGGACAGATGTATAGTGGTGAGGTGGCTGGGAATTAGCAGCAGGAGGTGGCCGTGAGGTGATTACATAAAAAAAAAATAAATGAATGAAGAAAACAGCAGGGAGGTGCGGCTTACCTTAGAGGACCTCCCTTCTCTTCTTCTCCATCTTCTCGGTTCTTCCCTTCTTTCTCCCACCGCTCTCTCTCTCTCTCTCTTTCTCTCTCTTTTCGACACCTCTCCATAACCCTCTCTCTTCTCCTTCTGAATTTCTTCTTTTTTTATTCTTTTTTTTATCTCCCCTTCCCCCGATTCTTCTCGGTCTCCTCTTTCTTTTTCTTTTTTTTTTATCTTTTTTTTATCTCCTTTTCTTTTCTTCTCCTCTCCTCCCGATTCTTCTCTCTTCTCTCGATTTCTTCCCCCCCACCGATCTTCTTCTCTCCTTCTTCTCCTCGATCCGCCCTCTCTTTCTCTCCCCTTCTCTGATTTTCCCACCGCTCTTTCTCTCTCTCGATTCTCTCTTTTTTTTTTCTTGTGATTCTTTTTTTTTTCGATCCCCGATCCCTCTCGGTCTCTCCACTTTCTTTTCTTTTTATCTCCACTTGTCTTCCTCCTCTCTCTTTTGGATTTCATTCCTCTTTTCTTTGTATTTCATTCCTTTTTTTTTTTTATTCTCCTCCTTTCTTCTCAATCTTCTCGGATTCCCTCCCTTTTCTATTTTTTTATTTCCTTTTTTTTTATCCTCTCTCCTGATTCCTTCTTCTCAATCTTCTCGGATTCCCCTCCCTTTTCTATTTTTTTATTTCCTTTTTTTTTCTTCGGTCCTCTCTCCGATTCTCTCTCCCTTCTTCTCTCTCATATTTCTCCCTTCTTCTCAATCTTCTCGGATTCCCCTCCTTTTTTTATTTTTTTATTTCCTTTTTTTTTCTTCGGTCCTTTCTCTTTGGATACTTTGTTTTCTATATATAAAACATATATATAATTATATAATATATTAATATATTAATATATATAATATAATATACATATAAGACATGTATATATTATATGATATATTATAATATATTATACATTATATAATAATATATAAAAGAAGTACATGCATATGTGCCGTCATGAATTGGTCCGGATTGACAAGGATTGACTGGGTTGGGCTAAGACTGGCTTGGGTTGAGCTGAGTTGACTGGATTGACTGGAATTAACTGGGTTTTCTCTCTCTATCATTTCATGGCCATTTCTACTATCATTTCGCACGGAATTTTTGATAGCCTTTATTCCAAATTTTCTATGTTCACTTTGTAGAACATTAAAAATGAGGAATATTGAAACTTGAATCATCACATTTGGAAATAAAATGATCAACTTATGAATTTCTGAAGTTTAAGCAGGCCAATTATCGATAATTTAGCTGACCATTCTGCATAGGATCCTTTAGAGACTTCTATCGAAAATTCTTTACGTCCACTTTGTAGAGTACTAAAAATGGAACATAATTAAACTGAAATCACCTGATTTGGATATAGGGTGATCAAAATATGAATTTTCAAAGGTTAAATGACCATTTCCATGTGTAATTTTGCATGGGACCCTTCGGAGACTTCTACCCGAGATTTTTTACGTCCACTTTGTAGAACATCATAAATGAAGAATAATGGCCTTGGAATCATTTGAATCCGACGTAGAACGGAAAAAATATGAAGCTTTGAAGATCTAACGATAATTTTGCATGAAAGTTTGCATGGGGCCCACTGGTGACTTTTACCCTGGATTTTTCATCTCCACTTTTTAGAACATCATAAATGAAGAATACTGGCTTTGGAATCATCTGAATCCGACGTAGAATGAAAAAGATATAAAGCTTTGAAGTTCTAACGATAATTTTGCATGAAAGCTTGCATGGGACCCACTGGTGACTTCTACCTGGGATTTTTCACGTCCACTTTGTAGAACATCATAAATGAAGAATAATGGCCTTTGAATTATTTCATTCCGATATAAGATGACCAAGATATGATGTCTTGAAGTTTGAATGATAATGCATGCATCATACGATAATTACGTAAATGTCTTTACACTTTCAAACTGCGATATCTTCCTTGTTTGACATCAGAATTTGATGATTCTGATCTCATTTCGAAGATAATTTCATGACCTATTCATCCAAGTAGGTAATAGCCCATGACCCTGCTGTGGGGTTCATGAGAGAATCACAAACCCTTGGGTTAAAAGTAAAAAACCTGTCATATTGGTTCACTTATGCAGAGGGTGGCAAAAATGAGGTTCTTACACCCATATACCTGGGGCGTAGCTTTCCCTTCTTACCAAACCCTTTCAGACCTCGCATAGGTGATATCTTCAAGAACACCTTATCACCCACTGCAAACTCCAGATCTCGACGTCGGTTATCTGCATAGTGCTTTTGTCGAACTTGAGTTGTCTTTACTCTTTCCTTAATTTGATCAATCACTCGACAAGTTTCTTCGACGAACTCCGGTCCTACAATCCTTCTCTCTCCCACCTCATTCCATAACAGAGGTGTACGACATTTCTTTCCATAGAGTGCCTCATATGGAGCTATTTGGATCGTAGCCTGGTAACTATTATTATAAGCAAACTCGATAAGCGATAGCTTCTCGTCCCAAGCTCTTTTGAAATCTAGGGCACACGCTCAGAGCATATCTTCTAAGATTTGAATAGTTCTTTCTGACTGCCCGTCTGTCTGAGGATGAAAAGTTGTGCTAAACTTCAACTTGGTTCCCATAGCTTTTTGTAATCCTTCCCAGATCTTTGATGTAAAACAGGGATCTCTGTCAGTTACTATACTTTATGAAACGCCATGAAGTCTGACTATATTATCCACGTTTAGCTTGGCAAGCTTCTCCATGGTATACTGAGGTCTGACAGCAATGAATCAAGCTGTCTTGGTAAGTCGATCGATTATAACCCATACTGGATCCACTGACCTTGGTATCAAGGGTAGGCCAGTGACGAAATCCATTGTGATACAATCCCACTTCCATGCTGGCTTCGGTAGTGGTTGTAGCAAACCTGCGGGTCTCTGCCTTTCAGTTTTAACTTGCTGGCAATTCAGACATTGGAATACGAATTGAGCTACATTCGCTTTCATACCCCTTTACTAATATAATCTTCTTAAATCATGGTACATCTTGGTGCTTCCTGGATGTACCGAATATGGGGTGTAATGACCTTCTGTCATAACTCTATCTCTGATATTTGAGTTCTCACTCTCAGGTATACATATTCATCCACAATACCTGAGTACCTTGTTTGAATCCAAGGTAAAGTCAAGGTTGCTTTTACCCTTCTCTAGATCTTCTTGCACAGTCTTGAGGTGTGGATCCTGTAGGATTGCTACTATGACCTCATCTATGAGATCCGATGAGATCTTCAAAGCTGCGAACATCAATGTGAACTTATGAATTAAGCCCTGTTCCACTGGATCTCCCGCAGTCTCTAATATATAGTCTTTATCCTTCTCTATTGAGCCTGAGGCTGCAGCACACAGTGCAACGTTTGTACTAGATCCTGCCTCTGGTTTCAATGCCCATTTTCTGCTTAAAGCATCCGCCACAACGTTTGCCTTACCCGGATGGTACTGGATGTCACAATCATAATATTTTAATAGTTCCAGTCATCTTCTCTGTCTCATATTCAGGTCCTTCTGAGTAAAAAAGTAAGTTAAACTCTTGTAATCCGACTTAATCTGAAACTTTTCACCATAAAGGTAGTGCCTCTAAGTCTTGATTGCGTGAATGACCGCTGCTAACTCAGATCATGCGTAGGATAGTTCCTCTCATGCTCTTTCAACTGTCTTGATGCGTAGGCAATCACCTGTTCTCCTTGCATCAACACACATCCAAGACCCAACCCTGAGGCATCCGTATATAGGGTAAACGGCAAGCCTGGTGCTGGGATGGTCAAGATAGGTGCAGAGACTAGTCTTGACTTCAAAGTCTGAAAGCACTTCTCACACTCATCTGTCCATATGAACTTTTCTCCTTTCTTGGTTAGTCTGGTAAGTGGAACGGCGATCCTTGAGTAGTCTTCTACGAATCTTCTATAGTAACCAGCCAATCCAAGGAAACTATGAATCTCCGCAACTGATTTCGGTGCATCCCATCTTACTATAGCTGCAATCTTGCTTGGATCCACCTTGATACCATCTGCAGATACTACGTGACCCTAGAAGGCCACTTCTTTTTGCCAAAATTCATACTTCTTGAACTTGGCGTAAAGCTTATCTCTTCTCAGTCGTTGTAGGGCTGCTCTCAAATGTGTTGCATGAGTCTCCTTGTCCTTTGAGTAGACCAAGATGTCATCGATGAATACGATGACCAAAGTGTCCAACATGTCATGAAACACTCGGTTCATCAGTTCCATGAACGACGCTGGAGCGTTAGTCAACCCGAACGACATTACCAGGAGCTCATAATGCCCATACCTTGTCCTGAAAGCCGTCTTTGGAATATCTCCTGCCTTGATCTTCAATTGGTGGTACCCTGATCTAAGATCAATCTTCGAGAAAACCTTTGCACCCTGTAATTGATCGAACAGATCATCGATCCTAGGCAAAGGGTATCGGTTCTTAATGGTTAACTTGTTCAGCTCTCGGTAGTCGATACATAGCCGTACACTACCGTCCTTCTTCTTTAGGAACAATACAGGTGCTCCCCATAGCGATATGCTTGGTCATATGAAACCCTTATCTAGTAGTTCTTGTAATTGGGTCTTCAACTCCTTTAATTCTGTAGGGACCATCCTGTACGGTGCCTTAGACACCAACGCCGACCCTGGCATGAGGTTTATCACGAACTCTATAGCCCTGTCTAGAGGTAGACCTGGTAGATCTTCTGGAAATACATCTGGAAACTCTCATACCACATCTAGATCTTCCATCTTTGGCACCTCTGCAGTGATGTCGATCACAGACACTAAGTACCCCACTCCTCCTTTCTCTAAGCATCTCTTAGCTTTTAGGGCAGATAGGATCAGCTTTCGCTTCCTAGGTAACTTGGTTCCAGTGAAGCTAAACTCCTTTCCCTTCTCATATTTAAACACAAGTTTTCTTTTGCCACATAATAATAAGCTAACTAAATGATGTCCTAGCCAATCCATTCCCAAGATGACGTCAAAGTCTGCCATCTCAAGTTGAACCAGATTTGCTTCTAGGTTTCGGCCCTTAATACTAACTGTACACGGCCCATAGCATTCATTCAATGCCACTTCTACTCCCAACGGAGAGAAAACTATCAAGCTTGGGGTTAAATACTTGATAGGTAACTCCATTCGCTTCCCAAAAGACACAAAAACAAAGGAGTGCGTGGCCCCAGAGTCAAAGAGTACTCTAGCGGGTACACCAGCTATATTTACAGTTCCTGAAATTTAATTATCCCTTAGTTCTACATGCTCACACACAACAAAATAGTAAGCCAAATAGGAAGGGATGTAATCATACCAGTAATCACATCAGGTGATGCGGCTGCCTCCTCAGTGATGACTGCGAATATCTTTCCTTGCTGTGGCAATTGGTTCTTAGGTAGTGCACAGGTCTTTGCATAATGACCCAATTGTTGACAGTTGAAACATTTGACCTTTGGATTTTGTCCAGCTAACTGTGACGATGGTGGTGCAGTAGTATTCCTTGCTGGCACCACATCGGACTGAGCCCTGTATGGGCGGAATGGTCTAGTGTTCCCTCCACCCAAAGTCTTAGTAACAGGCCTCTTCAGTCCCCTGTTTTGAGCAAAGAAGCTGTCTCTTTGGCTAGATTCAATTACCCTAGCAATTTGTACAGCCTCGTTGTACACTTTCTTCTCCAAACCCAAGATGTGCTCTCGGATACTTTCTCGTAATCCCATGGTGAACCTGCGGGTTTTGGTTTACTCCTCTTGCATGCTTGCTGGAGCGAAGAAAAATAGCTCTTCATACCTCTGTTGGTACGCGTCAACAGTCGACTGGGATTGTTGCAGATTTAAGAATCCCTTCTCCATTTGATCACGAAAGCTCTTCGGAAAGTACTTATCAAAGAAGGCTCCCTTGAATATTTCCCAATTGATCTGAGTGTGCTTTGTCTCCAAGTATGTCCAGGTAGAATTCCACCAGGCATTAGCGTCTTCCTTGAGCATGTGGGTAGCAAACAACACCTTCTCATCCTCCGTGCAAGTCATTAGATGGAAGTTCTTCTTCATCTCAGCAACCCACTGTGCAGGCCATAGTGGTTTTCCTGGTTTCCTTGTAAAGGCAGGGGGTTTCAACTTCAAAAACCTATCCACCACTTGGCTTATGTCATTCTGCCCCTGTGCATTTGTTCCATACCATGGTGGTTGGTATGGATAGATCCCTTGATAGGCAAACGACGTTGGAAATTGGTGTGGTGGTTGTAGATTATGTCCTTGGCCCATCGGCCCAATACTACTATCCATTGGCAGTGTGGTGTTATTTCCCCCAGACTCAGGCGTACCTTCTGTAGAGATATATCTTGGTCGCCTAAACATCTTCAGCATCTCGTTCAGGAATGCTTTCTGCTGAGCTTCCATCTGAAAAACCAGATTCGTCACAATTGTCTCAGAGTTAGTGTGAGGAGGTCCTGGCAAATATATTGGTGCTCTGGGACTCTGCCCTTCTCCACCTTCTGGGTTCAGATTTTGCTCATCAATAGTTCATGTTTCCACATTGTCTTCGTCTTGGTGCACCCTGGAGTGGTGATGCTTTCGCGAGCCTCTACGACCGTTCCCGCCTACCATCTCAGATTAGTTTTTCCTACTTGGATCTGAGAAGAAGACATAACACATGATGTACAATCGAATAGTCATAATAGTGTTAGTCTTTAGCAAGTGCAAGGCGAAACTCGTAAAGAAAGCTTTAATCCAAAATTTAAAAATTTCCTCATCATTCATTCATCATTTTTTTTTGTCCGGTCGCGACTTACCAGTCGCGACACTGTAGAGTGTGGTGCGACCGTTATGATCGACCGGTCAGCACCACTCTCTTGACCGAGAGGTACCGGTCGCAGGTACCAAGGGGTACCGGTCGACCGGTATAGGGCAAACCATCGACCGGTATGCCCAGAATGCCTTTAAAATCAGGAAAAAGTGAGATTTTTCTCACTTTTCTTCTTTCCTTTCTCTCCGGTGGTGATTCCTCTCTAGCTTGGTGAGTTGCTACAGTCCGACCGGTGATCTTAGAAGCGATTTCCTTCCGATCAAGACCTTGAATATCGTCTCCAAGTAAGTTTCTTCCTTCCATTCTTCCTTTTTACACCGTTTCTTCATGGTTTCTTGCCCAAAAACTAGGTTTTTCTTGGTTTAGAAGATTCTAACCATAAGAACTCTTTTTCTTCGGCTTAGACAGAGTTTAGGGACCTCTATGAGAAAAAGCCCTCAATTTATTTGAGGTTCCACCGTATGGTTCTTCTAAAAATCAAATTTTTAGGTTTTTCACTTAGGTTTTCGTAAAAATCAATTTTTTTCTGTAATTTCTAAATTTCTTGTTTGTTTAATGGATGCTTGGTTTCCATATGGTGTTAGATGGTTACGTAAGTCCTCCTCCCCAGATTTTGGGTGAGTTCGAAGCTTTTGCTTCCATTACTGTTGTTATGCTGCTGAAATTTCAAAAATTCTAACCAATTTCTCATTATTTTTTTTTTTGTTTTGTAGTTCAAAATGTCTCAAAGTCGTGGCACTGGTAAACATGCTTTCGGTCCTGGCATGAACCTTTCACATCCTCCGGTTCCGCAGTTCGATAAGCGGTGGTTTTGTTCTGTGGCGGCACAAGCCCGTTTTCCCTGGTTTGAAGAGAAGAACATCGAGTCAGGGTGATGTGTAAACTTGGAGCAGCTACAACGTTTCGACGTTGAAGCGGCCTTTGGTGATCTTGGGTGGTTACCCATCATTACTTACAATGTGACCACCTGCCCAAACCTAGTCAAACATTTCTACGCCAACCTGGAGGTCGAGGGAAACGTTAACGACTTCAGCCGTGGCAGAGACCTCCGCATCATTAGTTTTGTCAAAGGCGTTCCCATATCCGTTGACATTCACCAGCTTACTGATTTTTTGGGGATACCAAATGATGGTGACTTGGTGTACTGCGCCCCCAAGATGAAGGGCTTTCTTAGTGATGATCTGCGTCAGGAGGTTTCAGAGCAGATCCTTAACCCAGGAGCGCCCATGAAATAAAGGGGGGGGGGTTTAATATTGGGGGGAAAAAAAAAAAAAAAAAAAAAAAAAAAAAAAAAAAAAAAAAAAAAAAAAAAAAATTAAAAAAAAAAAAAAAAAAAAAAAAAAAAAAAAAAAAAAAAAAAAAAAAAAAAAAAAAAAAAAAAAAAATTAAAAAAAAAAAAAAAAAAAAAAAAAAAAAAAAAAAAAAAATTTTTAATTTAAATTAAATAAAAAAAAAAAAAAAAAAAGAAAATTAAAAAAAATTTTTAAAAAAAAAAAAAAAAAAAAAAAAAAAAAAAAAAAAAAAAAAAGGGGGGGGAAAAAAAAAAAAAAAAAAAAAAAAATAAAAAAAAAAAAATTTTTTTAAAATTAATTTTTTTTTTTTTAAATATTTTAAATTAAAAAAATTAAAAAAAAATTAAAAAAAAAAAGGAAAAAAAAAAAAAAAAAAAAAAAAAAAAAAAAAAAAAAAAAAAAAAAAAAAAAAAAAAAAATAAAAAAAAAAAAAAAAAAAAAAAATTTATTTTAAAAATAAATAAAAAATTTTTTTTTTTTTAAAAATAAAAAAAAAAAAAATAAAAAGGAAGAAAAAAAAAAAAAAAAAGGGGGGAGAAAAAAAAAAAAAAAAAAAAAAAAAAAAAAAAGAAAAAAAAAAAAAAAAAAAAAAAAAAAAAAAAAAAAAAAAATTAAAAAATTATTTTATAAATAAAAAAAAAAAAAAAAAAATTTTTAAAATAAATTTATAAATATTTATTTATTTTTTTATTTAAAAATTAAAAAAAATTTTAAAAAAAAAAAAAAAAAAAAAAAATTTAAAAAAAAGAAAAAAAAAGAAAGAAAAAAAAAAAAAAGAGGAGGGGGAAAAAAAAAAAGGAAAAAAAAAGAAAAAAAAAAAATAAAAAAAAAAAAAGAGAAGGAAAAAAAAAAAAGGAAAAAGGGGGAAAAAAAAAAGGAAAAAAAAAGAAAAAAATTTTAAAAAAAAAAAAAAAGAGGGGGGAAAAAAAAAAGGAAAAAAAGGGAAAAAAAAAAAGAAAGAAAAAAAAAAAAAAAAAAAAAAAAAAAAAAAAAGGGAAAAAAGAGGAAAAAAAAAAAAAAAAAAAATAAAAAAAAAAAAAAAAAAAAGAGGAAAAAAAAAAAAAAAAAAAAAAAAAAGGAGAAAAAAAAAAAAAAAAAAAAAAAAAAAAAAAAAAAAAAAAAAAAAAAAAAAAAAAAAAAAAAAAAAAAAAAAAGAAAAAAAAAAAAAAAAAAACGTGAAAAAAAAAGGAAAAAAAAAAAAAAAAAAAAGGAAGGGAAAAAAAAAAAAAGGATTAGAAAATGAGAGAAAAAATATAAATAGGAAAGGAGGAGGAGAGAGGAAGAAAGAAAGAGAGAGAAAAGAAAGGAAAGAAAAAGAGAAGAAGAAAAAAGAAAGAGAAAGAAAGAAGAGAAGAGAGGAAAAGGAAGATTCACATTCAAAGGGATTGATACAACCCCAAACAAGGTCCGATTGAGCCAAAGGTTAGTACCAAAAAATTGAAAGCCAGAAAGCCGATTAGCTTGAAAAAGGCTATTTCAGAAACCAATCATGAAGCTCTATACATACTGTAATGTTAAGATCATGCTAACATTTTATAAATATAATTTGTCTAAGTATTCAATATGAATTTTATTGATATACAATATTTTAGTTTTTTAAATTTCATAAAGTATTTTCTGACAAAAATTCCAGATTTAGGGTTCAAACTTAAGACAAAATGGGAGTCTCTGATATGATAGAAGACTACCTAAAATTCGTTCCATTGGAATTGGGAAATATATCAAAAATTTGCTTTGACATTGCTATTTTTCTGGGATGTAATGAATCCTCCACGGAAAGTCTCTAGACAAAGATTTATGGCCATAATCAGAAATTCCATAAATGAATTTAGACATGAAAGTCTTCTAAACAATGGACTGGTTTCATATTTTTCATTTTGTTGGTAGCTTATTGCCAAATCGATCTCCAAAGAAAATATATGTTTTTAACTTGTTTTCTTAATGAAATTTTAGATGATATGTTGTATTAATTTTCATTAAGAATAGGATTTTATTTGGAATTTAAAAAAAAAACCCCCCGGTTTTTTTTTATTGGGGAAGTTTTACCTTGGTTTTTTTATTTTCTTGGGAAAAGGTGGGGGTTTTTTTTGGGGGGTTCCAGCGGCAAAGTGTCATCTTGCTGCGTGTTCCATCATGTTTTGATTGATTCTCATATGCTTTGGTTGTTTCTCACATGCCATATTTGATGCTATGCTATGTTCGGATGCTCGTATGCATACACTGCCATGATTGGAATGATCACATTGCCAAATTGAAATAATCACATGCCATGATTGGAATGATACACATGTTTATTCCATATTTATGCCTTACACTTGCTCACATGCTATATTAAATGCTTATTGTCAAGTTAGGAAAATAAAATGGAAAGGTAACAATTAGGGTAGAACCTAAAAATAGAAATAAAATAATAATTAGGTATAAAACCTAAAATGGAAAGAAAGTAATAATTAGGGTAGAAAACCTAAAAATGGAAAGAAAATAATTAGGGTAGAAAACCCTAAAATGGAAAAGAAAATAACAATTAGGGTAGAAAATCTAAAAAATGGAAAGAAAGTAGCAATTAGGGTAGAAACCTAAAAATGGAAATAAATTACAATTAGGGTAAAAAACCCTAAAATGGAAAGAAAGTAGCAACTAGTGTAGAAAACCCTAAAAATGGAAATAAAATTATAATTAGGGTAGAAAACCGTAAATATGAAAAGAAATAGCAATTAGGATCTTGCCATGCTTAGAATATAGCATACTAGATCATGCCATGTAGGCTCTTGCCTATTTACAATACATGCCATATTTGAAAAATTTTTAAAAATTTTTTTTTGTGGGGGATTTTTTTTTTAAATGTTTTTTTGGTTATAATTTGGTTGGATAATTTTTTTTTTTGGGTTTTTTGTCACGGCCATATGCACACGGGTGAAGATGCATTTAGGCACCCACATTCTTGGGAAGGGCATAATGGGAATAATAAAACCTTAATAAAGAAAGAGAATTCTTGCCAAACCTTCCCAAAATTAAAATTCAGAATGAAAAGGGTAATTTAGGACGATTTGCCCTCGGCAAACCCTAAACCAGAATAGGCTCTAAACCCTAAACCTAGAATGGTCCCATCATACCTAGGGAGCGGGTTTGTCTGGGCAATTCGGATCCCCTTATATTATTATCCCGGACCATCCCATATTTTAACTCAAATAGGGTTATCCCACCTTAGTCACTTGGACTATCCATAATCCACTAGGACATTAGTCTAGCCCAGATTTCTCGGCTTCAAGCATAAACTTCAAGAACAAAGACTTAGTAACCTTCCCTTACCATGGCCGGCTTATCACTACTCTTGTCTAGGGCCGACGGTTTTGCAACCTTCCATAATCGTAACGACATTTACCCAATCTACGGGTGGACATGAGGGGTGAGATTGCGGTGCTTACGGGTGGACATGAATGATACGAAAAGGTGCTAGCGTGAGGAATGATCCCAGACCCCCGGCCCTTCCCATTCCAGACACCAATGAAAATAATCACATGCCTAACAGTCACATCCTAGCATAGCGAGTATGCATGAACAATAATAATAATTGAAAGTAAAGGATGACATGCGAGTATGCATAAACATCAGTCCATAGAATCATAATTATTAACAACGTTTTACTGTTATTAAATTATTAGGGTTTATGTCTGATTCCCTTACCTGACGCTTGTTTGATAGCTTATTCCGCGTCACAGAATCCAAACTTGCTATCACAAGGTCCTACGCGATGTTAGGGTTGAGTTAGAATAGTTTTCTTAGGGTTTATGTTGGTCGAAAAACCAACTGGATCAAAACACTCCTCATAGAGCAGACCGATCGCAGGTACCGGTCGTAGGTACCGGCCGTGGCACTGTGGGGAAAGGTGCGACCGGTATGGTAGACCGGTCCCCACAGACCAGCCTCTAGGGGATACCGGTCGCAGGTACCGGTCGCATAGGGTGCGACCGGTATGGTCGTCCGGTATGTCTCCGGAAGACCATACACCCGGTTCTCGCCTTTCGTCGGTCACCCCCTATTGATTCTAGGGTTTCTCCTATACATTATAGGTCTGAGCAATGAGTTAGAGTTGTTTCCAACTCCATTCAAGTCCTAGTTTCGATGATCTTCAACTTAAAACTTGAATCTAGGGTTTACCGACTAGATTAGGGTTTGACGGCAAAAATATGGTTTAGATCAATACCTCGCTTTGCATGGTATTGATCCAAACATGATTAACCATCCTAGAACGATTAAAGTATAGGAAGGTTTAAGGACTTACCATTGGTTCGCGGTAATGTGTTCTTCGTCCAACAGCAACGGCGGCTCTCCCTTCTCCTTCCAAGATTCTTCTCCTTTTTCAATCTCTTTCTCCTCTCTAGGGTTTGTGAGGATCAATGAAAGGGATTTTAGGAGGTTTAGGAGTCCTTATATAGGCTAGGGTTGAGTTTAGGAAGCCTCCTAACATTAGAAAAATCCTTCGGTTCAGAATTTAGAAAGTGGGACCCTTAGAGATCCGTTTTCGGATCTAAGTGGTCTGCTGCGCAGGCCATACCGGTCGACCGGTACCATCGACCGGTACCATCGATCGGTATGAAATAATTCATACCTTGAGGTCTGTTTTCATACCTGATTGTCATCCGCTCGTCCCGTCTGGCCTGGTGATGATTGGAAGACCTGTTACGACATGAATGAAAGGTTTAGATCGGGTTCATGGAGTGTGGGTGTTACAAATAGAGCACATTGAGAGAAGTCGTGATCGGGAAGCAGAGGGGACACATAGCCATGGAACTGTTCCGCTGCATGACGAATAGCCCGAGCCTTCTGAAAATATAAGTGCTTCTTGAATTCGACCGACTTCATAAATTTGACGAACACAGCTATAGTCTCTTGAAGCTGTGTTTGATCAATACATTTGTTCTCTTCCCTTAGCCCATTTACCTCAGCTTACAGTAAATTTTTCTAGTCCCTCAAGCGGTCAACCTCTACTTTTAAGGAATCTCTTTCAGCTTGTAGGGATTCTTTCTTAGCTTTGAGGGTGTCTTTTTCAATGAGAAGGGCGGCTCGATTTGATTCCAACTGAGTCTTCGCAAGTAGCACTGCCTGGTTTTCTACGGCCAAGTCTTCTTTAGCCATCTTGACGCTGCGGAGCTCTTAATTAACCTCTTTGGTTGAGACCACCAAGTCATCATGCTTCCTCTTTAGCTCTGAGAAGAGCTCCTTGGTCTTGGTCATGGCTAGGAGAGCATTGTCGGCACTGGCTTCCATATCAGAGGCAGCTCTTTTAGCCTTAGTCTTCTTTTGTTTGGCCTCGACAATCTTTGCCTCTAGGTGCTTCTTCTTGGCCTCTAGTGCTGCCTCGATTTCCTTCTTGACAGCAAGGGCTTCGTCCTGACTTTGGGCCACTTGGGCTGCAGATGCCTTCAGGGCCTCTTGGTTCCCACAAGTTTTTCGACGTCGTTCCAAATTTATCGAGCCAAATTCAGATCCTGGCAAAAAAAGCAAGGCATATCAAAACATATCTAAGGGTAAGAATTCATGATAGGGAGATGAAAAAGAAACTTACTGTCATTAGAGTCCCAAAGGGGGTGTCGCGAAGATCTCCCAGAGATAAAGATTTGAACAGCTCTATATCCTTGGGAAAACACCGGTGTAAGACCCGTACTTTACTAACCTGGTCTTACCACGTTGGATTAGGTCTTCATATCATGGTTGGACCAAGTGGACCAAGTACGTGAAGAAACCACAAGGCTAGGTATGTAAATCGAACCAAGAATCATCTAATTGAGACATGTGGTCGCATAACTAAACAGGTGTGGTCGACTACACCTCACAATAATGAGACCACTCCTTTCTCGGATGTGTGGTTGCAGATTTGTGACGTGTGGTCGATGGATCCTGCGACCCCACGTGCGACCACACTGTATTATAACCGACTCCGAGTTTTGGTAACTTTCCAAAACTCTAAGATTTCTTTCCTAATTTGATTGGAACTCTATATGGAGGTTTTTCATCTATATAAAGGACGTCCCTTAGCCTCTTTCACTCGTTTGGAACCCAAACTGAAAGAGAAAGAAAGAATGGAGGAGGAAGAGAAGGAGAATTAAAGAGGAAGGCTAGGAGAAGGAATTTCAGAGAAAGCTTTGATTTTCCAGCAAGTTTGAGGTATGGAATCATCCCTACATTAGTTGAATGGCAAGAATAGGTCATGGAGGAGGTATTGATTCAAAGTAGGATCTCAACCATGATACCCATAGATAGAAACTCAAAGGAAATCCAAGAAGAGTAGGTTATAGTAGATTATTGTGAGAAATATGAAATTAAGGCCATAGATCAATCATAGGAAGGACCCTAGTGATAGTTTAAGGAATCAGATCATGAAGGGGTTAGATTGAGAGTGAAAGTCGACCAAACACTTGTGTGGTCGCAGCTATGGTCGACCACACAAGGCACATGTGTCGACCACATACCTTCGAGAAGTTTCTAGGGAGGATGTAGTCCACACCCTGTAGTCGTAGAAACTGAGACCACAGGTGCTGCCACACCTGCGACCACTCAGCTTCTGGAGGTTTGATTGATTCCAGATGGGACATTTGACTACTGTAATTAATGAACATGAACTCTAACTTAGAACTTACAAATTTGTTAGGTTACCTAGTAGTCCAAAAGTGATTTACAAAGCTTGGGAGAGGAACAACCATCGATCAAAGGTGAGGGAACAGAACTTAAACTAGCTGGATAATAATAAATTGTTTACTTTTATTGATTCCAATGCCATGATTAATTCTATACTTGTATGCTTGTAATGTGCATCTCACATGTCATCCAATATTCCTGCTATTACTGCCCATGCATACTTATTTCTGTCTATTTATAATATAATGAAGATAATGATGCCAGGAATAGGCATGTGATGTGTGTGGTTAATGTGCTTGATGCGAATGGAGCATCAAGGGGAGGACGTGACATTGTGGTTCATCCTGGTCACCAGACTCTAGCTCTATCTCTACTCAAGTCTTGTCCACTGATATCGTCGTATCGCCATTACCTTAGCAGAACTATTACGTCGTAGGGCATCAGGGGAGGTGGTCTCAGACCATGTAGTTTTCAACTCTGTCGAGGGGGCTTAGCTCTATCTCTATGGACGTATTGAGGGATGCTGAGGTGAGGCCTTGGATACACTGGATGACATTTAGGATTGGTTAGTTGCGAGCCCAGTTTGTAAGCCCTCGCCAATAGGGGCTTACGTGTTGGTATGGATAGGGCATCAGGGGAAGTGTTGACGGTGTTTGATCTGGATACTTTAGCACTATCTCTATTCCATAGTGGGTGCATGTGGGACGGCAATGGTGTTTGATCCATTGGACAGATTCACACACTCGTGTATAGAGGTGCGGTGGCTACTAATCCTTTCTATAGCATATTGCAAACTTAAAAATCAGACCAAAGATATGAATTGATTGCATACATATGTTTATTGCATTGTTTTGTTTGCTCACTGAGCCATGATGTGTGCTCACCCTTTCGACGTTGAATATTTTTAGTTGTTAATGCAGGTCCTACTATTGAAGATTTCATGAACACGCCGACGTATGGACACGTAGCGTTGATAGACGTGGAAACTATGGAAGAGGCGCATGATCCGTCGTGCGAGTGCAATTCATGTGTTTTCGATTAGTTTAGTTATTTGGTTATCGAAACAAGTAATTGATTAATTATTTTATTTTATGTTTTGAGTTACTTTGGAAATAATTGGATATTTAATTATGCTATCACTGTTAGATACTCAATTCTTTAATATTAAAGACTTCCGCTATTATTTATTTACTCTGATTATGCTTGTGGAATGTATTTGGTTTAATCGGATGGGCACAACTTATACGAGATCTTGGTTGAACCGTTGATTTATTGACGGTTCATCACACTATTCTGGTTAGTTCAGAATTCGGGTGTGACAACCGGCACCTCATGAACTCCCTAGCGATAGAGGCATTCTATAGGGCATGGTCAGTATTGGTGATCTTCCACTTAGGAGTAAAGTGGGTTCTCACTGGTGTAGCCTCTGTCCCAGCAGGGGCATCCTTCTCAGGCTCAACTGGGGTAGAAGAAGTACTTCTAAGAGGACGAAGTACGGGGTCAGAGGTGGGGTCAGTTATATTTTGCATACCTTGCCCTTAGGAACAACAGTAGTAGTAGGATCCTTCTGCCCTGTAGCAGTAGGGGACGGGGCAGTCAATCTTTGGAAATCAAGCCCTTTATTTTTCTGAGCACTTGATGTGGCTTGCACCTCAGCACTGGTGGGAAGGCAAGCAATTGATTTTTGGGGAGCAGGATCCTTATCCTGCCTAGTGCTAGGCTTACTCGAGGGTTTAGTTTTGATTGGTAGGGTTGGCTTAGGGGTCTTCTTTGTAACCTCCCATGAGGCCGAAGGACTCCTTGAGGGACTTGGATTTCTGCTTCTTGTGTCCCAACGGGGTCAGAGGGCTTGCATCTCTTATGATGAGTGATGGGAATGTTGTCTTCATCTTCATCTTCATCTTCCTCATCTGCGAAAAAAAGAATTAAAAACCAAAAGAGAAGAGAAAGAAGAAGCTCAAGATTACCGAAGTTACTAACATCGTCTGGAATGTCAATGGGGGTGACATTTTTCCACTTACCCTTGTCTGCAAGCGGGTTGGCAAGAACAGGAACGTTGGGCACTTCAGGGGCTTGGGGCACTTTAGGGGTCTCGTTGACTGATGGTGGGGTCGAATCAGACCCCGAGGATGGGGTTGCAGATGTCCAAGGCTCTTGAATCAATTTGACAGCGACGGTAGAAGCAATTTCAACTCTGGCCACTAAGACCTCAGTAAACATGTCTTGCTCAAGCATCTCCTCCCATTCTTCATCCTCGATCCTGTCCACTGCAGAACAATCAATGAAGTTAGAAAAATGGAAATATGGAGCTGACTAGTATGAAATTGAGAAGCCAAGAGACACTTACCAAGCCCATATTGAAGTAGATAGGTATCTTTCTATAGGTTTTTGTGCTTTACTAGTTTCTTTTCCTGCATCCTCTTGAGGGCCCTTTTTTTCCATAGGGATCAGCATGGGAGGAAGGTTCAAAATGTGGGAATCTACCAGGTTCCACTAGTTGCCTATGGGACTAGAGGATTTCCCTTCCAGGGTATGACCCCTTTTTATAGAAGCAAAAAAGAAGTGGTCCTTCTAGCCATGGTTGGCGGAGAGATATCCCACTAGGAGCTTGGGATGAGAGGATGGTCGGTGGGCAAAGTAGTATGTCCCATCGGGCTCCTTTTTTTGGTTATGGGATTGTCCCACTTCATGGGAGTGACGACTCCCAAAACAGTGACAGGGTAGGTGGTTCCTGGAGCTTGAGAAAAAAGATAATGAAGGCGTGCATATGGGCCCCAGAATTAGGGGTCAATTGGGTAGGAGCTATGCCGTAGTACCCAATAATCTCATACACCAGGTCATGGCCAGGAAAGCAAAATCCGACAGGAAACATATATTCGTTCACCACCATCTTATTGAGGAAGGGGTGACTGGCACGGTCATATTTATTAGGGATTTTGAGTTCCACCGATTTAGGGATTAGATACAACATTTTGATCTAACCATTCTCGCTATGTTAACTATGGATTCATGAAAAGAAGTCACGTAGTGAGGGCCAAATTGGCCGGGAATGGAAGAATATGTGGGGCGAGTGCTTGGTCTAGGTTTCTCTTCCAGCATGGCCGAAGGATCCTAAGTTCGCGATGACTTGTTAGTCGAGTAGACTGCGAAACAGTGATCTTTTTTTGAGTCATCTCTACCTAGGGTTAATAAAGAAATGCAACGCGAAGGGAAAACAGGGTCAGGAACTTACTCGGAGAAAGAATTCTGATGGAAGTGAGAACTTGTAAAGCTCGCGTAAACTGGCACTCTAAAAAGCTCGACGAACAAAAGACGAAGGGCAATAAAGAAGACGAAGAGCAATGAAGAAGACAAGAGTATAAGAAGGGACGGTAAAAGGTATATATAGATCTTTTATCTCGTCGTTTGGAATCTGTATTGGGAGTCCGAAAAGTCAGAATTGATGACTGCAAGTTCGTTGCCACGTGGAGACCAGATACTGGCTGATCTGGGCATGAGCGTCAGAGCATTTAAAGTTCAACGGTTCGAATGACCCAAAGAGAAACAGGTGTAGACACATGGCCGCCGCGGCAGTACAAAATCTGGGCTTATCAAGCGAAGCGTTCATTAAGGGCTCTTATGATGGTTGTCTTTTTTAACACGTGGCTGATTGTTGACGCATAGCGCTCCCTTCCAAGGTAGTGAATCGTAATTGAAAAAAAAAAAAAAGGTAATGATTCTACTCTGATTAATGTGATGGGAAGGCTTCAGAGTATCATTGTTTCAAAAAAGCTTCAAGATATTTTGTTTGGAACGAGTAGGAGTGACCCAAATGTAGACTGAACGATAGGAAAAGACAACCCAAAAAAAAAAAGACGACAGTAAAGGGGAGTAAATGTTGACTCCTTGGGTCAGGGCAATCCTGAGGAATCAAGGAGCATCTGATAGGGGGAAAATAAATCATGATATATCTTGTACATACATCTGGATTAGTTATCATTTGCGGTGGGGTCGGCCATGTGGCATGCATCCAAAAGGGAACATATGGCGATCAAAGGAGGAGTGTCCACCATTGCAGCACGGACTTGATCTCCAATAAGGAAGAAGTAGCAGACTTCAATGCCAATGAAAAGAAGAACGTGTCATACCCTGATTGGATAAGGAGTCGATTGCAAAGATTGAGTGTGAGGATTAGACATGCGAGCTATCAGTAGGCCTACCTGCATGGTCACCAATGATTTAAGGGCACGTAGCCATAATAGGAAATGGTAGATCACTTTAGCAAGATGGAGGCTGCGACAGAGGGACAAGGCAGGGGAAGGTCTAGTGCTCATTGGACCAAAACTTGCTAAATAGCCATTGTAACTAAGTTATAGGAAGGGGTAGCTCAGCTGTCGACCTCTACGACCTGACTAGCCGACCTGACCATCCACTTCCAACTGGACATGTGGACAATAATTTGATCACTACTTGTAGCCCAAGAAGCTAGGAGAAAGGCTACACTAAGCCTTTCTCCGTTGGCTATAAATAGAAGGAAGGAAGAAAGGAGAAATGTAAGCCATATTTTGCTACTTAGATACTCATTTCACTCACTCTCAGACTCACGACTCACACTGTTATCTTTTTCATAACCAAATACTTCAGTCCCCCTCTACTAGGAATTTGAATATCTTATTTCCATATTCCATCTGCTTGTTTTGGTCCTATATTGATTCAAGCATTGGAGTGTCAGGAAAAAATCATTCCCACACTTGATCGAACTTATGAGAAGATAACAAGTATATCATAAAAAATATTTTTAGCCCTAACAATATGTGCAAATAATGAATATAAATCAACCACACATGAGACACAAGAATTTAACGTGAAAAAAGCTCTTCAAATCAAAGAGTAAAAAATCACGGGACTCGAAAGCCCAAATTGAAACTTCACTATTATCAAATAGAGGTTACAAGACCTAGTTCCAATTCTTCCAATGGGTATGCAATCCCAATAGCAACAAGAAGTAAAACTAGTACTTGAAGAAACAAAGAGATGCAAAAATTTCACCCAAAGAAACAGAGGCTTCTGTACGGAGCAAATAACTTGATTTAAAAAACTCAAATCAAAATTCTGACCGTACAGATTGACGAACTATGTGTCCTCTACCTGCAATCCAAAAATCAGCCCAATCGGACCACGGATGACATCCCGATCGTCGGCTTGATCACGGCTGCGCAAATCATCTACGCCCAGAAAAACTGCTGCTCTCTTTCTCTTCTTCTTATGATGCTAAACCCTCACCCTAATCCGTTTTTGCCCTATTTAAAAGATTAAATACAAGGCAAAAAGGAATGGGCTTAAATGGACTTAAAATATACAAAGGTTTATGCCTTTATCCACATAGGAAGGGAGCCCAAAAAACCCAACAAATCTTCCCCTCCCAACTATGTGGAGGAACTCGCCAAACCGGCGATCAAGCAACAAGTTTCAAACTTATCTCTTGGTAAAGACTTTGTCAAAATATCAGCACCATTATCATCCGTATGAACCTTCTCAAGTTCTAGCAATTTATCATCCAAAGCATCGCGTATCCAATGATACCTCACATCAATATGTTTGGACCTAGAATGAAAGGTTGAATTCTTACCAAGATGAATAGCACTCTAACTATCACATAACAACACATACCTCTCTTGTGTAAAACCAAGTTCTTGTAGAAACTTTCGTATCCAAATTAACTCCTTACTTGCTTCAGTAGCAGCAATGAATTCTGCCTCTGTAGTAGACAGCGTAACACACTTTTGCAACCTAGATTGCCAAGCCACTGCTCCCCCTACAAAGTTGATCAAGTAACCAGAAGTAGACTTCCTTGAGTCAACATCCCCTGCCATATCTGAATATGTATAACCAGTGATAATTGGTTTCTCACTTCCAAAACAAAGCTTCAAATTGGAAGTGCCACAAAGATATCTCATAATCCACTTCACTGCATTCCAATGCTCTTTTCCTGGATTAGAAAGATATCGACTGACTATGCCAACGACATGAGCAATATCTGGCCTAGTGCATACCATTGCATACATCAAACTACCCACTGCTGATGCATAAGGAACCTTTTGCATATATTCTTTTCCTTCTTCAGTAGAAGGACTATGCTTGATACTTAATCTAAAGTGTGGAGGAAGAGGAGTACTCACCACTTTAGCATTATTCATATTGAATCTTTTAAGTACCTTTCCAATATACTTCTCTGGTGATAGTCATAACTTCTTAGCATTTCTATCACGTACAATCTTTATGCCAAGAATCTATTTTGCTGGCCCCAAATCTTTCATAGAAAAAGATTTGCTCAAATCATGCTTCAACCTGTCAATCCTAGAAGCATCCTGACCAATAATAAGCATGTCATCAACATAAAGCAACAAGATAATAAAATCATCATCAGAGAATTTACGAAAAATACACCAATGATCAGAAGTAGTCTTTTTATAGCCATGCTCCCCCATAACAGACTCAAACTTCTTATACTATTGCCTCAGTGCTTGTTTCAAACCATACAAGCTTTTCTTCAACTTGCACACAAGTTCCTCTTTCCCTTTTTTTCTAAAACCCTTTGGCTGCTCCATGTAGATTTCTTCTTCTAAATCACCATGAAGAAAAGCAGTTTTCACATCCATCTGCTCAACTTCCAAATCAAGACTGGCGGCTAAGCCAAGAATAACTCGGATAGAAGACATCTTCACAACTGGAGAAAAAATTTCCTCAAAGTCTATCCCCTTTTTCTGACTGAAGCCCTTAACAACCAACCTAGCTTTATATCGTGGGTGTGAAGAACTATCATCTTGCTTCAACTTATAAACCCATCGATTCTTCAAAACTCTTTTTCCTTCTGGTAACTCTACCAACTCAAAGGTGTGGTTGTCATGCAAAGATTTCATCTCATCTTCCATAGCATCAACCCATTTAGTCTTGTCTTCAATTTTCATAGCTTGTTTATAGCACTCAGGCTCTCCCCCATCAGTCAAGAGTACATAATTAAGTACATACTCATTTGGAGAATACCTTGTAGACCGTTGATGAACTCTTTCAGATCTTCTTTGTGGAACCACTGGTGGAACTGTAGGTACATGCTGTTGATCATCAACATTATTATCAGAGGGAACATCTACATCACCTACATCATCTACATTATCACTAGCAAGTTGACCACCATGAGTATCAATCTCTGTATCATTATGAATTGGATTTGGCCTACCCAAGGTAATTGTATCTAAATCAGTCAAGTCACCACTATCAGTAGACATAGTCTTCTTGGCCTTTTCAATATCATTAATTGTCTGATCCTCACAGAACACCACATCACGGCTTCTAATAAGTTTCTTCTTAACTGGATCATACAACCTATAACCAAGGTCATCTAGACCGTAACCAAGAAAGATACACTGTCGTGTCTTAGCATCTAGCTTCGACCTCTCGTCTTTAGGAATATGTACAAATACCTTACAGCCAAAAATCTTCAAATGATCATATGACACATCTTTGTCAGACCAAACTCTGTCAGGAACATCACCATCCAAAATAACAGCAGGAGATAAGTTAATAACATGTGTTGCAGTAAGCAAAGCCTCACCCCAAAATGATTTAGGTAAGTGTGCATCTGAAAGCAAACATGCCACTCTCTCAATCAAAGTTCTGTTCATCCTTTCAGCAACACCATTCAACTGAGGAGTCTTTGGAGGAGTTGTCTGATGTCTAATACCATGTTGTCTGCAATACTCATCAAATGGTCCATGGTACTCACCACCATTGTCTGATCGAATACACTTTAACTTTATCCCAGTTTGTCTTTCTACTTAGAAATGAAACTCTTTGAACACACCAAGTACTTGATCTTTGGTCTTCAAAGTATAAACCCAGAGTTTTCTAGAATGATCATCAATAAAGGTCACAAAATAGATAGCACCACTATGAGAATGTACCTTCAAGGGGCCGCAAACATTAGAATGCAGCAACTCTAATAGATCTGATTTCCTTAAAGGAGGATGACTCTTGAAAGAAACTCTATGTTGTTTTCCAGCCAAACAATGAGAACACCTTTTCAACTTTGCATTCTTTAATCCACAAAGCAAATTCTTTTTGGCCAAAAGATTAAGCCCTTTCTCACTTATCTGACTAAGCCTCTTGTGCCATAACTCGGTGACATGATCTTCTTCCACCACAGTAATTGCATCATTAGAAAGTTTAGCTTCCATCACATACAAGCTGGAATACTTCTTACCATGAGCTATAATCATAGAGCCTTTAGTGAGCTTCCATTTTCCATTACCAAAGACGTTGATATAGCCTTCATCATCAAGCTTCCCCGCTGATATCAAGTTCAGTCGAACATCAAGAGCATGTCTCACATCTTTTAATAACAAAGTTGTTTCATTTTTAGTCATCAAAGAAACATCTCCAAAACCAACAACCTTTGACAAGCCATCATTACCCATCTTTAAAATACCAAAATCACCAGAAGTGTAAGAAGTAAAGAACTCCTTCCTTGAAGTAACATGATGCGAAGCTCCATTGTCAACAATCCAACTTGTCTCATGGCATGCTAAGTTGATAAAATTCTCATCACAAACAATAACAAGATCATTAGAAGAAACAGAAGCGACACGATCACTATTCTCATGATTGTTCTTGTCTTCCTTTAAATTTCCATTCTTCTTATCTCTTTTATATTGGAAACAACTCTTCTTGATATGCCCCAACTTGTCACAATAATGACATTTTTATCTTCATATCTTCCTCTTGACTTGTTACGGCTTTTATCTCTACCCCTTGGACCCTTGTTTTTATTTCTCCCCCTATTCTCGGTGTATAAAACCTCAAATTCTGATGATGAACCTTGAGACTTTCTTCTCATCTCTTCATTCATGACACTACTTTTAGCCATCTCCATTGTCACAAGACCATCTGGGGCCGAGTTACAAAGTGACATCCTAAATGTCTCCCAAGAATCCAGCAAAGTACCTAGCAACCAAAGAGCTTGAATCTCATCATCAAACTTTATACCCATAGCCAACAACTGTTGAAGAACACCTTGAAATTCACTAAAGTGATCGGTGATAGTACACCCTTCCTTGTACTTCAAACTCATCAATTTCTTGATCAAGAACAACTTGTTGTTACTGATCTTCTTGGCATATAAAGATTCAAGTTTATCCCATAAGGTATTTGCATTTGTCTCATCACTAATGTGGTTAAGGACATTATCATCTACCCATTGCCTAATGTAGCCAGAAACTTGTTCATGCTCAAATTCTCATTCCTCATCAGACTTAGAGTCGGATTTTGTTTTAGCAAACACGGGTAAATGCCAACTCTTCACATATAAGAGATCTTTCATCTTTCCTTTCCACTTATGATAGTTATAACCATTCAAACTGACCATTCTACTTGTATTTGTCTCCATCATTCAATCAAGTCAATACAATAGAAAATCAACAAACCAATGCTCTGATACCACTTGTCAAGGAAAAATCACTCCCACACTTGATCGAACTTATGAGAAGATTACAAGTATATCATAAAAAATATTTTTAGCCCTAACAATATGTGTAAATAATGAATATAAATCAATCACACATAAGACACAAGAATTTAACGTGGAAAAACCTTTTCAAATCAAAGAGTAAAAAACCACGGGACTCGAAAGCCCAAATCAAAACTTCACTATTATCAAATAGAGGTTACAAAACCTAGTTCCAATTCTTCCAATGGGTATACAACCCCAATAGCAACAAGAAGTAAAACTACTACTTGAAGAAACAAAGAGATGCAGAAATTTCACCCAAAGAAACAGAGGCTGCTGTACGAAGCGAATAACTTGATTTAAAAAACTTTGATCAAAATTCTGACCGTACAGATTGACGACCTATGTGTCATCTACCTGCTGTCCAAAAATCAGCCCAATCGGACCACGGATGACCTCTCGATCGTCGACTTGATCACGGCTGCACAAATCACCTACGCCCAGAAAAACTGCTGCTCTCTTTCTCTTCTTCTTATGATGGTAAACCCTAACCCTAATCCGTTTTTGTCCTATTTAAAAGATTAAATACAAGGCAAAAAGGAATGGGCTTAAATGGGCTTAAAACATACAAAGGTTTGGGTCTTTATCCACATAGGAAGGGAGCCCAAAAAACCCAACATGGAGTGACCACAGGGTTAAGCTCGATCACCTCACTGCGTGTTTTTGATCTCATATCACAAGTGACATTATCCTAGACATGGGGCAAAATCCAACCACAATATATCAAATAATAAACGTTGACGACCACAACTATAAAATACAAAACGTTGATGACCCTTTCGTCTAACAATTCTCTCCTCTCTGTTGTCGGTTGCACGAAGAAAGTTTCTTATGGGCTAGTGATTAATGGTCTTTTTTAATCACGTCTTCGGTCATGGATTCACGAATGTGTAGGTAATCAATTAATATATGAATTTGGAGACCACCTTGTAGTCTCAGAATCTTATATTCGGACGCTTTCTGAGTACTCCACAGGGTTAAGCTCGATCACCTCACTGCGTGCTTTTGATCTCATATCACAGGTGACATTATCCTAGACATGGGGCAAAATCCAACCACAATATATCAAATAATAAACGTTGACGACCACAACTATAAAATACAAAACGTTGATGACCCTTTCGTCTAACAATTCTCTCCTCTCTGTCGTCGGTTGCACGAAGAAAGTTTCTTATGGGCCAGTGATTAATGGTCTTTTTTAATCACGTCTTCGGTCATGGATTCACGAATGTTTAGGTAATCAATTAGTATATGAATTTGGAGACCACCTTGTAGTCTCAGAATCTTATATTCGGACGGTTTCTGAGTACTCGTCCTTCACTTTCTGATTCACCAGAACTTGTCATTTTCCTTATCAGTAGGTATCAAGACAGGCAACATATTAATTGTTTTTCAGCTGAAGGATTCTGAGAGTTGTTAATCCCTTCCCTTTCTTGTTCTACAAAACCTTCTTTTCTTGTTTTTTTGTTCATCCAATGATAGCTTTCATAAAACCCATTAATAAGTTTGGATCTATTTCCCACGTGGTAATTTCTCCAGAGCCGTGGATGCTGATGTGGATCCCAAATCCCAGAGGTAGTTCCCCACTGAATTCTATGAAAGGAACCCACTTCGATAATTACGCTCACCCTTTTAAACATTGTTCTTTGTTCTTCATTCTCTCAATCCGTCTTCAAAATGGGTGTCATGACTGTCATCCCTGCTTCCTCAATCTCTCGACCCATCTTGAAAATAGGTGTCATCCCTGCTTCCTCAATCTCTCAATCCATCTTGAAAATGGGTGTCATCCCTCTCTGCTTGTCTTCTTTTACTGCTGTACTGCCTCCCTCCGAAATCTCATGCCTGCAAAACAGACGTGTAGGCCAAGCAACCGTCGCCCACTGTCGGGGCACAGATCCGTCTGCATCACCAGAGAGAGAACGGCGATCAGCTCAATATGATCCTAGCATTTGGGATCACCAACTCATCGAGTCAATGAAAAATCCTTACATAGTTAAGAGAAGTCTATGTAATCATCTATTGCATTTTATACTTCATCATATGGTGTCAATGTCTTACTAACTCCCACTTCTTGGCTGAATTGCAGAATGAACTCTCCCTTGCCCGCTTAGAGGAGCTCAAACAAGAAGTGAAGGGGCTGATACGGTCCACCAGCGATCCATTGTCTCGATTGGAACTCATTGATGAGATTCAACGGCTGGGAGTAGCATACCACTTTGAGGAGGAGATCAAAGAGTACCTTGATCATCTGGTTCATTGGGAAGGGAACGGTGATCTCTATACTGCTGCCTTAAAATTTCGACTTTTGCGAGAACATGACTATCAAATTAGTTCAGGTAATTATGGGTGTGTCTCTGTTAAATTTCCATATGTATGCATGGCTTTAGTCCCAGGTATCCGCCGTTTCTAAAACCGACCCGGGTCCGTATTGCTCCCATTCCATTGGGTCAGGTTTTTTTTTTTTTACTAATAAAATGTTAAATATTATTTTATATTTTTAGTAAATCATAAATGATTATAAGGGTGTCAAATATGAAACCGAATCGTGCATCGAAACCACACCGAACCATTTAAACTGAAACCATGAAACCGATTATTAAATGGTTCGATTCTGGTTTTGGAAATGAAACAGTTTAGTTAAACGGTTCGATTCTAGTTTCAAGAATGAAACCATTTAAACTAACTATTTGGAACAGTTAAAACCGACTAAACCTTTACTTGAGTCCATTAGTGCTAAATGTCTATATTTATAGAAATAAATAATATTTTAATATTTTCCACATGGCATACTTCTAAATCGTAAGTCTATTTTCATATGTGACAAAAAAATTTTAATGATTTTTTTGGCCTTTCCTCTATTTTTTTTTCTAACTCTCTTTCTCTCCCTCCTAGCAATGAAACTGTTTAAAAACCGAAAAATCGAAACCAATTAATAATCGATTTTGGTAAGCATTTTGAAACTCTTTAATAAATGGTTCAATTTTGAACAAATTCCAGCTACCCCCCAAAATAGTTTTGAAACATCACCTACCACCCACACCTTTCAACAAACATCAACTACCACCCAAACATTTACCACCGTTAATCAAATAGATTCAATCCGTTAAACGAATTCTGTTAGTTGCTGATGTCACCCAAAATTGATTTGAAATAGACAATAAGCAAACTGTTATTACGTTCTTCGCAACTCAATCCAGATCTGAAAAATGATTGGGTTTAATGTTCAAATCGATTTCAGTCCCAGTTTTGGATTCCATTATTTTTCCTGCACTCGGAAAAAAAGAAAACGAAACAAATGGTGATACAAAGCAGAAATTTGTAGAAAAGTAGTCGAGAAAGAAGAAAAAAAACAGAGAACAAATGGGGAATACAAAGCTTTGGCCGGCGGCAATCTTTGTCTGAAAAAACTAAGAACTGTTGGTGGGAATCGACGAGGTTCCATGTGAGAGCTCCGGTTCCATATCTTTCTATTCTTCTTCTTCTTTCTTCTTCTCCAATCAAAGTAAGCAAACTGTTATTACGTTCTTTGCAACTCAATCCAGATCTGAAAATGATTGGGTTTAATGTTCATATCGATTTCAGTCCCAGTTTTGGATTCCATTATTTTTCCTGCACTCGGAAAAAAGGAAAACGAAACAAATGGTGATACAAAGTAGAAATTTGTAGAAAAGCAGCCGAGAAAGAAGGAAAAAAAACAGAGAACAAATGGGGAATACAAAGTTTTGGCCGGCGGCAATCTTTATCTGAAAAAACTAAGAACTGTTGGTGGGAATCGACGAGGTTCCATGTGAGAGCTCCGGTTCCATATCCTTCTATTCTTCCTCTTCTTTCTTCCTCTCCAATCAAAGTAAGCAAACTGTTATTACGTTCTCTGCAACTCAATCCAGATTTGAAAATGATTGGGTTTAATGTTCATATCGATTTCAGTCCCAGTTTTGGATTCCAATAATTTTCCTGCACTCGGAAAAAAGAAAACGAAACAAATCGTGATACAAAGAAGAAATTTGTAGAAAAGCAGCCGAGAAAGAAGAAAAAAAAAACAGAGAACAAATGGGGAATACAAAGCTTTGGCCGGCGGCAATCTTCGTCTGAAAAAACTAAGAATTGTTGGTGGGAATCGACGAGGTTCCATGTGAGAGCTCCGGTTCCATATCCTTCTATTCTTCTTCTTCTTTCTTCTTCTCCAATCAAAGTAAGCAAATTGTTAATGTGAGAGCTCCGGTTCCATATCCTTCTATTCTTTCTTCTTTCTTCTTCTCCATTCAAAGTAAGCAAACCATTATTACGCTCTTCGCAACTCAATCCAGATCTGAAAATGATTGGGTTTAATGTTCATATCGATTTCAGTCCCCAGTTTTGGATTCCATTAATTTTCCTGCACTAGGAAAAAAAGAAAACGAAACAAATCGTGATACAAAGCAGAAATTTGTAGAAAAACAGCCGAGAAAGAAGAAGAAAAAAACAGAGAACAAATGGGGAATATTAAAAAGTCGTCAAATATGAGTTTCTTTAGTTTCACATGCCATTCGTTTTTGTAGATTGAGTAATCAGTAGGATCACATAGTTTATCCCAAAAAAAAAAATCCTTTCGAAAATTTTTCGATCTCGTCTAGTTTTTCCCATTTTAATCTCCAAATGAATCTCCATTTGGGTAGGAGAAGATGAGGGAGAGCGAGAGGAAAGGAAAGAGAAGGGTCATATTAGTAATTTTACTAGTTTTTAAAAATTTTCAGTTAAAAAATGAAAGGGTACAAATGTCTAATGCTGATTTCCATTTCCTCCGTCAATTACTTGGGTGTAGTTGATGTTTTTTGAAAGGTGTGGATGGTAGGTGATGTTTCGAAACTATAATGGAGGGTAGCTGAAATTAATCCTTCAGTTTTAATTTTACTCATTACACACCAAACCAAAATCGAATCGCACAATTAAACCGAAACCGTACCATTTAGCACCCTTAGTGATCAACAAGTGACAACTCTCTCCATTTTACCGTTGACACCTGAGATGGAATTTTTTAAATGGGTAAACATGTCTATGTGATATTTGTTTCACTTCCTGTTGTTCTAATTTTCACACAGATATGTTCAATGAATTCAAAAACGGTTGGAGCTTTAGGAACTGCTCAAGTATGGAAGCTAAGGGTCTCCTGAGCTTATATGAAGCTTCACACCTCGGAATGAATGGGGAAGCTGTGCTGGAGGAAGCCATGGAATTCAGCTTTTCACGTCTCAAATCATTAATCACACATTTGGGACATGGTATGAGAGACCAAGTGCAACAGTCATTGGAAGTTCCATTGCATTGGAGAACGATTAGATTAGAAGCAAGGAATTTCATAAAGATTTACGAAAACGACCATACGAAGAGTTCAATATTGCTTGAGCTAGCAAAGCTAGATTTCAACATTGTGCAAACCGTACACCAAAGGGATTTACAGGAACTATCGAGGTGATTTTAATTAAGCAATCGAAGTGCTTTCATTTTATGATACAGGAGCTGACAAGGTGATTTTGTATTCTTGTTTTCTCAAAATAGGTGGTGGACAGACTTGGATTTCAAAGAAGAGTTTTGCTTCGCAAGAGATCGATTAGTTGAAAATTTCATATGGGCAGTTGGGATTATCTCTGAACCCCAATTCTCCCAATGCAGGAAGGGGCTCACCAAATTAATCTGCATACTAACTGTAATCGACGACATTTATGATGTATATGGATCACTAGATGAACTTGAACTCTTGACAAATGCAGTCGATAGGTATGATCTAGAGCTGACTGCATGGTAGATCCTCTAATAGATCTTTAGATCTTAATTTTATTTTTATTTTGTCAGGTGGGATCTCAAAGCAGTGGAGGAGCTTCCGAACTACATGAAATCATGCTACTTAGCCCTGCTCAATTTTGGTAATGGAGTTGTTTTTGATGCTCAAACTGATCATGGTTTGAATATCTTACCCTATGTAAAGAAAGAGGTACTATTTATTTTTATTTTTTTTTTAATATAAGAAAGAATCTGTCAGTTCATGGGAGTTAAGGCTTGTGAGCAAGGATTTAGTAATCGAACTGGATCGGCTGAACCGATTCGTATTGGTTTTGGCTCTCTTGGTCTATACAAAATTCTTTTATATTAATTGTTAAAAAAATGTAATCATATTCTCCACGTATCATTACCCTATTGACTGTATAGTTGATCGATATTGGTTTTGAAACGGTTTCAGAATCAGCTGATACCATGGCCGATATCAATACCTTTAACCTTGCTTGTGAGTGGTCAATTTCACGACTCATTTTGTTTCTTTGTAAAATAGTGGAAAAATAAAAAATTAGTAAAAAAATATTAGATTTTCTATTATTTATTTTAATCTAAAATAAAAATAAAAAAAAGGAAATTTTTTTATGTAAATATAGTTTGTACCGAAAATTTTACAACTAAACAAATAGCACCTTAATGAAGTTGCATTTATATTTTGTAGTGGGCAAACCTTTGCAAAGCATACTTGGTGGAAGCAAGATGGTTTTATGAGGGATACACACCAGGATTGGATGAGTACTTGGCTAATGCATGGATATCAGTGGGTGGTCCGGTAGCCATAGCGCATGGTTATCTTTTGCGGATGCAAGACCGACGTACAATATCAGATGAGTCGTTTGATGATTGGTTGAATCATGGGTTGGAGCTATTTTATTGGGCATCTATTATTACTCGACTCAGTGATGACCTTGGAACTTCTCAAGTATGTTGCTAGTAGCTCTGAATCTCAACTAAAATTCTAGCCATTCATATACATTTCATCTTTATTGATTAAAGCTCTCTGTATGTCTGTTAATTGAAGGCTGAGATGGCAAGGGGAGACGTGCATAAGTCCATACAGTGCTACATGATGGAAAATGGCATCTCAGAGGGAGAAGCAAGAGAACATATAAAGGGTTTAGTGGGAGAATCATGGAAGAAGCTTAATGAGTGTTGTCAAAGCTGTGGTCTACCTAGATGGGCGGTGGACATGGCTTTGAACATGGCACGGACAGCCCTGTGCATCTTTCAGCACGGAGACGGCATTGGCTCTCCCAGCGGAGTGACTGAAGATCGAGTAGTCTCACTGTTCATCGAGCCCCTTCCATGATTTCTTGATTTGATCCAAGATTCCAATTATCCAATCAATGATGTGGTTAAAATTGCGCACATTTTTGTTGGGGCCTAGACCAATATTATGTAATTACTAATCAGTAGAAGAAAATTAAAAGGTCATGATGTATAGAGGATCTTAGATGATGTAATGGATTGATTGGATCAGTAGAAATCCACTTGATTAACGCAATGAAGCTGATTTATCGTTGTAACTTTTTGGGTCCGTATGTTATATCTGAAAATATAATATGCCCATAATTATATTGGCTTTGTCTGGTACCGGATTTTGTCCCCGATTTTATATCCGTTGGATTATAAAAGTTCTCCCCTTCTTCTTTACCACGACAAATCTTTGTGAAATAACTCCAACGAAAAGAAAAAAAAATGTTTTAAGAAACCAAACTGACCCAACCCTAGAGACTCTAAGATCTTTTTTCAAATTAAATAGGACTAACAGTGGTTTGAATATAGGGAGAATTTCCCCCACTTTCCTTGAGGTATACATTTAAATCCACCACTCCCAACTTGATCCATAATGTCCACCACCTCTCTTACTTTTCAAAATAACCCATCTCAATCCATTTAGTAATGAAACATATTATCACTTATAATTTTTTTTACAATATTACTCTTAAAATATCCTCACTAACAATTTCTAACCTCCTAATGTCCTTTTCTCTTTCTATAGTTTCACCTTTTCTACCTTTTTTTTTTTTTTTTTTTTTTACTTCCATCCCTCTATACGAAGCTCTCTCACGATTTCACCGGTGAGGAGGAACATTCCGAAGAACTCCGGCACCATCATCGCCGGTACTCTCCCAAGATATCTCGCCTTCAAGAAATCGCCGCCTGTATCCTATTTGGAGATTGGTACTATAAACCCTAAAACGTGATTTGCAAAGTTAAGCTTGGTCTACTCGGTCTTTATCTTTTTCTCTGTCTTCCCCTCTCTGTATCTCTACCTCTCTCTATGCATCCATTTGAAGGTTTACCTCTACTGGAAATGCTGTGCTTGACTGAGATTTGCAGAGATTAGTCCAGATTTGCAGGGGTAAGTCGAGTAACAATGTATGATTAAAGCTTTCGTGAAATAAAATCATAAAGATTGAGAGAAATAAATGCAGTATTCAATTGCCACTAAATGCTACCGAAACATTGCCAAGTGCAAGTTTCTCGACTTGCAATTGTGCATCATTGCCACTAGGAGAAGCTCAACATTCCTAATTTCTTTACCTAAACATTGCCAGTGTCTCTATCTTCCAAAATCTGCACTGTTTCAAGCTTTTAATATGGTTTTCTAGAAGTTTTTAAAAACTCAATAGATTTGAAGTATACTTACACAGTATTTTGGGTATCTAATAGACCTTTTTTTTTTTTTTTTTTTTTTTTGAACCTTTCATGCTTTTGGTATCTATTATTTGTTTAGGGATCCCTATTTGTTTATTGCTTAGAATAGATTAAAGTTCTGTGAAAGTTTTGGGTATCTATTATTTGTTTAATGATCCCTATTTGTTTATTGCTTAGAATAGACTAAAGTTCCATGAAAATATTGGGTATCTATTATTTGTTAATTTCATGTTTCAATCACATATTATTTCTTTATTGCTTAAAGTTTTGTGCAAAATGTGGACTGTAAAGTGTCCCAAGTCTATATAAATATATATATATATATATATATATATCTTTTTTTTTTTTTTTTTTTTTGTGTGTGTGTGTTTTTTCCTAGTTTTCAACATCTTATTTTATAGAACCTCATTTGTGTGGACCGTATAGTCTTTTCATGCTTGCCGTCCATGTCTATGTGATAATTGGAGCTTTTATGTCTAATTTAATTTGCATTTTTATTGCAGCTTATTGTCAGTTTGGTATAATATTTTGAAGACCAAATATATGAAAAGAATGTAGATCCTGATAGATTTGTTTGGCACTACAACAATGTTCAGTTTTGGCGATGGAAATTTTCCGTCACCAAAAAGAGGTTTCCGTCGGCGTTTGTATTTACCAACGGACCAGTTTCCATAGTATATTCTGTTGGCGTAGCTGCCGTGAGTATAAATTCACATTTTTTCCAACGGAAAATAAATTCCCATCGCTAAAATTATTCTAGCTACAGAAATTAAGCTCCTGTGGTTGAAGTTGTTGATATTTACCGACGGTAACAAATTTCCCATTGGTAAAAATCTCTATAATTACCAACGTGTGTAATGTATTACCGTGGAGTATAATACTACATTTTTATCCACGGAAATTTGTATATTTACCAACGGAAACTTAATTTCCGTGGGTAAAAATAGTAATTACCAGCGAAAAATATTTTACCGTCAGTAAAAATAGTATTTTTTTTTTTTTACAAATTTTCCCAAGTGGTACCCATACTGAGATATTCCTGTTATAAACACTGAAAACTATATATCCTGTCATAAAAACACAAGCAAAACACAAAAGACTAGAAACTCTCCTAAGTCCTAGAGCTATGAGGGAGAATCCTAAACAAACCAGCAACTGAAAACTAGAAGAAAACAGATTCCAAGTGAATTGAAATTTATAACTGATATTCCAATCTTTACAAGGAAATAAACTAAGTTAAAAAAAAAAAAAAGCATTGTATATACAATCTAAAGTAAAAATAAATAAATAAATAAAATATGCATTGTATAACTAACATTCCAAAATCCTGCAACTCCACTCCACCAAAATGTTTCTCAGCTTTCTTCCCTTATTTGATTCACTCCGCACTGCTTTCCATTTCTTAGATACAAAAAAATGTCATTCAACCATTTCAAGCATCCCATTGAACTTCTTCAAAAACCTAAATATGAAATGAATTGAGCAAACAAATGTCAACCTTCCATGCATGTTGTTTGTTAAAGTCACATAAAAAGAAAAAAAAAAAATAGTTATATGAGATTCTACATGTACCACCACAAACTTTAGAATTTTAATATACCAATGTAAAATATTATCAAGAACAACTAAGAGATGTCCTGAGTATAAAACTAAAAAAAATAAACTGGCTGACAAGATGACAAAATCGCTCTATAAATGCCAGACGGCATAGTAGTTCTCAATCAGCTGCATGTATTGATCATAATCCATTTGAATTAGAGAAAATTTCTGCTACCCCCCATAATAGTTTCAAAACATCACCTACCACCCATACGTTTCAAAAAACATCAACTAACACCCAAACATTTACCACCGTTAATCAAATAGGTCCATTCCGTTAAACCAATCCCGTTAGTTGTTGATGTCATCAAAAAAGAATGTGAAATGGACTATAATACCCTAATAGATAAGTCAAAAGACTTTTTTACCCTCTTAGCAAAAAAAAACAAAAAATTGCAGAATCTGATTTCCTTCTGAGTTGCTCTTCCACAGAGAAGGAAAGGCTTCTGATGCTGTTCTACAGTGAAGAGAGCTTTAGATACTGTTCCACAGAGAAGAGAGCTTACCGCCAAAATAAAAAGAGAACCCACGAACACCCGCTAACAATAAGAGAGTTGTGAGTTGGATTCCATTGATGCTTTTCGCCGGAGGAAGAAACCAAGATTTATAGAGAAAGAAACCTACCTACGTACAATGACCTTGCGGCGAAGAAAGCATTGAGGGGTGGGAACTGAAATTGTCGGCGGTGTTGGTGATGTAAGCATTGCCGTTGCAATCGACGGCGACGTCGTTGGCGATTTGACGGTCGGAAGAGGTAGGATCAGTAAGTTGTGCCAGGAAGAGGCGTTGGCGAGATCGGAGATCGTAAGCAGCGAGGGCATCGAAGTGGGGTTGAGGATCGCCGGCGTGGATAACAGCTAGGAGACGGCGGTTGATGGAATCGACTGTGAGACCGAGGATGGCGGCGTCGGGGAAGGTTGGGGTCTGAAATTAGGGTTTCAACGACGCCAGCATCGGAGACAGCTTGAATCAAGCGATCGTGAAGAGAGCCTACGACAAAGTGTTGGGCTACTGGATCCCAAGTTAAGCTTTCTGGGAATAGATTTGGTGATCGAAAATTCACTATATGTCGATTTCTGCCGACTGTTAGATTGACAAATACGAAGAAGAAAACGATAAGGATCTTCAATTGAACGAACGAGGATGATCCTCTCTCTCTCTCTCTCTCTCTCTCTCTCTCTCTCTCTCTGTGTGTGTGTGTGTCTGATGTGGAGCTTGTGAGTAGAACAGTCGTGAACGAGAAATGGAGTTTGGAAATTGATACATATATATCTATAAGGTTAGGTTGGAGAACGATGAGGAAGGGAGAGAGGGAAGGAAAGAGAGGGGATTAAGGGGACTTACCTATTAACCGGTGCCGGAGAAGATTGGGCTGTTTATCTAACCGAAATGACCAGGGTTATTTTAGGGATTTTGTTAATTTTAAAAATTTTCAATTAAAAACATAAAGGCTAAAACGGTCTATCACTCATTTCCGTCACTTCCGTCAATTACTTGGGTGCATTTGATGTTTTTTGAAACGTATGGGTGGTAGGTGATGTTTTGAAACTATTATGGGGGTAGCAGAAATTTATTCATTTGAATTACTGTGTTCTTCATCATAATCACTATTGCATGAATCAGTATTCTTGTAGTCAATATTGCTTCTTGCTTCTATCAATTCATTTATCAAAAGAATCAGTATTCTTGTAGTCAATATTGCTTCTTGCTTCTGTCAATTCATTTATCAAAAGACCCTACACTTCATGAGCCTTCTCTTCTCTCCTCATGCAGTTTCTTGTGACAGTGCATTATAACAAGAGACCAAAGTACCATAGGAGTAGCTCACAAGTAATAATGGACAACCCTCCCTATCTCTAGACTATCTCATAAATAAATCCCTTCCTCACCCATGCTCCATAATTTCATATCTATCTGTAAATTTTCAAATTTATACAGTTTTGGATCACCAACTTTTATTACATATCTAGATTAGAAGAAATGAAAAACTAAGCTATCAAGATTGATATGATAAAAATAAACCATTAGCCTTCCTAAAGACAAAAGTGTGAAAGATAATGCTATCAGATTAGCCCCTAAGGGGCTCAAAACCTAAGATCTGATCTTAGGTCTAATAATTCATGGATCATTATGTTAATTTTATTTTATTTTTTGGGTTGGGAGTTGATAAGGGGGAAGGATTGTTTGTTGATGAATGATATATTCTATATATATTCTTTGGAATCTAACAGTCATAAAGGCAAAAATTATTGATCAGAAAAAAGATTTTTTCAATGATATGACACACATGGATGACAATTAAAGCATATTTACAGGGAACTATTTTGGACCATACCTTCAACCCTATTAAAAGAACCGGTCCAGACCAGGTACTGCTCGATACAATCGGAGTCACCCAATATGGTTGACCATCATTCTATTTTATATTATACTCTTTCTCCCACCCTTTCTTGGGGATTCAATAAGAAAATTAATAAGTGAGGTTATATGTACTTAAATTAATGAAACAATAAAATTGTCTACCAACAAGGGTTCCCCACCTCCAAGACTTGATTTCCCTTATTTGTTACCTCATGTCATGTCCATGAGAAGATTTATGATAATATATGTTAACAGATGGAGGTTTGAAATTAAACAAAAAAGTGAAAACCATGTTGCTTGTCTTGTGATTATGAATGGTTGGAACTGCTTTTGGTGTGAGGAAAACCTTAGGTAGTGGGTGGACTGTAGAGTGGTGGTGGAGATGGGGAATGAAGATGGTGTCATTCCTTCTTAATTAAGAGGGAAAAAAAAGGTAAAGCAATGAGAAAGGAAATCTGGTAAACATAAAGTTTTTAGGCACCAATCTTAATGCATGGAGAATTGGTGGATTAAGATTAAAGAAATGACAAGGTGGGTTTATCTCCAACACAAAAGGAATTTCTCCTTATTCACTAGAACTTTGTTTTGAAATGATGAATGACATTACAGTGTCAAATCTAATCCATTAACAGCTCTCTCACTCCACCTCTCCAACCCACAAACAGAAAAAAAAAGAAACATGAAACTGATAATAATTTCCTAAATCTAATCTTGAGGGTCCAAATATTCCAAACCAGCAATCAGCCCATCTACACCCATCTGCATGCGTTAAAGCTCTTTCCATCATGCTTTCTCCCATTTCAACTCCACTTTTAATTCTAAAACTATGTCAGCCCTACAATTTGAACACCCCACTCTACTCTTCCTTTCTTTTTTTCCCGACCTTACCTCTACCTCTACCTCTACCTCCACCTCTCT
Organism: Protea cynaroides; assembly: GCA_028583415.1. NCBI lineage: Eukaryota > Viridiplantae > Streptophyta > Magnoliopsida > Proteales > Proteaceae > Protea > Protea cynaroides. Next base: position 11,751,876 of record CM053265.1, read on the forward strand.
CTCTCTTTTCCTTCCCAAAAGCCCAATCACCAGATATCTCATTCACAACCCACTAGAAAAAGATATAGAAAATAATATTAAAAAAAAACACAGATATAATATTTTACGTTGAAAGAAAGCAATGCATGAGAGAATATATCTGTAATAAAAACATATATTACCAAGAACCAAGTTGATGAATAGAATGCATGCCTGATTAAAATATACCCATAATTTTTTTTTAAAAAATTAATAAATTATAAAGGCATTGCATGCATGGTAGTTCATGGAGGAGTATGGTTGACCTCCTAATTATCTCTACAAATAACCAGGAATAGAAGTTTTGTTAGTGTATCAAGAAATTTCATGTACAGTGCATCCCCTACACATATCTTTGAAAAGTTTCAAGTTAATAACCTACCCTTCATCTAGAAATGAATCCCTCAATGATCCTCCTGGCTTTTTAATGATTTGGATGGACTCTAGGATTGTGCTACCTTGCAATATCATATAGCATATTTAATCAACAATCAACAAGAAATATGCTGACTGAAAAAACTAAGTGTGAGAATACCAAACATTAACCATAGGCCCTCATGTGAACTATTTAAAAAATACCAATAAAACCTTGCACCACCCCTAGTAGCAAGCAAGCACACGAGCTCAAACCAGCTCAGCCACCTGGTCTACATTCACATCCATGAATAAGCACAAAAAACATTAACGAGAAATGGTGTATCGATAGATAGAAATAGATATAGTCACCATTTGACCAGAAAGATGCATTCTATTCGAGGTACCTTACTGAAAATAGGAACAGGTGTAACCCTGAGTGCAAGACAACTAATGGTGTATACCATTTAGTTTGTAAAAATAAATAAAATAAAATACAGGAGAGAGAGACTTCATGAAAATGATCTGAATTTTGATCCCAATTTCTTTTATCATTTCATATATCACTTACCTAGATAATCCTGTTTTTGCATGTAATCCATAACAGAAAAAGAGTACATTTATTTAATTCTTATACTGAAGCCTTGAAGATACAAGGTTATGCATCATGAACTTGTTGTCCACAACAATATTTAAGTCTAGCAGCTTGGACTACATTAAGAGTTTGTAGAAGAAACTCCAATGAAATAATTCAGGACATCACCAATCGAAGACCAACACAACAGCACTTGACATTTTTCCTTCTCAATTGCCAATGGAGGTTTGCGACCATCTAGATCCAAAATGAAACAATGCAGGTCTGCAGAAAGACCATTGTATGCATTTTCAACAAAATCTAGCAGCTTGGTTGCACACACATTCAATTGCAATATGATAACATGACTGTAGTTGTGATTTGTGTAAGAATTCCTTTGGGAAGTCTAGGGAGCCTGGTTTTGGAATTAAAAATTCTTGGGATCAGGGGTTGAGGGTTGGGTTTAGAGAGAGGATTAATAGAGAAGAGCATAAGAAGAATTACAATTGACAAAAAAGTATAGACATGGCATACCTTATACAATCGAAAGAGGTGACGGTGGTCATTGAGTCTGTGATGGTGATTGAGTCTCTGATGTTCTAAATTTGTCCGAGAAATCATGGAATTGTTGGGACAATCCCGCCAGTACTTGGCCTTGCCTTTCGATATGATCTTACTGCCTTTTTAGTAATTCCTTCATTTCTCGCATCTCCTGGGATTGACGCTCAAACTGTTGTACCTTTGTACCATATATTTGTATAGGTTTTACTGTAGGGCCATGAGCTGAACTCTACTATGATGTTTCGGTCTCATTACCTCTTTAAATACTTCTTCATGAACTATTGGATTGGCTTGACTGTCCTGGCTCTTTTTTTGAAGTCCCTCATATAGGTTTGCCTACAAGTGTTTAGGCAGCATATAAAGTCATGTCATAAGATATAGTGATAGTCATTAACTAAAAAAATGTAAACCTATTTTTATACCATAATTGTTGCAGTTTCCTCATTTGCAAATCTTCCAGTCTTTTTTGGATCTGTGGGTTACTTTGAACATTTTAATTCGAGTAAGAGGTTCATGATTTGGATTTGCACGTTGTTATGTCCCAAAATATAAAATCAATAAATGAATTGCACACGTGTAATTTGCAAATTGACTTAAAGCAACATAAGTCGATCACCATTTCCTCGTGTACTACATCAGCAGGAGTCCTTCCCATTGTATGTCAGAGATGTTGTTTGCCCCCATGATTCCTATTTCTTTAACATATGGCCTACATAAATAGCAAGAATTGGAAAAGCATGTGGCTAATTTTAGACAAATAAGGTCAACTAAATCAGTGCTAAGCGAAGGTAGAATATTTGATAAAATTACCTTCTTCTCTGGCTTATCCCACATAGTAAACGTAGCATACCACTTTTCTTTTGGCATAATCAAAGTGTCTATATTTTTTTTTCTTTCTTCATCAGTATCATACTTGTCGTAGTAGTCAGTCTTAAGAGAATGCTTATATTCTCTCCATCTACTATTAAGCTCCGATAGGACCCATGACTTACTATCTTCTTGTAGAACAAATTTTTCCTACAAATTAGCATTACGTAAATAAATTTAATATTAGGTAAAAGGAAAGAAAACAAGGTGATGCACTGTGCATAAGATAACTAAAATGTATACCTATTACAAATACAATATATAAGTGTTACCTTGATTCTTTTCCATGCATCTTCATTTACATGTTTTGGTATAAGCCTCCAATTGTTATAGTCCCAAGGAAGATATTTCGGATCTCTTGCTACACAACCAATCCATGTAGCGACTTTGTTGGATGTCTCCCTACTACACGGTTGGTGGTAAGCATTTACCTCTACATCAATGGGTTCTTTACGCTTAAGAGTTGAAGGGGCCAAGGTTTTTCCCCTTTGGCCTCTCTTCCTTTTCTCTAATTTAATACGAAAAAATAGTGTAATTCTAAAAACGAAACATTACACAAAGAGATAAGCATAGAAAAAGGACAAAAATATAGATATTTTTATCGTTTCAAACGTAACATTCTAACTGACTTACCTCCTGCTAATGATATGCCAATACTGGCATTGTCGCCCTCTTGACTCATTGATAGCAAAGTTGTAATTAAATTCCAAACCTGTTTTCAAATAAATTGTAATCAAATGGTGCATAAAAATTAGTTTATCCCTGACATAATTACCTAAGTAGCAATGATGTTCAACAAAAATGCATTGTATATTTGTGAGTACGAATTACCAAGCAACTGTTAATAAAATAGGTAACAAAAAATGCATTGTATATATCATGAGCATTATTAATTATCACTATTGGAGATGCCTTGTGCTCTCACTCTTTTAGTTCAGAAAACCCACCATAGATTTGGTTCATGAGTTCATCATACACACACACAAAATGATGTTTTAGGCTTTGGATCTTCACTTTTGATTTCTGGTCAATAGAAATATAAAAAGGGAAAGAACAGTCCCTGAAAATGATAATGATAACCCCAGTTTCGCATCCCAAACCAAACCTGATGGACACAATTAAACTATTCAGTGGGAAGAGAGACCTACTCTCATTGACAAGTGGACTTAGAAAGAGTCATATATAAGACAAGATCAATTCAATAACAAAGTCACCAGAGACATTGGTTGAGGTTTCCTGTTTAGCACAAGGTCCAAAAATATTAGATGAATCAGGTTCAGATTCACCCAGCCAATTTGCACTCATGTATCTTAACTTCAGTTTGAAAACAAAACTGGACATCATTAATAATAAAATATGTTTTTTTTGAGTTGAGTTACTTGTGGCCACATCTCAATCTCCCAAACCTAAGGCTGGTATTATTTGAGCAGCAAGCCCAAAGGTCCACAAAATTTTAAGGTCAATCAAGTTTGGCTACAATCAAGTTTGGCTACAACAAGCCAAAGTCTCTTTCCTGTATATGCCAGTTTGAGAATTAACCTAGAAATCATTAACAGCATTCAATAATTAAGCTTCATTTGTAAAAAGTATAAGTTTCCCAATAAATAGTGCAAAGCAAACAAAATACAAGTCCAATATTATCTTCACTTCTTTATCCTTGGATCATAATTTGATTGTTTGGTTCGAGAGTGACAGTGAGTTCTATTAGAATCTATTTTTCCTCCAGAAGATATTTTTTTTGTTTTACTCTTTCCAGCCAGCTTTTCTTCACTTGGGTTCTCAAAGGTCTCTAACGTATGTTTATTGTCTTCGTGTGTCACACATAAGGTAGAACCTGAATTGTCTTTCTGGTTAGTTCTTAGATTTTTAAACCATTCACTTACTCTCCTATCAAGATATTTATTTTGTTTAACAGCAGAAGGAGAACCAACATTCATTTTTAAACCAGTCATCACTGCAGGATCAACGTCTTTTCCTGAAATTTTTGGAAGCATGACATTTGGTGTGGTAAAAAACGAATCTTCTACAGTTTCTTTATTTCCACATCCAGCCAAACCTGAGATATTACTACCACTTAATGCCTGTTCAGTCAATCTAATGTGCTAGCCTCACCATTACCCTTTAAGCCCTCTTCATCTTTGAATTTTCTGTTATGTTTCCCCTTGTTGTTTGAGACCCTCAGCTTTCCAGTTGATACTGCTGGAAAATTAGTTGAAGTTTCAAGTTGCACCAAGACATTGACCTTTGATGGACTAATATTTTTCACAATAGAGCTTTGATGCACAAGACTTTATAGGCTCTAAAAGGTTAGGTTCTCGCATCTTTGTATTTATTTGCTTTGATAAACTGGTATAAAAAAACTGACAAGAAGGATCGAAGTGTACAAGAAAGTGATCAGATTTTACCAAAACAATAAACCATAAGGCCAAACCAGAAACAATAAGTGTAAAACAAAATGCGATTAATTCCAATAGAAATTTGGGTTTCTGGGAGAATGTTTCCAACCAAAATTTCTAAGAAGATCAAACAACAGAACAAATGAACAAATAAGCGGAAGCACACGGTAGCAAAACTTCACACATTTCCAATGGGAAACAAAAAGAAATTCAGTAATAACTTACGATGAACAGACTTTCTAAAACACTCACATATTTCCAATGGGAAACAAAAAAAAAATTCAGTAATAACTTACCATGAACAGACTTTTTAAAACACTAGATAAGATTACAGAGCTAGACTTAAGTAATAACAAACGAACCTTTGCTTTGGGAATGACCTTGACTTCTCTATCCTTAGTTATAAGGAAACTCCATCTTGCTTCCCTGCAATATTTTTCCAGACCCAAAGCTGAGTAGTCCTTGTTAAAGGAAGAGAACAAAAGAAAATGAGAGAGCGGAACGAACCTGGTGAAGAAGATCGAGACTCTGTACTGAGAAGATTCAAAGGGACGATTCGATTGAGACTTCTGCAATTTCTTCTCAAAGCTTCTTCGACGACCTCTATCGGTGATATGCAACAGTACAGGGAGAGGAAATGCAGAAAGAGAGCTGGGAGATACAAAAGCACCGTTTGGTGAGAGCTGAGAGGAGAGAACTGGGAGAGCAAAGCCGAGACCTACAGGGAGATACCAAGCTGGAAGAAGAAATGTCAGAAGTTGAGAGAGCTGGGAGAGGAAAAGCTTGGAGGAGAAGCCAAGCTAGGAAAGGAAAAGACTCGCGCGGGAGAAGGTTATCGAATCGAGGCGGGTTAGTCTATCAATTTCGGCCACGGAAATACAAATCCCATTGGAAAAAATAAATTTCGGCCATGGGATTTTGATTCCCATGGCAAAAAAAATCCCCTCTCGGAAACCTTTGATTTTTAGTCACAAGAATCTAAAATTCCGTGGCTAAAATTATTTTTAGCCACGGAAATTTAGCTACCGTTGCCAATCATTATTTTTGCCACGGGAATTAATGTTCAAGGATCTGAAATCTTTATTTTTAGCAACGGGAGATCTAAATTTCCATGGCTAAAATTATTTTTGGCCATGGGAACTTCGTTTCTGTTGCCAAAAATAATTTTGGCCACTGGAATTTAGGGTGCGTCGTTGAACTCCTTCATTTTTAGCCACGGGAATCTGGGTCGCATTGTCTAAAATGGTTTTTAGCCACGGGATTTTGTTTCCGTTGTCAATTTATGTCATAAAAAATGAACATTGTTGTAGTGTGGATAGATATTGTATCTGATATTTACAGTTCTGTACTCAAACATATCCCTGCTGGGAGAACTCTGAAGTTCTCAGTACATAACGTAATATCTGAGAGGGAGGAGATGGTTATATGATCAGATGCTGACATACTCAACATGCTCTTTTTATTTGAGCAAAGTTTGTCTGCAAGGGCTTCACCTATAAAGTCAACAGTTTATAATGTTGAAGTAACTGACTCTTCTACCACTGGCTATTCAATCAATGGATATTCAAGTGCTATTATTGCAAGGATGAGAACATAGGTAAAAAAATTTCATTCAACTGTGTATCTTTTTACTGAAGAAGTTCCTAACAAGTTGGGTCTAATTTTAGTGATCACAAGTTGAAATCTAAGAAAACTCTGGTTTTAAGGCCTAGTAAGAGCATTGGTTCTAGTAGAGGGGATATGCCATCAACAAGTGATCTTGAAGTTTATTATGTCAGTGGAAATGATGACGTTTTATTTGATGAAGAGTGGGATCAAGGGAAGGGTGAAGATGACAAAGAAAGTGATTCACTAAATCTTGATAGTGACAGTACTGAAGGAGAGGAAGGTAGTGAAAAGGAGGATAATGGCGAGCCTGAAGACGATAATGATAATTTCTCTTATTTAAGTTCAGATGATCTTTTTCAGATGCATACCCAAAATTGTGATATTGATGTTGAGGATAAAGTAAATCTGCATGTTGATTTGTGATTTCCTAATTTAGATGAGCCTTGAGAGAGTACAATATACGACAAGGTACAAATTTTCTCAGGCAGAAAAATGAGAAGGCAAGGGTGACTGATGTATGTGCTTCTGATGGCTGCAAATGGAGGATATATGCTTTACCTACATCAGATGGAGTAAGTCATATGATGAAGTCATATTATGGGGAGCATGATGAACTTGATATGACACTGAGAGGGGGGTGAATCAGTGTCTGAAAATTCTCTCTAATTATTTCACTGCTGCCCAGAGCTGATGGAGACCCAACTTTTCACACATACACAAGCGCATGCAAATCTACCTCGCTACCACTCAATGACCAGGTCTACCAGATTTGCAAACCCACCCTGCAAGCCATTCCACGCACTCCAAAATATATAAGAAAATAAAGACAGTCCACAATACAGCATATACGTGGTTCACCAACACAATGTGTGATGGCTAGTCCACGGAGTAATGCCCAACGGACTCCGTATTTACTCAACACTCAACTTTTAGTCTTTTACAAGACAAGGATACTAACCTTAGGTTTTTCCAACATAAAACTGAGAGGGCGCACCAACGCCAAGATTCAGGCTTAACAGCCAGTGTCTAACACCTACTAAACACACCACGCTTAACCCGCAGGAAGCAAATAACAAGTTTTAGGCTTATAATTATGCCTTACAATTTTTTCTCAACTAGCTAGGTATTCAATAATTTTCACCTACGTTAGCCTACAATATATTGAAAGCAACAAATAGATAGAAAATTGAAAAACCTCACAACTGCTTTCGAATGGCCAACAATCTCTTTGAAGCTTCACACTGCTCTAAGGTACTCTCCAACAGCCTTCAATGATGATAGAAATCGATTCACAGAGTACACCTTGCTCACAAGCTTCCAATCTCTTTCACACAACCCATAACCACCATGAATATGAAAATAAAAGCTCTACTGACCTCTCACAGGGATTTAGCACTCCATTGATACACAGAGAAGAGGTAGTTGGTGATTGATCACTCCCATAGGGCACAAAACCCTAAAAATCCTTCTTTCTGCCTTCAAAACGCTCTTTTTAATTTTTTTTTCGTTTTTACGACTCCCAACGGCTCCCAATGTATAGATCATCCAAAAATATGGAAACTGCAACTTGAACAGACTGATTTGGAGCTCGGATGAAGAAGTTATGGCGGTTTGAAATTCAGTCAATCAGAAAATTTAAAATAGAATCTTTCGGATGCATACCGTGCACCTGCGCTACACGGAATTGCCGCCGCCTTTTGCGCTGTCGAGTTCCCATTGGACGAAGAGAGATCTTTAAACATGGCCGTCGGATAAGCCTTTAAAAGGCGGGATTGACTAGAGTCTGTCGGATTCGAATAAATCGCGTCTAACGCGATCGTTGTTGATGATGTCCTTTAGATTAGAATCTGGGGCGCCGCCTCACCGTGTATGCGTCACACGGAATCACAGAATGCACTTCATATGACGCGGAGCATGGCTTTAACTTGCATCTAACCAATCATGTTGAGCCACGATAGCATCTTGACGCGCCGTGTGACGTACACTCTAGCCCTCCTTGATCTGGGCCATTCAAAGTGGATCTGAGCATCGTAGCTTCATTTTAGCAGCCGATTTGGAATCTTCTATTTCTTCTTACCCAAAATGCCCCTGAACAAATGTATTAATGACTTTTTCGAGCGATACAACGGAAACTGCGATATCTCTCTCATCCGACGTCAGAATTGAGTGATTCAAGTTGTGTTGGAAAGATAACTCGATGCTCTACATCTTTCCACTGTCGGATTACTATGAACCTACTGCAGGATCCACCAAAAATAGGTCCAAAGTTAGAAGTCTATAAAACTTAGGAATTTGGACTTCAAACTTTGCGTGCATGCATGCCAAGTGCCATGGGCTGCCATGTTGGCATGTCACCTTGCCACCACACCTGTGGCTCCCACTCATATTTTTTTCTCTCTCCTCTTTCTCTCTCTTTTGATTCTCTCTCTTTTTTCTCTCTCTAAAATTTCTCTCTTCAATGCCACAACACCAGAAACATGAGAAACATGAACATGATCATGAGAAAAGCTTCAGGAACACTGTCGCATCATCAGAAACTCGATCACATCACTAGTGGGATCCACAGACACTCTCTCTCATCAAAATCAGTGTAAAATCTCATTTAACTCATTGCATGTCATCTAAAACACATGTAAAACACTGTAGAACACACAAGCAAAGTTGTCACATCTGTGCCACTGCACTGACACTCTCTCTCCTCATTTCTTTGACTGAATGCTCACAAACACTGTCACATCAGTCAAGTTGCCAACAATGACAACATAAAGTCCAATAGAGCATACATGTACTAGTTTGGCCAGGAACCCCAATGCTACTTCTACCTGGATAGCTTCTAAGCTTGCTTCCAGATTAGGGCTGATCTAGACATGAAAGTAGAAAGTATGCATTTGGCTCTCAATTCAAAATATGGTATTGATCCATATAAGCTCCAGCTGTACAAGGCATGCAGGATTGCTAAAAAAGAATTTCAAGGGAGTTTTAAGTTGGCATATGCTTAGTTACCTAAATATGGTCTATTGTTGAGAGAAACGAATCCAGGTAGTGTATTTAAGATACAGCCACAAGAGAGATTTGATTTCTCTCAACCTCTAGTTTTCAAGAGGCTATTTTTTTTTGTCTGGATAATTGTAAGAAAGGATTCATGAGAGGATGTAGACCATTCATAGGTCTAGACGGATTTCACCTAAGAGGGCATTTTGGTGGAGTTTTTTTGTCTGCTGTGACAATGGGTGGTAATAATGGGTTATTCCCATTAGCTTTTGGACTTGTTGAAAGTGATACCAAGGTCGTTCTTTCTTTACAATTTGTTTTGCTACATTGATACTTCTATTGATGGCTTGCCACTGACTTTTATGTCAGATAAACAAAAGGTAGGTGACTTCTTATATTTTGGATTTTTTTTTCTTGTTATAGTAATGCAAAAATTATTACTAATACAAATTTTTTTGATGTTTTTGTTGGGTTTAATGGTTTCTGTTACGAAGTTATTTTCAAATGCTTTCCATAGAAACTACGGCCGACATTTGTATGCCAATCTCAAGCTGAAGTTCCCGGGTTTGCAATTAAAGAATAAATTTTGGGGAGCTTGTAGAGCATCAAATGCATTTTAGTTTCAAAAGGAAACGACTGCAATGGAAAAGAGTAACAAGGAGGAACATGATTGGTTAATGTGGAATAACGTTGGGACGTGGGCACTGCATGCATTTGATCACAGATGCAGAAGTAATCACATTACCAATAATGTAAGTGAGTCCTTTAACCAATGGATAGATAAATTTAGAGGCAAACGTATTCTTTCTCATATTGATTTGGTTAGATTAGAGCTGATGACTAGATTAAATATGAGATTTGATAAGGGATGTTCATATACTGGTAAGTTGACTCCAAAGATACAAAAGAAATTAAAACTGGTGAAAGCACAAGCAATGTTCTATATGCCGCTATCTGCTTGTCATAATGAATTTAAGGTCATAGAGGCTAACTCTAGGAGACATGTGGTTAAGCTTGATAGAAAATTTTGTAACTACGGAATATGGGAGTGTACAGGTATACCCAGTAAGCATGCTGTTTCTGCCCTCTTATACAAGAGATTGTGCGTTGAGGATTACTGTGATCAGTATTTTACCATGGAGAGATGGCAGCTTATGGGCAAATAATATACCCAGTACAGGATTTAGATACTATACAAGTAACTGATGATGGAGGTGGTATCCTACAGCATCCACCCATGAAGAGGTTACTTGGGAGACCACATAAAAAAAGGAGAAGAGATGTTGGTAAGGCAGACTCTATAGATTTTAGAAGAAAGACTGCAACTGTGAGATGTGATAGGTGTAAGGAGATGAGGCATAACTGTAGAACATGCCAAAGAGCCCCAGTGAAAGAGAAAGGGCAGTCTTCATCTATTGATGGAAGCATTGCTTCTCAGATGCATACCAGGTCCCAAACGTCTGGTACACCTGCTATTGGCGCTTCTTCACAATTGTCTGTACAAGAAAAACTAAGAGCAAAGAAGGAAGCCAAGCTTGAGAGGCAAAAGAGAGCCAAGGATGCATTGGGCTAGTGATTTTTGTTTTGTATATGCATGTGTTTGAAAACAATGTTCAAGGGATGATGTAATTTACATAACTTGTTTGTAATGACTATCATAGTTGTTTGATGTTAACAACTGTCAGATCACTTGATCAAGTAGTTCTCAAACTGATTACTTGTTTATCCTATTTGGATTATCTGGGTTTAGATTGTGTTTGCCTTACATGTTTTACTGTATTGGGGACAGGTTTTATTGAAAAGAAGTACAAAAGTAAAGAACACCATGGATTTTTCTTTCATTACTATCTTCGACAAAGGGACCATTTACAGTCTCAAACCATTTACAAATTTCATATTCTAGTGAAGAGGTTTTGTATGCATGGATTTGCATGGGTGATCTTCATTTGAGTCATAAGTCATTTTCTCTCCTCCAGCTATGCTACGAATCCAGATGCTATGTTTCCTCTCTTACTGGGTTTGAAGGCAAAAGGAAATGACTCAACAGGAGTTCAGGAATTTGTTGGGATGGTGACTTGGTGGAAGCGAATTACTAAAGATTACAACTATATGAAATAGCTAGCCTGGAAACTGGAGTTCTGATTTCTAGCACTTAACCTTCCGTGTTGAGTTATTGACTCGATAGCTGGTTTCCTGACCAAGTCCAATTTTATGAACATTAAAGTGGGAGGTCCAAGCAATTTATTGCACAAATGAATAGATCTCCCTTTGCCAAATAGGATAAACAGGTAATTAGTTTAGGAACTATTTCATTAGGTGATCTGGCAGGTTTATCCTATAATGACTATTGTATTCTCTTGCATTTTCAATTGACAGGTTTATCCTATAATGAGCTGCATGGTCAAATTGTATATATCTTTATTTATAGGACTTTGCTAGCAAGACCAATGAGAGGATGCAAATTCAATCCTGTAAAACAAACAAGACGGGAGTGGTAAAACAAACAGACAAGCTCCTCTAAGCTTAATGGATGTGGAAACACACCATTGGAAAATGTTTACTGAAACTAGATATATTCAGAAGATCTTTCCATACTGACATGAATTCAATTTTAAAAAACAAGTAATTATGCAACTTCTTTTGACTTGCAATGACTTTTTAAAAATGTTCAAAATTACATAATAAACCTTCAGACCTCGTACAAAGTTCCTAAACTTCAAACAACCCTCTAAACCAAATACAATATGGGCCATGCAAATTACAAAGTTAATCTTTCATAATCGACACTGCCAAAATCACAAATAAAATAGCAACAATTGCATAGGACAGAATTAGCAGTGTTTTGAATTTCTTCTCCAATCTTCCCAATTTGTTTTGAAAATACGAATCTCATCTTTTCTTGTTTGTGTATCAGTGGGCAACCCCAAATCCGCAGTTGTTGTCCGGACCAAAACTGTTGCTGTTCCATTCATGGACAAACAACATTTGAAAAATCCGCAACTGTTGTCCAGACAACAATAGTAAAGCTTGTTCTTGTTGCGTTCATTCTCACAAATTCTGATTGCTGCTCTTGTTGGACAGTGGCATTACACATTCTCATATTTCGAATGGCCTGTATTGCTATTGCTTAAAATACTACCAGTAGTCTTAAAATACTACCAGTAGTTGACATGGGATTAACCAAAATTCCTATGTAATAGAGACAATAGACAAGAACATCGTTAGTATGAAACACTGCCAAGCTTGACAAGAACAGCATTAATAGAGACATTAAACAAGAAAATGTGTGGCTTTTTAAAACCCCACAAGATAACAGAAACGTCAATAGTGGCTTTGTAAAACCCCACAAGATAACACAAACTGTATTCATCCGAAATGGGGCAAAAAGTTGTTTACACAAACTGTATTCATCCATCATGAAAATTTACCGAATCCATAACCCCAGTGAAGAGCTGCAAGCAAACCAAGTCAAAGTGCCACCCACCTCAGTTTTTCCATGAGTAGGTACTGCACTCCCATTACTCCCCACTCCCCAAAAATTATGGGAAAAAGTTTCAACCACCCCCATAAACTCTAATAGATAGCAAAAAAGTTCATTTTCACAGAGACACCATTTATGTGATCGAACTGATTGAGTTGCAGCAATAAAAGTAGCACCTAAAAGAAATGACAGACAAACTTGGAAAGGTTGACTTCGTTCTATGACGCAGCACCTCTATTACAGAGAAAATGTAATGGACCAAATGATTCTGTCTCACATAGGGCACGTGAAAAGAAGAAAAAAAATTCAACCTGCCAAGAAAGGAAACAAATTCATACCCCTCTTTACTATCTGCCGATGAGAGTAAGATAAAAATTCATACAAATGATCACACTATAATATCATCTAAACAACGGCCAAGATTTCAATGACACAAAACCTCAAAAACCAGAAAGGAAACTTTGACCATGCCTAAACAAGATCCCTCCGAAAGTTTTATTAGTGTACATTTACTCTGCAATAGAAAAATACAAGGGAAAAAAATTTGGTTGCAGCAATCCCATTTGAGCATTCACATGATGCCTCACCCTACATGTCGACCCTAATTCCATTTCTGCAAATCTCGACTTACCCCTGGAAATCTGAACTTACCTTTGCGAATCTCGATCAAGCACAACATTACTAGTAGAGATCAACCCTTAAATGGATGCATAGAGAGAGGTAGAGATAAAGAGAGAAAGGAAGATAGGGATAAAGAGAGAGAGACCGAGCAGACCAAGCTTACCTTTGCAAATCATGATTTAGGGTTTATAGTGCCAATCTCCAAATAGGACACCGGCGTTGATTTCTTGAAGGCGAAATATATTGGGAGAGTATCAGCGATGATGGTGCCGGAGTTCTTCGCAATGTTCCTCTTAGCCGGCGAAATAGTGAGAGAGCTTCGGATAGAGGATCGGAAGTAATAAAAAAAAAATAAAAAAAAAAGTGAATCTGTAAAAAGAGAAAAGGAAATTAAGAGGGTAGAAATGGTTAGACATGATATTTTAAGGGTAATATTGTAAAAAAAATTATAAGTGATAATATGTTTCATCCCCAAACGGATTGAGATGGATCATTTTGAAAAGTAGGGGAGGTGGTGGTCGGTATGGGCCAAGTTGGTGTGGTGGATTAAAAGGTATATCTCAAGGGAGGTGGAGGAAATTGTTTCTTTTCTTACCCTTCTTACTATTAGATAGTGCCCATAAATCTTATGATAGGTAACTAAAGATTCATATTGAACTTTGATGGGAACTTCTCTTGATGGAATTATGCGTTGATCTAGCTGCCACTGGAGCCACAAAGGGCAATCTAAATTGATTCATTTATGCCAATAAGGGAATTAGAAATGTATCAAGAGAAATTGGTACAAGAAACAGTGGATACATTTCTTCATAATGGGATCCATGGACAACCAAAGAGGGATGGTCGTAATATAGTTTACAAGTTTTACCAAAAAAAAAAAAAAAAAAAAAGAGTTTACAAGTCGTTTTCAAATATAATTGAATGCAAAGAGGGAATATTTCGCTAGATTCTGCTTGGTAAACATGTTGATTGTTCAAGGTGCTCCGTCATTGTCATGGGCCTTTCACTTTCATTACATCAATGTGGATTGCCCTGCGAAATAGCAATAGGGCTTTTACAATCATTTGTAATTCGTGGTCTAATCAGGTAACGTCTTGCTTCCCACATAGGGTTTGCTAAAAGTAAAATTTGGGAAAAATAAACTACTGTATGAGAAATACTTCTAGAGAGTTATGCAAGGGCATCTTGAATCACTGAATAAAGCACTCACTTTGCATAGATTAGGCATCTAGGTGTTCTAACCAATTTTATGTTGGACTTTATGTTGTCATTGTTGGCAACTTGGCTGATGTGACAGTGTTTATGAGCATTCAATCAGAGAAATGAGGAGAGAGAATGTCAGTGTAGGAGAGAGAGTGTCAGTGCAGTGGCACAGATGTGGTAACTTTGTTTGTGTATTCTACAATGTTCTACATGTGTTTCAAATGACTTACAATGAGTTAAATGAGATTTTATACTGATTTTGATGAGAGAGAATGTCTGTGCACCCCACTGGTGATGTGGCCGAGTTTTTGATGATGCGACAGTGTTCCTGAAGCTTTTCTGATCATGTTCATGTTTCTCATGTTTCTGGTGTTGTGGCATTGAAGAGAGAAATTCAAGAGAGAGAATCAGAAGAGAGAGAAAGGGGAGAGAGAAAAAATGTGAGTGGGACCCACAGGTGTGGTGGCAAGGTGACATGCCAACATGGCAGCCCACGGCACTTGGCATGCATGCACGCAAAGTTTCGGGTTCAAATTCCAAGGTTTGATAGAGTTTTAACTTTGGGTCTATTTTTGGTGGGTCCCGCAGCAGGTTCATGGAAATCCGACAGTGGAAAGATGTAGAGCGTCGAGTTATCTTTCCAATGCAACTTGAATCACTCAATTCCGACGTCGGATGAGCGAGATATCGCAGTTTCTGTCGGATCGCTCGAAAAAAGTCATTTCACAAGTTGTTTAGGGGCAATTTTGGCATTTCACAAGTTGTTAAGGGGTAATTTCGTCAAGAAAAAAGAAGAAGATCCGAAATCGGCCACCCAAATGAAGCCATGTAGGCTAGATTCTAAATGGACGGTCTTCAAAGTTGCGGGCTAAGGTGTGATGCAAAGATTCCGTATAGATTCCAACGTGCACCTTCTGGTTAGTTGGAGGCAATATAATATAATGGGTCACAAATCATAGAGGTTCCTCTTGATTGCATGTGGCGCGTGTTTACTGCAACAGCGGCGCAGATCCAGATCTAAAGGCTATCGCTCAAGCCGATCTTTGGAGGCGCGGTTTGTTCAGATCCGACGGACACTATCAAATCCCGCCTTTTTTAACATTGATCCAACGGACGATTGCTAAAGATTCTTGATCGAGCAATCGTATCTCGACAGCGCATTGGCAGCGTGGCTACGGTGCGGTGCGGGTGCGCGATTATAAAAGGAAAGATTCTTTTTCCTTAATTGTGGTTCGCCGAACTTTAAATTACCATAACTTCTTCATCCGAGCTCCAAATCAGTCCGTTCAAGTTGCAGTTTCCATATTTTTTGATGATCTATACATTGGGCGCCGTTGGGAGTGGTAAAAACCTAGAGAAAAATTGAAAAGAACGTTTTGAAGGCAGAGAGAAGGGTTTCTAGGGTTTCGTGCCCTGTGGGAGTGATCAATCACCAACTGCCTCTTCTTTGTGCATCAATGGAGTGCTAAATCCTTATGAGAGGTCAGTAGAGCTTTTATTTTCACATTCATGGTGATTATGGATTGTGTGGAAGAGATTGGAAGCCTGTCGATGAGGTGTGCTCTGTGAATCGATCTCTATCATCATTGAAGACTGTTAGAGAATACCTGAGGGCAGTGTGAAGCTTCAGAGATATTGATGGTCATTCGAAAGCAGTTGTAAGGTTTTTCAATTCCCTATCTATTTGTTGCTTTCAATATATTGTATGCTAGCGTAGGTGAAAATTATTGAATACCTAGCTAGTGGGGGAAAAATTGTAAGGCATAATTATAAGCCTAAAAAATTGTGACTTGCTTCTCGTGGATGCGAGTTAAGCATGGTGTGTTCAGTGGGTGCTGGACACTGGCTGTTAAGCCTGAATCTTGGCTTTGGTGCGCCCTCTCAGTTTTATGCTGGGAAGACCTAGGGTTAATATCCTTGTCTTGTTAGAGACTAAAAGCTGAGTATTGAGTAAATACGGAGCCCGTTGGGCATTACTCCGTGGAGTAGCCATCACACACTGTGTTGGTGAACCACGTAATATCTCTGTGTTCATTGTGTTTACTTTCTATTATATTTTGGAGTGCGTGGAATGACTTGCAGGATGGGTGTGCAAATCTGGTAGACCTGGCCACTGAGTGGTAGCGAGGTAGATTTGCATACGCTTGTGTGTGTGTAAAAGAATATATCTCTATCAACTCTGGGCAGCAGTAAATAATCAGAGAAAAGTTTCAGACACTGATTCACCCCCCCCCCCTCTCAGTGTCATATCAAGTTCATCATTTTAGTGGAAGGGCATGTTATTTGTTTACATCTATTCATTCGTAAGGGATTCAAAACTTATGATAAAGATAAAAAAGAATAGGTATATAGGAGTATACACTTTAGGTCAACAGATATGTATATCTACTTATAAAGCGTGAAGAGTAATTGATCATATTCGTGGAGTTCTTACGAGGACTCAATATCACTAAGAAGAATCAAAAATAAGATTAGTTGATGGAACGGTAGGTATAAGTCTCGGGAGCAACTAATGGCGAAAGAGGGGATCACTTGTTCCTTGAATAGTTATTTCAAGAAATTTATCTTATTGATGTGATAAGTTATAAGACAATTCAGTGACGTGATTGGGACGCTTTGGCTTTGCATCTAGATTATTTTGCCAAGGATCTCCTAAGCGGATTCCTTTTAATTTACGATTCAATATCCTCAGAGAATTCATGAATAGATAAGAGTTAAATTAATTAGTAAGAAATTGAAAATATCAATTCAAATTCAAGTAGTTGTGTCTATCCGGATCTCATATACAAAGAATCAAGGTCAATATGCAACAGATGTATATTCTTTGGACTTAACCTAATTTTTTTTATTTCTATTTCTTGTCTAGCTCTAATGAATAATTGCAACCGAATGTTTAGGTTTTGGTAAAAAAATATTTGTGATCCTTTAAATATATATGATTATCCTTTGTGATAATTGTTCGGTTTATTTGGTGGATAGTGAAAGGTCATTTTTCTTTTGAGATGGAAGAAAAAGAAGGAAGGGGGAAGATACCCCTACATGTCAACATGTTCTACATAATTCAATAGTTAAAATTAATTACATCACTTTTCCACATGGCAAAATGAGAGCCATAATTATAATGCATTTGTCACCATATGTATTTGTAGCAAAATTTTCCCCCATTCGAATTCATGCGTGGGGATGTCAAATTATGTTTCAAATAAGATTCCATATAATCTATGACAAGAAGCTTCTTGTTGTAGCATACCGTTTTGCACTATTTGGAGAGGCGATGCGGCCATTTTGACTATTGATACGTAAAAATTTATTTTGATGGATCATAAAAGGCAAAATTTAGCTTGAAGTTCAATCAAATACATTCTCATTTATTGAGATGCTCTCCCATGTATGTCCATGCATCTTTTCTACAATCCCCAATATTTCAATACTTCATTTTTTCCATGGCCACAACTTATAGGTTAAAATACAACAACAATTGGGGGACTTGGGGTCTATAAGAATAAAAAATTATAGTTGCATCTAACTTATTTACCTAACAAAAACATGGGTTGGTCTTATGTTTTTCTTCCTTGCACTTACAGAAAATGTTATCCTAATCCCACATAGGCAGGCAATTTTTATAGGCCACATACCCTCTACAGTCAAAAGTATTAGTGAAACAAAGAGGGCGAGTGAGTGTGGAACCCATAAAAGGTTGAGGAAGCTTACAACCATTGTTAAGCATGTTCCTGATACTCTTGGAATACTCTGAGATGTCTCTGTGAAGCTAGGCATAGCTCTGAAGTTCACTAGAATCTTCAACTCTCTTCACTCATCAAGGGACTTGAATCTTCAAGTGGACAAAGACAAGGTAGAACCCTCTTGTCTTCTCTGTTCCTCTATATAGAAAACCTCACCAAAATCACTAAGAGAGATTGTAACTGAAAATGATAGATTCAATTAAGGTGCGGTAAACGAAGAGAAAATGAGAGATTGGGAGAATGTAAGAAAAGGAAAAAAAAGGAGAAAAGTAAAGAGATTCAGTTAGGCCGGGGATTGGGGTGATTTTCAGTGAAGACGAAGAGATTGAGAGAAAAGGTGAGAGAAGGAGAACATCGATTGAGAGAGAAATATTTTCTTTGCGAGGAGTGGGGAACAACAGTAAAGACAAAGAAGAGATTGAGAGAAAAGGAGAGAGAAGGAGAGATTTAGAGAAAGAGAGAAAAGGAGAAGATTTAGTTAGCACGAAGGAAAGCTGAGAGAAAAGGTGAGAATCGATTGAGGCGCGCGGAGGAAGGGGGCTAAGCGAAAGGTAATATGTTTGTCGGTATTCAACCCGTACTGGTGTTTCAAAAGAAACACCGCACTGTACAATGTCCATGCTTGTGTTTCCTAGGAAACGCAGCCGTGTACTTGGTCAAAAGCTGCATTTGCCTAAACAAACGCCGTATTACTGTTAAGTCAATGGCTGCATTTCCTAACAAATGTAGCCCTACCATTATATCCTAAACATACAGCGAGTCTATGACTACATTTCTTAGCAAACGTAGCTACATAATACTACGTTTATAAACAAATGCCATCTTAGTGTAGCTCAATTGCTGTTTTTCCAAACAAATGCAGCAAGGTACCATTATATCCTGAATGAAATAAAGCGTGGGGAAGAGGCGCGGGAAGTGAAAGGACCCTACTACGGCGTTTCCTAGCAAACGCCTCTTTGTTCACCTAAACAATAGTGGTGGTGGTGTGGTGGTGGCAGTAGTGGTGGTGGTGGCGGTGGTGGTGGTGGCAATGGTGGAAGTGGGTGGTGGGTGGTGGCGGTGGCAATGGTGGTGGTGGGTGGTGGCGACGGTGGTGGTGGCGGAGGTGGTGGTGGTTGTCAAATGAAAGTCATGTGAGAGTTGACTCTTTTCTTTCTCCCAAAACGTTGATCCAACAGTTTGGAGCAAGTATTTATGAGTCCAAAATTTTGGATTTTGGAGTCATTCTGAATCAGGTTAACTTTGTGGGAATTAGAATCCAACCGGATTTGTCAAACACGTTTCTACTCCAAAATGGCTCCCTGGGAGCCAGAATCCATAGAATTTAGAAACAAAAGTTTTATCAAACAGGCCCTAAGGGAGTGGTCTCTAGAGCATGAAAAGGGGAATCGCCTTGACTCTAGATGAGATGAGAAAAGCATTATGAGAACTTCAATATATTGGAGGATGGGGGGTTTGTGTTTTTTTGAGGATGAGATGCATTAGATCATAGTTTCCCATTACTGAGGGGTAGCCCCAAGAAATTTTTTCACTTTTCACCCAATATGAATAAAATGAACTTTTGAAAAATTTTAAATCTCTTTTAATATAATCCCATGTTCTTCTTTAGGCTGTGTTTGGTATCATTTTTGTTTTTATTTTTCTGACAGATTTTTGTTCTTATGGGTATTTGGTATGATTTTTTAGTACTATTTATGAGAAGAAAAATATAAAAAGAGGCCCAAAATCAAAAGGAGGTAAAGACCTCTTTTTGATTTTTGGTCAAAAATCAATTTTGATTGTTTTTGCGCAACTTCAAGTTGCACATGCGTTTTAGGTTTAAAAATAAGGGGTAAAAATGTAAAATAACCTTTCATATGTCTCTCCTCATCTCCGTTATTTGTTATTCACCCTCTGCGAAACCTCCGTTCACTCTCTACGAAACCTCCGCTCTGCTCTTAACCCTCTCCTCCTCACCTCCGTTCACTCTATGTGAAACCTCTGCTCCATTCTTCACCCTCTCCTCCTTACCTCCGTTCTTTGTTCTTCATCCTCTACGAAACCTCCGTTTTTTGTTCTTTAACCTCTACGAAGCATGTCATGTAAGACCCGTATCAAACTAACCCGGTCTTACCACCTTGAACCAGGTTTACCCATCATGGACGAGATTAATGGACTAAGGGCGTGAAGGAGATCGTGATCCCAGGTATCAAATCAACGCAAAAACACTTAATTTAAAGGGAGGGTCGCATACCCAGCAAGGGAGGGTCGGACCCCCCAAGACAGAAAGTTAGATCCCCTGTTTTAAGGGAGGGTCGGACACTTTAGGAAACCAAGGGTCGACGGGATCATTGACCCTCTCATCGACCCTCAGTTGCCGCCAGAAACTGAAATTAGGAAAGTTTCTAAATTTCAATTGGATTCCTTCCAAATCTCAATGGGACTTAGTTTAGGAGTTTTCACCCTATAAATAGGACGTCCCTAAGCCTCTTTCACTCCTTTTACAACCCTAGTTGAATTGAGAAAAAGAGAAGAGAAGGAAGAGAAGAAGAAGAGAAGCAAGGGAGAGAAGAAAAAGTAAAAAGGAGAAGAGTTACAGAGAAGGAGTATTCTTCTCAGGTATGGATACTAATTCCATAAATTTCTACAGACCTTAGGTTAGATAAGGATGAGAGTGTGATCTCAGAGAAACCCAAACCATCAACCCATGGTTAGGTTTCCATGGGAAATCATGGGAGAATACATAAAAGCTATATGAATGGACTATAGGAGCAAGCCATAGGACCCTAAACACGAAGAATGGACTAAAAGGAGGAAAATTGACCAAAACTCACAGGGGGTCGCACAGAGGGTCGATGACCATCCGATCCTATGTGACCCTGAGTATCGACCCCTAGGGTTCTGGAAGTCTAGATTAGGGGAGGGTCGCACCAGGGGTTGGTCATAACTCAGACCCTACCTCCGACCCTCAGTTAATAGAATGGTTTTAAAAATTAGAATAAATTCTAATTAAATTTTAGCGACTTTGTTAGGTCTTCTAGCAATATAATAACAATATAAAGGTGATTCTAAAGCTTGGAAGAGTATCTATTAGTAAGCTAAGGTGAGGGAACAAGACCTAAACTAATTGGTTAATAATAAACTATTTTTTATTTCTTGAGTCCAATGCCATACTTGATTCTATGCGAATTTGCTTGTAATGTGCATTCAACATGTCATCTAATATTCCTGCTATTATTGTTCATGCATATTTAATTTTGTTTACTTATAACATGATGATGATGATTGATGCTAGGAATAGGCATGTGATTGTTTGTGTGTGGTTAGTGTGCTTGATGCGAGTAGGGCATCAGGGGAGGTGTTATGCGGTGTTTGATCCGGGCACTTTAGCTCTATTTCTAACTCAAGTCTGGTGCATTAGCATCGTCGTATCACCATTACCTTAGCAAAACTATTGCGACGTAGGGCATCAAGGAGGGTCTCGGTCCTTGAGTCCTATACTCTACCGAGGGGCCTTAGCTCTATCTCTACGGGTGCTCTGAGGGATGCTGGGGTGAGGCCTTGGATACATTGGTTGACATTAGCATTGGTTAGTAGCGAGCCCCGTTTGCAGCACTAGCCATCAAGGGTTAATTTGTTGGTATGGAGTTGTGCATCGATAAATGTGACCTTCGTTGTACAATGTTCATTATGGGTGTTGTGGGCGACGGTGAGAGTCATCGGGCGTATCCACACTCTCGTGCATAGAGGTGCGGTGGCCACCTATCCTTTCTATAGCACAGTGTAAACGTAAAACCAGACCAAAGATATGAATTGATTGCATGCATATGTATTGTTGCATTGTTTTGTTTGCTCACTGAACCGTGATGTGAGCTCACCCTTCGACGTCGAATATTTTTAGTTGATGATGCAGGTACAACCGTTGAAGAATATATAAATGCTCCAGAGTACGGAAACGTTGCAGCGATGGTAGCTGAAGATGAAGTGGATACACATGACATCTCTTGCGAGTGCAACTCATGTGTATTCGATTAGATTTTTAGTTTTATCTAATTGGATTTATTGAAGACATGTATTTGATATTTATTTAGTTATGTCTTAGTTGATACAGAATAATTTGTTATTTAAATATTGATATCACAATAGGTTCTCAGTTCATTTTATTATAAGACTTCTGCTATTGTGTATTTACTCTGATTATGATTATAAATGTATGGGGTTTAGATAACACGGATATAGCCTACTCGAGATCCTAGTTGAACCGTTGGTTTGTTAGCGGTTCATCACACCATTCTGAATATTACGGAATTGGGGTGTGACATGTCATCTAGGGTTTCATAAGGGTTTGATTACATACAGACACTCTTAGCAGGATTTTTGTTCTTCACCGTTTTGATTGAGAAGATATTTATTTTCATTATATGAGATTTTTATTAGCTTGATCCAACGATGGGAGTTCTTGTTGAGATGAAATCAAGGAGTTGAAATTATTCCTCCAGCTATGGCGACGGGCTTCGACAGTCAAAGTAGAGAAGAAGAAGAAGGGCTTCCCAGAAGAGCGAGAAGAAGTTTTATCTTGTTGGACTTTATGTTGTCATTGTTGGCAACTTGGCTGATGTGACAGTGTTTGTGAGCATACAGTCAAAAAAATTAGGAGAGAGAGTGTTAGTATAGGAGAGAGAGTGTCAGTGCAGTGGTAAAGTTGGAGTAACCTCGAACAACCTCGTAGTTGGGTTTTACAGTGTTCTACATCTCTTATAGTGTGTCTCATATGGCTTGTAGCGAGTTAAATGGCATTCTACATCAAGTTTGATGAGATATAGTATATGTGGACCCCACTGGTGATGTGGCACAGCTTCTCTGATGATGTGTCTGAGTTTCTGATGATGAGGCAGTGTTGCAGCATCTTGAAGCATTAAATGAAGATCTTCTGAAGCATGAAAAATGAAGAGAGAATGAAAAGAGAGACTGTAGAGAGAGAAACTGGAGAGAGAAAGAGGAGAGAGAAAAAATTATGAGTGGGACCCACAGGTGTGGTGGTAAGGTGACATGCCAACATGGCAGCCCAAGGCACTTAGCATGCATGCACGCAAAGTTTGAAGTCCAAATTCCTAAGTTTTATAAACTTTTAACTTTGGACCTATTTTTGGTGGGTCCCTTAGCATGTTCATGGAAATCCGACAGTGGAAAGATGTAGAGCGTCGAGTTATCTTTCCAACGCAACTTGAATCACTCAATTCCGACGTCGGATGAGAGAGATATCGCAGTTTCCGTTGGATCGCTCGAAAAAGTCATTAATACATTTGTTCGGGGGCATTTTGGGTAAGAAGAAATATAGAAGATTCCAAATCGGCTGCTAAAATGAAGCCACAATGCTTAGATCCACTTTGAATGGCCCAGATCAAGGCGGGCTCGAGTGTAATGCGGCCTTTGCGTCAAGATTCCATTTTGAATGTTTTAGTTGGCCGAACTTCAAACTGCCATAACTTTCTCATCCGAGCTCCAAATCGGTCCGTTCTAGTTGCAGTTTCCATATTTTCGGATGCTCTATACATTGGGCACCGTTGGGAGTTGAAAAAACACAGAGAAAAATTGAAAAGAGCATTTTGAAGGTAGAGAGAAGGATTTCTAGGGTTTCGTGCCTTATGGGAGTGATCAATCACCAACTACCTCTTCTCTGTGCATCAATGGAGTGTTAAATCCCTATGAGAGGTCAGTAGGGCGTTTATGTTTACATTCATGGTGATTATGGGTTGTGTGGAAGAGATTGGAAGCCTATGGATGAGGTGTGCTCTGTGAATCGATCTCTATCATCATTGAAGGCTGTTGGAGAGTACCTGAGAGCAGTGTGAAGCTTCAGAGAGATTGTTAGCCATTCGAAAGCAGTTGTGAGGTTTTTCAATTCCTTATCTATTTGTTGCTTTCAATTTATTGCATACTAGCGTAGGTGCAAATTATTGAATACCTAGCTAGTGGGGGAAAATTGTAAGGTAAATTTATAAGCCTAACAAAAATTGTTATTTGTTTCCCGTGGGTGCGGGTTAAGCGTGGTGTGTTCAGTGGGTGCTGGACACTGGCTGTTAAGCCTAAATCTTGGCGTTGGTGCGCTCTCTCAATTTTATGCTGGGAAAACCTAAGGTTAGTATCTTTGTCTTGTAAATGACTAAAAGTTGAATGTTGAGTAAATACGGCGCCCGTTGGGCATCACTCCGTGGACTAGCCATCACACACTGTGTTGGTGAACTACGTATATCCTGTGTTGTGGACTGTCTTTATTTTTCTATATATTTTGGAGTACGTGAAATGACTTGCAGGATGGATGTGGAAATCTAGTAGACCTGGCCACTGAGTGGTAGCAAGGTAGATTTGCATACGCTTGTGTGTGTGTAAAAGATTATATCTCCATCAGCTCTGGGCAGTAGTGAAATAATTAGAGAGAATTTTCACACCGATTCACCCCCCCCCCCTCTCAGTGTCATATCAAGTTCATCAGATCTTTCATTTTTTTTTTCATATTTACTCTCTCTTCCCTCTTATATTTCCCCCCTTCTCTTTTATCTCTTCTGTAGAACTTCTCAGATCAAAATACAACTGGAAGGAAATGACATAAGTTCCCACCCCAATTTATTTGATTTCAGATTTTTTCTTGATTCATTAGACTGGTGATCATTGAAGTTTGGATAATTGATCTGGTATTTTGATTGGTTTTGTTTTCAAAATTTGTAATGAAATGGATCTGTGATTCTATGCATAATGTGACATTGATATGTCTCTTTTGTCTGCCTCCTTCTTCATCTTCAATTTGGACGTTAATCTGAATCAAAAGACTTTTAACCTTTCACAAGAAAAGTTCTCTTGGAAACCTTTCACAAGAAAAGTTCTGAGTTTTTCCCATGTTTTGGTTGTTGGAGCAAGATTCACCACGAAGGTTGATTAAAAATTATTTTTATACATTGTATACCAAATCTATTTCTCATTCTGAAATCTATTTTTTATTGTAGTTACCAAATGACTTTTTATTTTTGATAAAAAATTCTTTTCAGAAAAAAAAAAACAAAAACGATACCAAACACAGCCTTAGTAGCAACGTCTCTCTCTCATTCTCCTGTCCCATCCATTATTCGCTTTTTTATTTCCCACTATAAATAGTTTATGTATTGTTGTTTGAAGAATACTTTTGTCAGTAAAATATTTTAGTTAACACTGTCAGTTTCAAGTAATTGAGTGCAAGTCCGAAAAAACACATTGTACTTTTGTGTAAGTAAACAAATTGTCAGGTTGATGCCGAGTTGATATTCGTCTCCAATCGTTGGAGCTTCCAATCGAGGATTCAGCGGTTAGAGTTAATCTGATGTGTCTATTAATACATCGATAGACATGTCTGGTTAACTCCAACCGCTGGATCCTCGATTGGGGGCTCCAGCGATTGGAGATGATAATAACCGGATTGATGCCCGAGTAAAATTCCCTACAATTAATTAGACACTTAGCTATTTTTATTCGGTACATCTACTTCATAAGTATGATCCCTTGCCGGCTGAGCTATCAGTTGAGGTTGAAGAAAAAAAAAGTGAGTAATATTTCAGTGATACATAGCTCTACCAAAACCCACGAGAATAGTGTTCATACTGATAAGATCTCTTCCGATCCTAACGGATAGATCTCTCCATGAATTCAGGAGCAAATAGAGTCGTGTGAAATGTAAACTGATATGATGCGTGCGACTACTAAAGATATTAATGAAGGGAACGAGGAGCTGATCTCATCGTTACGTTGTAGTGGCCGAGACAGTATGAAACCGTGTGCATTGAGCGATTATGTGTAATTGCATGTGAATAGATAAGCATGTGTATGTTGTACGTATCATGCATGCATATGTGGCAAGTTGCTTAGGTTGTTATAACTGTAGGAAGGTTGTTACAGAAGTTGTTATAAGTTGTCTGTCATCTGTTATTCGAGGAAGAGATGAATAGACAGAGAAGAACCATTTTCCCAGTTTTACCTTCTTCTTCACTCTTGTCTGGAGGTTGCTACCCTCGAAGTAGCAGGTTATATTTATTTTCCTCTTTCATTGGTGCTTTCATTAAGAGTGCTCTTCCATGGCGGAAAGAACTCGATTCGGGCATCTTAACGAGTCTGTTAAAAAGCTTATCAAAACAAGGCCGGCACAAGGAGAGCGCATGGATTCTTTTCATAATACCATGATCGAATAGCAATGAGCCTTCTTTGTTCTCGTTCTTTGCTTGATAGCGATGGACGAAACGCTTGAAAAGGCAATAACGAGTACCAGCAACCTCCTTGGAACAACGATCATGCTCTAGCTGTTACCTCGGCAGCAGCAATTGAATCGTCTAGTGTTCATAATACCAATATGCTTCAACCACGAAGCATCCGCTTAGATTTTCCCAGGTTCGATGGTAATGATCTAGTAGGATGGATTTTTAAGGCTGAACGATTCTTCAATTTCCACAATACCCCTGATGAACAACGACTTATGATCTCTCCGTCGTTCCATATAAACGGAGCAGCACTACAGTGGTTCCAATGGATGCATAGAATCACCCACTTCACCAGATGGTCTACTTTCACAAGATCATTAGAGCTCTGATTTGGGCCATTGAAGTTCAATGATCCACAAGGATCATTATCTAAGCTTACCCAAACGTCTATTGTGGCAACTATTAGTCTCGGTTTGAGACACTAGCGAATAAAACAGTAGGGACCTCACCCGCATCCTTGGTAAGTTGTTTCATCTCAAGGCTTCTTCCGCATACGGTGGGAGGTTATGGCCTTTCAACCTACCACCATGGCTCATGCAGTTGGGCTAGCCGTCTTCAAGAAGCCAAGTTTCAAGAATCCTGCCGTACTTGGTCTCGTTTCCATCCTGCAACATCACCCAGTCTTCACAACTTCCACTGTTGCCTTCGCTGTTGACAGTACCGGTCGTGCTTCCCCCACCAACCAGTCATGTACCCATCAAGTGACTGCCTCCTGCAGAAATGCAGCTCCCACGTGACAAAGGTATGTGCTATAATTGGGATGAGAATAATTGGGATGAGAAGTTCGCCCATCTGAGGACAATAGATTTTTCCCGATCCTCTCTTTCGTGCTTGAAAGAAGAAATTTACTCTATAAATTGAAGATCGAAGGTTCTCGTCTTCTGACATTGTCTATCCACGCCAATGGATGGTGAAAATATGGAATCGCCACCTAAATGATGTCTAGGACCTCTAAGTTGTTTTTCACTTGGGGAGACGCTAATGACTCGTGATTTAATTGATCACTTCTGATCTCACCAAAGAAGGGTAAGCTTTAAGTTACAAGTTGGGAAGTATTAGTCACCCAACTCACTCTGTCAATGGACCAGTCTTCTTTTGTTCTATCTTTTCCTAGTTTCTTAAGTCTTATGTATGTTTAGGCCATTTAAACTATCCTTAGTATCTAGGAAAATGAGGAGCCCTAGACTAAGTTTCTAAGTTCTACTAACTTTGGGTGCTGCCACATAGGTTTGGAAAATAAAATACAAATCCAAAAATAATAAATGAATCAATAAATAAACAGATTCATAATTGAATGAAATAAACATCAATAAAAAATTAAAAAATGAAAGAATAAACAAACATAGAATATGGGACGTTCAACTATTGGGTTGACGATCCGGTGTAACGAGCACACGGTGCAGCGTCAGAGCTGATCCACATCTAACAGAGGATATTAAGACCAATTTTCTCTGCCGCAATTTCAGTGATCCGGCGGCCCATATTTGATTCCCCCTTTTTGCAGGGATTGAAAGGGCTGTGTCAGCGTAATGCCCAATGGTTCAACTATTGGACTAGTTTGGGCCGTCCAACTATTGGGCTAGTTTGGGATTTCATTGTAGGGCATGATATAAGCTCGAAAAATTACTTGAAAATTTGTGTATTCAGTGGGTGGTGGACACTGGTAGTTACAGCTACTTGAACCTAGACATTATTATGCCCCCTCAATTATAAGCTGGAAAAACACAGGGTAAGAACCCTTGTCTTGTAAAGGATTAAAAAAAATGTATTAAATATAAACGGAGTCTATTAGGCATTGCTTCGTGGACTAGCCATCACACACTATATTAGTGAACCACATAATATCCTTGTGTTGTAGATTGTGTATTTTTCTGTATCTTATGAAGTGCATGGAATAGATTGCAGGATGAGTATTCAAATATGATAGGATTTGGCCACTGAGTGGTAGCAATGTAATTTTGCATATGCTTCTGTGTGTGCTTTTCCATCGACTCTAGGTAGCAGGAGAAATAGTTAGAAGAAAGAATTTATACATTGATTCACCCCATGTCAATTGAGGTTCATAATGTACCAAACCAATTTGATGTTCTTCTAGCTGCAGCTGATCAAATAATGGAGTAAAAACTCATATATATAGCAGAAATAATGACCATAACCCAGAAGAACTTAAGTCAAGGAAGCTAAGACCGCAGCCCTACTCCGGCGTTTCAGGGGGATTGGGAGGGAATACCTTCTCTTTGTTGAATCGAATCAATTTCACAGCGGGTTCGAGGGAGAAAAATCGATTCAGGGGGGTTTGGCGGGAAGCTTCTCTTGGCTAAAAATAAATCGATTTCGGATTTTTCTTCAACGAATTCTCCGTTTCCAAGAAGAGGACTGGAATTCTTCGAATTCGTTGTAACTCTGTCTTGTATCCATATTTTAGCTAGATCGACCCTTGACCATTAGATCTTCATTTGTGTATGTGGCACAAATCTGGGCCACCACCGCACTAGAGAAAGAGCTAAATCCTGTCAACAGTGGGTTGGTCTTATATATCTCTCTGCCGTTTGAAAATGTGTTTATAGTACAGATCCGGTTTGAATATGATCTCACCACTGTCTGCTTGCAGCAGCAACCCTCCATCTGAGTGAACAAGAATAGGAAAAACTAGGGGTGGAATAGGGTTGGATTTCTGAAAAACCCAGGCCAAATCCATGAACTTCATGATTCAGTCCAGCCCCAACCCGAAGTCAGGTTGTGAAATCTTAGCCTAGTCAGCCAGCCCTATCAGGTTCAACCCAGTTTGGCCCAAAAAGCCCGACATATTCACTACCAGAAACTCTACCTATTCTTGCCTGTTAATGGGTGGCTGAAGAAAATGAGGAACAGTAGAAAAGAAATCCCATTCAAGAGCTTTTTTTTAAGCCAGAATTTGCATCCTAGCCAAGAGCTTTTTTGAAGCTAGAATTTGCATCGCTGCCATCAGAGCGGGAATGGCAAATTTTACCACCCCATATTCCGAATTCAAAGATTTTTCGATGATCCATTTCATGACATGATCAATTAATTCCTTTTGAGCTGAAACTTAATATATAAACAAGAGACCTCATGATCTTTTTTTTTTTTTTTGGTAATAAGAAAATCTATTGATTAGTTACTCGGGAAAAAGTCAAGGCATCATTTACAACAACTTCAAGAAGCCAAATTTACCCAAAAAAAAAAAACTTCATGAAGCCAAGGAGTGGAAGAAGGCCAATCAACCAACCCCGAAATGGTTGAGGCATTCCTGGCAAGGGTATGAGCAGTAATATTAGCTCCCCTTGGAATAAAAGAAAAAGAACACGAATTAAAGATACCCATCAATAATATTATATCATAAATAATAGGCTCCAGGATAACTCATAATTAGACTTTTGTGAAGTCAGAATCTCAACCACCTCCGCACAATCAATCTCAATCTGAATATCGAGTAGATCATATTCCAATGCCGACTGGATCGCCATTCTAATGATGAGAGCTTCGCTAACCTTCATTGAGTCAAATTGGAGGAAACAACTTTTAAAACCTGGCCTTTTTGGTCCTGGAACAGAAATCCTATTCCACTGAAATCTGACGAAAGACTGGCATCAGTGTTGATTTTTATAGAGCCTCTTGGAGGAGGGAACCAAATCTCTGAAGGAGGCGCAACTGATGGACTGGAAGGATGATCGAGATTCTTGTTGACATTCATAAATTCTGTGAAAGCTGTCTCAACTTTTTTAAGAATCTCCACTAGAGTTCAACTTTGAGATTTAAAAACAAGATCATTTCAGGCACGCCAAAGATACCAAAAAATAAAAGTAGCCAAGTTAAAAGCCTTCCTAGCCTCAACCCTAGAAGTGATAAATAGAGAAGACCAATTGCTAATTCATTGAAGAAGGCCTATGCTAGTAGATACTAGCAATTTGTGGGATAATGATGAGCCAAACCATACTGTCTGGGAAAAATGACAAGTGAAGAGTAGATGTTCGGTGGATTCAGATTCATTCCCACCCCTTTTGTAGCTATGATCAATCTGAATATTCCACTGAATAAGCCCATCTCTAGTGGCTATGCCTTGATTGCATGCTTTCTATAAGAATGATTTAGTTTTAGGTAAAGACTTGCAAGTCCAAACTCTCTTCTATACATCTTTGGAAATAAGTCATCATAGAGGGATTCCTGATGAAGAAGGAGCTGCCAAATCCGAAACTTCTTGTTGATTTGTGAGAAAATGACAACTAGATTTGACCGTAAGAATACCATTTTTAGGACCACTCTAGAGAAGTCGATCCTTGTGAGGAAAAGGACTTAGAGGTATTTTATAATGGCAAATGCTTTCTCCTTCTTCTCTCTTCCCATTCTCTCTCTCTCTTCCTCTCTCTCTCTTCCCATTCTCTCTTGACAGAACATATATAAATATATATATATATATATATATATATATATATATATATATATATATATATATATATATACTCGGTTTCCTCTCTCTTCCCATTCTCTCTCTTTATACAAACGTTATATAATAATATAATATATAAAAATATATATAATATAACATATATAAAACATATATTATATAATATATAAATGTATATAGTATATAAAATATACATAAAGTGCATACACATGGGCCGACCTGACTCAATCTGGGCCGGTTTGGGTTGGGTCAGGCTGGACTGGTTGAGTTCGACGGGATTGGACTAAATTGGGCTTGAGTTGGGTTGGGCTGAGTAAGAATGGACTGGATTGATTTCTCTCTCTATTATGGACCATCTCAGCTTGCAATTACGCATGAAAATTTTTGACGGCTTCTGTCTCAGATTTTCCACGTCCACTTCGAAAAGGATGGATAATGGAGCACACTGACACTTGAATCGCCTGAATCGGACTTCGGATGATCGAGATATGAAGAATTGGAGTTTTTGACGATAATCCTACTGGCAACTTTGCATGGGACCCGCTGGCGGCTTCCGTTCAAAATTCTTTACGTCCATTTTGAAGAGGACAGTTAATGGAGCACACTGGCACTTGGATCGCCTGAATCGGACTTTAGATGATCAAGATATGAAGAATTGGAGTTTTGACGATAATCCTACTGACAACTTTGCATGGGACCTACTGGCGGCTTCCGCCCAAAATTCTTTACGTTCACTTTGAAGAGGACAGGCAATGGAGCACAGTGGCGCTTGAATCGTCGGATTTGGATGTCGAACGATCAAGATATGGTCGAATGAAGTCCGATCGATTTTAATCATGATAATTTGCCCAATAAATTCTTAATTCATGATAATTTATAGAAAAGCCCTTGGATTTAATAAGCCAATTTCAATCCGATTAAAATCGCGACATCTTCTTCGTTTGATATCGGAATTGAGTGATTCTGGTATCATTTCGAAGGTATTTTCATGACCTTACTCTAGGGCCCGCCAAAATCAGCCTTGAAATCACCGTTTAGCATCCAAACCTTAAATTGACCCGCAACCTTTCTGAATATGTCCACCAAGACTCTTATACATTGGAGATACTCTGGCTCAGCCCAGAACACCATAGAGAGCACAAAGGAATTGATCGACTATTGGTTTGAGAGAGTTTTACTTGCCTCCCCTGTACTTTCTAAATTTTCATCCCCCTCCGCTCTCTTACTGCCTATACACCAATAAAGTTCTGTTTGGCTGGGGATGACAAAAATGGGGTGCTTACAAGTAGTTTGAATTTGAATCTACCATGACTATCATTTGATATATAGTAAGGTCTATATTTATAACCTTGAATTCATAGTTGTGTTGCAGATTTACAGGATTTTACAAATGATAGGATTTTTACAAATAGTAACTACTCGATTACATTACTCAATCAATTGCCTTGGTTTTAGGAAAGCCTCTTGTACGCTGAGTTGTCTCACTAGTGGATATTTTTTCAAGAATTTTGAATATATGGCTATTGGATACCCTTATCAACACAATCAATTGCCTTGATTGTAGGAGAGTCTCTTGTACACTGAGTTTTCTTACTAGTAGTTATCTCTTCATTTGAATTTTAAATAATATCCTTAATAAGGCACATCACAAGATGAACCCAATTAGATTCAAAACCCAATTTGAGTAGCAAAGCCTTAATGAATGTCCACTCCAACTTATCATAAGCCTTTTGCATATCAATTTTAAGGGCCATAAAAACTGCCCTTCCTCCTTTTTTTTAAAATAAAATTAAACACTTCATGAGCAATGAGAACATTATCAGAAGTGAGTCTATTGGGATAAAAGCAGATTGAGAGGGACTAATCAAAGTGTCAAAAAAGGGCTTCAATTTGGTAGCCATAATTTTTGAGATAATCTTCACACAAACCCCACATATGCTAATTGGTCGGAACTGATCGACTAAAATTGGATCCTTGACTTTAGGAATGAGGCATATATAAGTTTGATTGAGCTCCTTTGGCATCACTCTTGTGTTGAAAAAATCCCTTATAAAACGGATAACATCATCTTTAGTAGTATCCCAAAATTTCTGGTAAAATAATGGGGGAAATCCATCAGGTCCTGGTGCTTTGAGAGGAGCCATCGATGTAAGGGCTTAGTGAATTTCAGTAGAAGAAGCACATAGTCAAAGATTAAGCTCTAGAGAGACCTTTGGCTGAACCCCCTAAAGCGCTAAATTGTGGTCCTGGTTGAGAATGCCACTAGATGTAAATGCCTGTTGGTAATAAGTGAGGAATGCTCCTTTGATTTCCTCATCGTTTTTGCTCCAAGAGCTTTCAGAAAGCTTGATCTGCAAAATTTTATTAGTATTCCTCCGTTGGATAGTTGTAGCTGAAAAAAAGATGTATTAGAGTCCCTAGAGGTAAGCCAGTCAACTCTGGACTTTTGCTTCCACATAATATCCTCATGGATTAATTCCTCTTCCAATTTTCGAAGAATATCCACCTCCTGAGACAATAAGAAATCATGATTTGGAATGCTTTGGATTTTTTCCAATTCATTTTTACAGTGAAAAATATTTGATTGAACCCTCCCAAAGACATTATAATTCTATTTTAAGATGCCATGTGCAATGATCAAATTTCTGTTTGAGGATAGAAGACAACATATTACCAGAAGGAGGAAGAGACCATCCTTTAGCTATGGTACTGCCACAGTCAGGATGTCGCACCCACATTGCTTTAAACAAATACGATTGAACACCTTTACTAAGTCCTCCATTAGTATCCAACAGGATAAGATTATGGTCAGAACCAAAAGCAGGCTTTACAAAAACCATAGTATTCTCAAAACAATTCCACCAACTGGATTTGGAAAAAGCATGATCTAACTTAATCCAGATATTAGCTAAGCCGCTTCTCCGATTGTTCCAAGTGAATAAGGGTCCATGAGATTTTATCTCCATAAAATTACAAGAGTCAATAAAATTTTTAAATATTAGACAATCTTTGGAGCTGTCAGAATTACCCCCACTCTTCTCTTGCTAAGTGAGATAGGATTTGAAATCACCCATACATAACCAGTCATCATGCCTTGAAATATGTAAAGCCTGAAGCTAATCCCAAACTTGTTGTCGCCTGAACTTTGAGGGGTCCAACACACATACAGAAAACCTTTGCCTGATGAGGAAGGATAATTTCAAAATCTATAAAGCGAGGGCAAGAATGAAGGATGGAGAAGCCAATATGATCATGCCAAAGAAGCGCTAGATCCCCCGCATGACCAATAGGATCCACATAAAAGATATTCTGAAACCGGTATTTCTTAAAAAATTTCCCCAGAACCTTCTAGGTATTCTTGGTCTCCATAAGGAAAATTATGTCAAGCCTTTCAGTGTTGAGGAGACTTGTCAAAACTTGAATTGTCAAGGAGCTCCCCAAACCTTGACAATTCCAACTAAGTAGCTTCATTGTGACCCGCGGGGTTGATTCTCTGACACCACGGGGCCAAAAGATAAAAAATGATCAGCAAGTTACTTGTCAGTCTCCGATGAAGATGGGGTGGGACGAGCTCTCTTAGCTGGAAGGATAGGGAAGGGCAGATGAGGATGGGGGAAGATAGGTGGTGGCAGGTCGCGATGGGATGCCAGGGGGGTGGCAAATGCATGGAAATCCGTGGGTGGTCCGGTAGCCATGGCTCATGGTTATCTTTTGCGGATGCAAGGCCGATGTACAATATCAAATGAGTCGTTTGATGATTGGTAGCATCATGAGTTGGAGCAATTTTATTAAGCATCTATCATTACTCGACTCAGTGATGACCTTGGAACTTCTCGGGTATGTTGCTAGTAGCTTTGAATCTCAACTAAAATTCTAGCCATTAATATAGATTTCATCTTTAAATAAAGCTCACTGTGTGTTTGAATTGAAGGCTGAGATGGCGAGGGGAGACGTGCATAAGTCCATACAGTGCTACATGAAGGAAAAGGGTGTCTTAGAGGGAGAAGCAAGAGAACGTACAAAGGGTTTATTGAGAGACTCATGGAGGAGAGGGCGAGCCTTGGTGTGACGGTAAAGTTGTCATATTGCAACCTGATGGTCACGGATTTGAATCTTGAAAACAGCCTCTCAACATTGTGGGGGTAAGGCTGCATACATTCTGCCTTCCCCAGACCCTACAATAGCGAGAGCCTTGTGCAGTGAGACACCCAATGAGAGACTCATGGAGGAAGCTTAATGAGTGTGGTCAAAGATGTGGTCTACCTAGATGGGTGGTGGACATGGCTTTCAACATGGCACGAACGGCCCAGTGCATCTTTCAGCACGTAGACAACATTGGCGCTCCTAGTAGAGTGACTGGAGATCGAGTAGTCTCACTGTTCATTGAACCCCTTCCATGATTTCATGACTTGATCCAAGATGGTATTGTTTGGATGGGTGGTGAGTGGGAGAGACTCAAAGAAAATTCGGATTGGAGAATTATCCAGAATAAGATTAGATCAGAATGATTTGTTTTGGTAATTCTAGAATTCGAAAAAAAAAATATGGTAAAAAAATCGAACTTATAAAAAAAATTGAATTTAGTTTGGTTTAGGAATTACTCGTTTATCTAAAAGAAATTGAACAAAAAATTTAGATTTTAATTTTTAATATTTGGTATTCTTATTTCATAAAGCCATCAATTATGATATGTAACATCAATTACCAAAATCATACCATGATAAAGTTAAGAAAGAGGATTAAAAGTGCAACTTAATATGTAATATCCGTTAGATGGATAACACGTAATCCAGCAGTTAACTTAAAAAAAATGCAATAAATTACTGACAGATGGAAAAGCACCAGAAAAAACATGGATCTAAATCGTCTCCTGCGAGTGTATCCGCAGGAGACGTTGCTGCGTTAGATCGATGCACGCCACGTGTAGCGCATCGTATCCGACGTCTCAAAACCGACTACCTCAGGATATGGAAAGTTAAATCGCATACACCCAGCCAAAATAACTCATTTGAGTCCCGCGAGAGTCGAAAGAGGAGAGATAGAGGGATTGTTCTGTTTCGGAGGGGAGAGATGGGCAAGCAAGAAGAAGAAATTTGGGTCTAAATCATTATTTCGAGGGATCGTTTCGAAGGGAGAGACGGAAGAGGAGGAGAAGAAAACTCACCTCAACGTTGTTTCAGGGATCTGTTTCAAGGATCTCTGGTTTAAGGAATAGGAAAGTTGAAATCCCATTTCCAACCCTAACCTGCAAACTCACCTCAACGTCGAATGTTCCAGAAACAGAGATTGGGAATGTTTTATTTATCTTGTTGATTTTGTAATAATTTTTAATGCAGGTTAGGGTTATTCCCATGGGTTTTCCCATGAACCCTAACGAATTCACCACACAGATAACTAGAATACAATGGACAATAAAAGAGATGATAGAACACATACCATTTGCTGTAGATTGATTTCCGACCGTTTCCTGTGCCTTGAATGCTTCGATTAGGGTCTTCCACAGCCTCGTTGGGATCCCTTTTGTCTTCGTGCGTATGGGAGAAAGCAGAGAGATAAAACCAATGACCGTGGGGACCCTAATCATTGTATTTATAATACAATCCCTAACCCGAACCATTCCCACAGTGGTCCGGGTTAGTAGTCTCTAACCAAGTGACGAACCGGACTGAACCGGTCAAACCAAGAATTGAACTCCCACTTAACAACTGGTTAGGTAATTGATCAAGCCCACACATCAGGAATCTAACAATCTCCCACTTGGGCTAGATTAATTACAAAACCACCGTCGAAAAGTGTGGCCATGGAATCCTATTACATAATAAACCGTCATCAAACTTTGATCCACTCATCAAGCCTACCAATGTCAAGCAACAGCGGAAAATACTCCAACATATCTGGTGTACTACCTTCTGTCAGCTACATACAAGGGTCTACTTAATGATATGAATCGCCTAGAGACATGTATACATGAAAATATTATTTCATGTGGGTCCAGATCGAATAACCTTCGATCTAATTGCCTTGATAAAACCTCAGAGGCAATAAACCTTCATATTGACCGTAGCAAACCGCCACATACCTTTTTGGTCAATATTGTACTAATTGCCTTGATAAAACCTCAGAGACAATAAACCTTGATATTGACCGTAGCAAACCGCCACATACCCTTTTGGTCAATATCGTACTTTTGGCCACACCGCCGTGAACTATGGCTAAATACCGCCCGTTCATTTGGCTTAATACCGCCTTGTTCATTTGGCTAAATACCGCCTTTGTCAATGACATGTCAATGAATATGCAACATAGCAATAAATGAATCTTTGAAATAAAAATAACCATGGTAATAATATCCATGCCAAAACTATAGGCAATGTAAATAAACATAATGAAATAAATCATTATCAATGTGGGAAGAGTCTCCCACTAACCAAGCACATTTAATGAATTAACCATTTCTATATTAAACATACAGTCCCTCGAAGACTCCCCTTGACAAAACCTTCGTCAGAGAATCTGCAATCAAGATGTTTAACGAATGTGCTCTACCATGATATAAATTCTTTGACCTTTTTCTCTCACCTAAAGAGATTTGAAGTCCGATTTCTATTATGCTTTGAATTACTAGATTTCACATTATTATTTGAGAACAACACAGCTAAACCGCTGTCACAATACATCTCAATAGGCCTAAGTTAAACTTACAACCTTCCAGTGCCGAAAGATAACTCTTCAACCGGATATGCTACTTATTAGTTTCACATATAGTTATAAAATTTACCTTATCAAGAGGGTGATGCATGGATAAACTTCTTTACATTTTTCCTCAAAGGATACATCTACCATCATAACAATAAATCTGAGATGGGATTCATGCCACCAATGCAATCACCAAACACTACATCACAATAGCCAAGAGTGTCACTACTGCCACAAATGAGTGGATAATCTTTGGTCCTCTGCAAGTACCGCATGACCTTTATATTCTCGTTGTTTAGTGAGCTATACCAGTATCCAACCAAAAAATGTTTCAATACACTCTAAACAAAGGCTATGTGAGAATAAATATAATCTTGAGCATACACCAAGCTCTGTACTTCAGATGCTCTCTTTGAACATCATTTCTTAAACATAACTCTGTCAATTTCTCTCATTTACTGATTTAAGCATCTGCAACTTAACTGTTATGCATGTACATTCAATCATTCAAGAACATGAATAATGTATACCCTTTGAGACAAACCCAGAGTTTCATTTTTCCTATCACGAGGAAACTCAATGTCAAGTACAAAGGTACTTACTCACACATTCTACATATCGAATTTATCAGACATTGAAACTATGGTTTCAACAGGTAAACCATATCACTGCTGGTCAGTGATTAACCATCAACATATATGACTAGGAAATGAATCCTCTCCCACTGACCTCTATATATATACATAATGATCAATGATAATCTCAACAAAGTTTTAAGAAGATACAACTCTGTCAAACTTCAGGTACCACTACCTGGATGCTTGCTTAATCCACATATTGACTTTATAAGTCTACAAAATAGATTTTCTTTTTCCTTTACCTCAAAACCTTCTAGGTAAAGCCTATAAACACCTTCTTTCAGATTTCCTTTGATCAAAACGATCTTTACATCTATCTGATGCAACTCCAAAATAAAATGCATAACTAAGACCTCAAAGATTTGAAGTCTATACTTTTCATTCTCTTTGTGTGATTCCACTTCGCTACCTGGATGCTTGCTTAATCCACATATTGACTTTTTCCTTTAAAATTTGTTTTTCTTTCTGTAAGACCCTACCTTTCACTTACTGCATTTGTCAGAGTATGACTCACACGTCATAACATTGGCATTCAATCCTTTCTCTTTGCTTTGAAATTTCTTTCTTAGTGTAAAGGAAATCAACTCATCTTCTGTCCATTGGGTTTATGGGTCACCAGGATCTAACTTTGCAGTTCAGGTGAGGAAGTGAAAGTCAAGTGAATCATCTATAATATTCCAATGAGTTACCTACAGAGATTCACATATCTCAGAGCTTATTAGTGATGGCTAATAGCTCTAACCTGTGTTTTCACACACCATTATTCCTCACACACCATTATCATCCTAAACCATCAAAACTGGTACAGACAACCTTGAGAATACAACATCTCTCCACCCCATTTTAAAGATCAAAATTTCTTTGGATTTTACTCTGAACATCTATTTCCAATGTTCCTTATTTCAATTTTCTTTTACCTGATCTTAGGGATTGAATATTCCTAAAGATCAAAATAGAATCTCCGCTGAGTACTAGGTTAAGCATTCCTAGACTAGCTTTCACTTTTTCATGCCAATTCATAGAACTGGCCCGCCATAACAGGCATCATGAGGTGTTTGATCATTATATGTTCTCTAATATGTGTGACATAATGCAAACATACACACAAGATAATTTAAACTTACAAAATATATGCAAGTCCATTTCCTTTGAAGAGTCAACCGAAACTACACCCTCATCCTTTTGGGACAAGAGCGCACTGGTCCTCTTACTATCTGTGTAGAGTCAACCGAAACTACACCCTTATCCTTTGGGACAAGAGCGCCCTGGTCCTCTCACTATCCGTGTAGAGTCAACCCGAAACTACACCCTTATCCTTTGGGACAAGAGCACCTTGGTCCTCTTACTATTCGTGTAGAGTCAACCGAAACTACACCCTTATCCTTTGGGACAAGAGCGCCACCGGTCCTTCTACTATATCGTGCATAACCTACGAAGGGATAATGACTCTCAAAATTCCACCACCTTTGGGTGTATGAAACTCCTAAAGTCAAGATCCTTCATCCATGTGCATGAGTTTACATGATCTTTGACACTGCCACCTTTGGGTGGACAATGCCGCTCTTTGCTGTTCCACAAAAAGTGAAAATCTTGATAATGTCACATTTAAGTGAGCACTATCCTTCTTTCTTGTGTCTATAAATGCATAAGTTCCGGATTTGAGCATATCATGATAGGCGGCGAGCTTGCCACTTTAGTGGTCCCACCTAATTCTTACACAATATGTACAAATCATAATTTGAATAAAACGGGACAATGCCACTCTTAGGTGAACACTGTCATTCTTTAAAGCATTTACAAACACAGTCGCTTGAATTTGAATACATCATGACAAAACAAGGTATACCACTTTGGTGGAATCCACCAAGTTCTACCATGATATGAACAAATCCCAAATTGCAGCTCTAGTGGGATATATATAACCATGAATGTTTTTTAAAAATCAACTTTATAAGTCTAAACATTCAAATAAACATGCACTTTAGCTCAACAATCATTATGATACAAAAATATTGAGAAAAACCAGGCGAAACATCGCAAATCGAGCTCTAAAAGAGCATTAACTAGGAAAAATACTATTTCCAATGTATCAAAATGTATCAATATCTATTCCAGATTGAAGAGCATTGAAAACCAAGTCCAACGGAACAAACCGGAGGTCAATCCGACCTTCCTAGCTCCCACAAATCCAGTTTAAAGTCGGATTGTGAATGCAGTCAAAAACTGCAAGGCAAACAGGCCTTAAAAGTTTGGACCGGTACGAACCGCAATCTGAACCAAACCGGCGGTCCGACCAGGCAAACCGGTCTGACCGGTTCAACCAATGCTCATCCGGGGCACATTTTCCGGGTTTTCGGGTTAAACTACCGGGTCAATAATTCGGGTCCAGGGGGCGGGTCATCGGGGCACCCGTTTGTGGGTTACGGATCTGGGTGCCGGATCACCCACTCGGGTTCCCTGGTCGGCCCGGCCTTACGGGTCAGCCCTGGGCTGGTTCTAACTGGCCTGGGCGGGTGGGCCCTGGGCTAGGTTTGATTGGCCGAGCCGGCTTGGCTTTGGGCCGGGCCAGCCCGGGCCGAGTCTAGTCGGGGCTGGGGCGCTGGGTAGACTCGGCCCGAGTCAACCCAGCAAAACCCGTTAGGGTTAGCGATCCGGCGCCGAGTCGACCCGGCGATGACTCGGCGCCGTCAGAAAACTTTTTTTTTTTAAAATCCAACTGCCGGCGCGTGGCTTTCACGCGCCTTTTCAGGCGGCGCGTGGGAGCGCGTCCGGCTACCGCCGGTGACCATCTTAGTACCGGTCGAATCGTTTTTCTGAGTTCTACAACCCAGTATAGTTTATTTTGAATTTCAGCGGTCTGAAAAATTTTTGAAGGGTTTTAAACTTTGTGGGAAAAATTTTGGAGAAAAATTTCTCCTTTTTTCAATTCAGTAATTCCTACCATTTTAATTGTCCATTACCTATGATCCTAGCTCTGTGTGGATGGCTCTGATACCAATTGTAATAATTTTTAATGCAGGTTAGGGTTATTCCCATGGGTTTTCCCATGAACCCTAACGAATTCACCACACAGATAACTAGAATACAATGGACAATAAAAGAGATGATAGAACACATACCATTTGTTGTAGATTGATTTCCGACCGTTTCCTGTGCCTTGAATGCTTCGATTAGGGTCTTCCACAGCCTCGTTGGGATCCCTTTTGCCTCTGTGCGTATGGGAGAAACAGAGAGATAAAACCAATGACTGTGGGGACCCTAATCATTGTATTTATAATACAATCTCTAACCCAGAACCATTCCCACAGTGGTCCGGGTTAGTAGTCTCTAACCAGTGACGAACCAGACCTGAACCGGTCAAACCAGTAATTGAACTCCCACTTAACAACTGGTTAGGTAATTGATCAAGCCCACACATCAGGAATCTAATAGATTTAACATTCAAGGGCATTGATTGTTGCAGAGTCGGAGGAATTATAAATAAATTTTGTAAGCTGAAACAGAGAGGGGAAAAGAGGGGGTACGCTTGTTTAGAAGAATAAGAAGTTCTTAGTTGCAGAGAAAGGGGAAGAGAGAGAGAGAGAGAGAGAGAGAGAGAGAGAGAGGGAGAGGAAGCACTCCACCAGCTTTCTCCCCATAACCCTTAAATCGCTCCAAGTCATTCATCTCCATTGAATCTCACTTTTGCTAGAGCCGCCTCCGTTAACTCCCTCGGCTGTTTAGGAACGCTCTTCTTCTTCATTTGCCTCTCTCTCTCTCTCTCTCTCTCTCTCTCTCTCTCTCTCTCTCTCTCTCTCTCGCCTCTGAAACAGATCGAAACGAGGTTCCAAATGAATTTCTG
Source organism: Protea cynaroides (assembly GCA_028583415.1). Lineage (NCBI taxonomy): Eukaryota > Viridiplantae > Streptophyta > Magnoliopsida > Proteales > Proteaceae > Protea > Protea cynaroides. Next base: position 11,794,149 of record CM053265.1, read on the forward strand.
TATCACGGTTTAATTTTTCATAGCCTGCGGCATAAGTTTTGAGACGTTGGATACGATGCCTTCCACGTGGCGTGCATCGATCCAACGCAGTAACGTCTCCTGCGGATACATCCGCAGGAGACGATTTAGATCCAAAAAACATCTTCTTTTTGTGTACCTGATCTTTCTTCTTCGGGAAGGGAAGGAGATCGTCTCCTGCGGCAGGACGGTCCTGCGATTAATCCAAAGATTTGGGGATCAGTCTGGCCGCCTGCCAATACATTGAGGGATAGACCGACTGAAATCTGACCCTTGACAGGCGACAGGACCGCAGGAGACAATTTCTATGCTCTTCTTCGGACATGCTGGGCCCGTAGCTCATGAGTGAAACCAGAGGTACATGCTGACCCCGGTAGCAAGCTCCCACATCCAGCTTTACATCAGATGAAGAGGAACCACCAGATTTATTTCTAATGGGTGCATCTGCAATCTGATATTTGGAGTATCATGTAAAATGAATTTGGTACTAGGGAAGTAACCTCCAGATTTTTCTGGTTTTCTCTCTTCGGTCTTCCCCTAACTCTCAAGGATGACACGTTCACTATCCTCAGAAGTTTCGATCATCTTCTTCAGTAGCAGTTTGTTAAGAGAAAAGATAGAGAATGACTTGAAGTGAAAAACAAATAAAACTAGAGGAGCGGCGCCCTTGTTTTCCATGAATGTACCCAAGATTATATTTCTTATCCCGGTTCAAAACCAGAAACACGTACTGCTCCACAACGTCGATGCAGCAGAGGAGAGAAGAGAGAAGCCTTTGGGATTGTTGTATTGTTTTTGGTATAAATGTTTATGGGGGAGCTGTCTTGCGTGCAGAACCACTTCTTCCTCTGTTACTTTCTAGTAATAATCTCCTGACTCCAGTTTCTGTACTTTGTTCCTCCTTACGATCTCTCAAAGCTCAACCATTACCAACGTCTCTCTCTGTGCGTCTGTGATTTGTGGATCTATATAGTTAAATTTACATAAATTCGTCTGTTTCTTGATCTATTTGAGCTTTCAAGTCTTGAGAGTGGCACTACCACAATCACTGTTTTTCTTTCTTGCTGTAATTAATTGTCGTCGACATGCCTGGTCTTGTATTAGTAAAAATTCCTCCAGACGCTACACCACTTCAAATTCTCGTTCCCGCCCACAATTGACAGATCCAAAATCATGAAGAAGCATCTGAAACCAGAAGCCCTAGGATTAGACCTCGATGCCGAAGAGATCCCCATCTCCCTCTTCTTCACGGACTAAGCCTTCGCCTGGCGGTAGCTCCAGCAAAGAGAAAACATTTGAAAAGCCAAAAATCGATGAGTCCTCTCTCGACAATCCATAGTTCGGGCCTTTCCTTCTTAGGTTCTCTCGTGATACGATATCTAATGGCGAGAACCCGAACAAAGCGTTAGATTCGCAATTAGAGCTTCTAAGTCCTTCAAACATTGCATATTCGATGACACCCAGGTTTCTACGTTCACTTAATCGTTGCAAAATGCAACAGGATCGGTCGAAGAAGAAGGTTTTCAGTTTAGTTTCACTGGGAAAGAAGAAGAGGGTTTACAATGCTTCATCTAGATAGAGTTTTACTGTTGATCCATGGAATTTGTTTGGGGGACTTGCCCTCCTCTGGAATGATCAGCTGGATGTAAACATTCTCTATGCAAATGATAGGGTTATTGACTGTTCGGTTTCTTATGGGAGCTTGGCTTCTTTCTTTTTATCTTGTGTCTACGGTGACCCTATCAAGTCTCAGAGGGCCGTCGTATGGCAGCAGCTGGCAATTACTGCTTCTCATCGAATTGGGGCGTGGCTGAGCATAGGAGACTTTAACTCTTTTTCCTTTCATGGAAAGAAAAGCATGGGGTCGGACTCCAAATCAGGGAGATTGTGAGCAATTTCGTCAATTCATTAATGATTGTGCTTTCTTGGAGCTTCCCTCTCATGGTCCTCTGTTCACATGGAGTAACAAGAGGCATGGTCATGATTTGATCCGTGTGAAGTTGGATAGGGCTTTTGCAAACTCCCAATGGTGGAATTGTTATGATGCTACTGTTGTCTTTGTTCGCCCGTGCATCGGATCAGATCACAATTCATTATTATTGGACACTAGAGGTGGAGATTGCAGGGGTCGACGACCTTTCCGCTTTGAAGCAATGTGGACCAAGCATACTTCTTGCATTGAGGTTGTTGAAAAATCTTGGTCTCCTTCTTATCCGGATCCACCATCTCAATCCTTATCTCAAACGCTCCAAGATTGTCAGTTGAATTTCCGCCAGTGGAATTACAAGGTTTTTGGTAAGTTACAAGCAAATATTAAGAGGCTCAAAAAAGATCTTTCCAATCTGCAGCAATTGCCACCGCATTTGTACTCGCAAGAAAAGGAAGATACTATTCTTTCCGAACTTGAGGAAGAATTTTTAAAAGAAGAAATCTTTTGGAAGCAAAAATCAAGACTGGCTCCAATATGGAGATTCCAATACTGCCTTCTTTCATTCTACAACAATTCAAAGAAGAAGTTGGAATCGTATCTTACGCATTAGAGATACTTCGGGTGCTTGGACTCAATCTAAGTCGGGAAGTCTACAAGGGTTTTCTGAATCATTTCATTGTGGCTTTTTCTACAGAAGGATCTGATCCTCAAGCTTTGGCGGAATCCTTGGTTACAGTTACCCCTTTGGTTTCTGCTGGTCTCAATGATTTATTGGTGGCTGTTCCAGAAGAAAATGAAATTCAAAAAACCCTCTACAGCATGGCCCCCCTCAAGTCACCAGGACTTGATGGCTTCCCACAACTCTTCTCCCAACAGACAAGGGGCGACATCACGAGGTTCGTTATTGATTTCTTCAATTCTGGTTTTTTCCCAAAGATTTAAATCGTACCTACCTTTGTTTAATCCCAAAGGTGATCCACCCAGAGACTATGGATCAATTCTGGCCCATTAGTCTCTGCAATGTTTGTTTAAAGATTATCTCAAAAATTATGGTGGAGAGAGTCAAATATTTTTTGGGAGACATAATTTGTGCAAACCAGTCAGCATTCATCTTGAAAGAATGATATCTGATAATATCGTGATTGCTCATGGGGCCTTCGATTATATCAAGAAGCAGAGAAGGAGTAAGTCCAACTATTTGGCACTCAAGTTAGATATGCAGAAAGCTTATGACCATCTAGAATGTTCATTCATTGAATAAGTGCTAAAATGCTTGGGTTTCTCTCACCAATGGGTATGGTTAGTTATGTCTTGTATCACATCAGTATCCTATACTCTCATCATTAATGGTGGAGGGAGGGGTTCCTTCACCCTTATTCCTGGCATTTGCCAGGAAGATCCTCTATCGCTTGCTATTTTTATTCTTTGTGCCCATGTTTTATTGACTATTATTAATGCGGAGCAGCTTTGTGGTGCTATTCATGGTATTTGAATTAAGCATAGATCCCCACCTCTTACCCATTTACTTTTTGCGGATGATTGCCTATCATTCTCCACTGTGAATTTGAATGAAATTACATCTTTGAAGAGATGCCTAGATGTTTATTGTAGGGCTTCTGATCAGAGGATTAATCTGAAAAAAATTTCTTTAACTTTCAGCCCTAACACACCAATGCATTTTCGTTGTTGGTTCTCTAGAGTTCTCAAGATCAGGTATGGTGATGGGCCAGCAAAAAACTTGGGACTCCCAACTGATTTTGGAGGACCAAAGAAACTCATTTTTCGAGATAATTTGGAGTGATTCCTGAACAAAGTCTAGAATTGGAAGGGGATAATGCTTTCTAAGGCAGGTAAAGAAACCTTAATTAAATCTGTTGTTTTACCTATGATGAATTATGTGGGATCCCACTTTAAATTACCTGGCCATTATCTCTCCACATTTAAAAGGCAGTTTCTGATTTCTATTGGAGGAATGGGGTCAAAGAATCCAATATTCACTGGATATCTTGGGATAGATTGTGTCTATCCAAAGAGAATGGGGGTTTGGGGCTGAGAGATCAGGATTTACAAAATAAGGCTCTTCTTGGGAAGTTAGTTTGGAGGGTATGGAAGAATCCAAATGCACTCTGGATTCACTTTCTTAAAGCTATATACTACCCCCATACAGACTTTTTAAAAGCAACTCTTGAACAATCTCCTTCTTGGATATGGAGGAGCATTATTGAAGGCAGGTCTACTCTTCTCCAGGGACTGATTTGGAAAGTCAGTAAGGGTACCCAAATTAGAATATGGGATGACCCTTGGATCCCCAATTTTTTAAACAACAAAGTTTATTCCTGACCCCCCATGGACTGTGCTTTTTCATTTGTTTCAGATCTCTTTGATCCTATATCACTCACATGTGGAGAGATGATATTTTGTGTTTTCTCTTTCAAGCAGATGAAGTTGCAGCTATCAAAAGAATTCCTTTGAGATTCTACTCAGAGCCGAACAAGCTAATTTGGAAAGGTACTAAATCTGCTATTTACAGTGTTAAGTCAGCATATCATATTCTATCCAATGCTAAAGAAGAACGGCTGGCTCTCTCCCCTTCCACTTCCAGATCTGCTAATTGGAAGCTTGTGCCTTCAAAAGTCTGGAAACTGAATTGGTCTTCTCAAACCCTGCCTAAAATCAGGGAATTTCTTTAGCGAGCATGTGGTAATGAAATTGCTTCAAGTGAGGCTCTCTTTCATCAGAAAATTATTGTTGATCAAGAATGCAAAAGGTGTGGAACTGGGATTGAAACCACGATCACCTCCTCCTTACATATCCTTTTTCCCATGCAGTTTGGTTGGGTGTGATTATGTCCTTTGTTGTTCCACAATCAGAAGGTTTGCGGCTCCATTAATGGTTCTTGAAGCTGTCATCAGATTATGGTCTTTCGAAACTTGATCGAAGAAAGGTTATTGCAATGGCTGGGTTTGTTTGTTGGGTCATTTGGAAAGCTAGAAACTCCATATATTTTGAGAATAGAGTCATCTCTCCTTCGGAGGTGATCAGATATGCAGATTTTGCATTTATGGAGTTCCAAAAATCAAGAAACAACCTATCTTCAGCTGCTGCTACACAAGTTATTGTTGGCCCTTATATTGTAATTGTTGGCAAATTGGGCTAACTGGGCCAAGTTTGATGAGATATAGTGTCTGCGGACCCTACAGGCGATGTGGCTCTGTTACAGGTGAAATGTGACAGTATTTATCACAATGTTGGATACCTTCTGAAGCATGAAAAATGGAGGGAGTCTGTAGAGAGAGAGAAAGAAGAGAGAGAAGCCTGTAGAGAAAGAGAGGAGAGAGAAAAATTGTGGGACCTAGGTGCGGGTGGGACCCACTGTGCCTAGGTGGCATGCCACCATGGCATCCAGCCTGGCCGAGGGCCGCGGCACCATTGTGGCAGCCAACCAGCCAGATGGCCAGCCGCATGGCACCATAGGCAAGTAGCACCAAGGCCCGCAAGCCAAGCCACAGGCAAGCAGCAGCAAGGCCCGCAGGCCTAGCCACAGGCAAGCAGCAGCAAGGCCCGCAGGCCAAGCCATAGGCAGGCAGCCATGGCACACGCATACAGCTGCTGCGCGCAAGCCATGCCGCAAGGCAGCACAGCCGCGCGCTGGCCTCCTCCCACCTGCATGCAGCATGTCTCCAGGTGTTCGACGAATTTCCAGGAGAGAGAAAACCTCTCTGGAAATCCACCCTGTAGAAGTTTTAACAAATTCTGAGAATGGTTAGAGAGGCCATTCAATTACATTTCAGGGGTATTTTGGGTAGTTCGTAAAAGCAAAGAGTCCGTATCAATGGCCAAGATGAAGCCACGGTCTTCTGATTCTGATCTCACGGACAAGATAAATGCGGGTTAAGGTGCTTCTCAGTCGGCGGTGTTAGGTGCTCCCACGAAGAAGCCCATTGGCTGGGCGCAAGTTAATAAGGTGTGTTGCGTTGTATGAAGATGTCACCTTGATTTGGTGTCGCGTGCATACATTTAAGCGGCACATGGATCCAGATCCAAAGGCCATCATTTTGTCCGATTTTAGTGACGCGAACTATTCGGATCTGACGAACCATGATAGATCCCGCCATTTGCATAGAATCCTATGGCTACTGTTAAAGATCCCTCTTCAGCCAACCACAACTCGACACCGCACCTGCCATGTCAGCGGCGGCACGGCTTCGGTGCTTCGCGGCTACATCAAGTGAAGCTCAAAGATTTCGTTTGAATTAATGTTATTGGCCGAACTTGTTTTTGTCATAACTTGACCATCCGGAGGCCAAATCCGACGATCCAAATTGCTCCGAGCTAGGTTTTGGATTCTCTATCAATTGAGAATGTCTGTAAGGTCGGTGGCCGCATGAAAAATATCTGAAAAAGAGTTTTAGAAGGAAAAAAGAGGTATACTGGTGATTTTGATTCATTCTGGCTTTGGGGGAGAAAAAAACAATCACTCATCATCTCTATTTGTGCCTATGTTGGTGCACTGCTGTGATTTTTGAAGGATGGTGGAGCTTCTTTGAATACAACAAGTGATTGTTTGACTATCAGAAGGAGAGGTGATGTATGAGCAAGAAATTGTTTGAAGGGATCAGTTCTTCCAACATTAATGGCTGTGAGAGGTTCCATTGAAATTGCTGAAACACTGCATATGTCTTCAGATGTCGAAAAACATCAGTTGTGAGATTTTCTCAACTCCCTTATTATTTATTGAATCAATGCCTTGTATGCTAGAGTAGGTTGAGAATATTGAATGCCTACTTTGTATGGGAGCCTATTGTATGCTAGCTTAGGCAAAAAGAATATTGAATGTCTTGCTAGTTTGGGTTTTAACTGTAGGGCATCACTATAAGCCCCAAAATTTACCATTTTGATTTGTGTTCAGTGGGTGCTGGACACTGGCTGGAATAGCCTGAACCTTGGCAGTGTTTGCCCTCTTAGTTCTATGCTGAGAAAATATAGGTTGAGTATCCTTGTCCTATAAAGGGCTAAAAGTTTAGTATTGAGTAAATACAGAGCCCATTGGGCATTACTCCGTGGATTAGCCATCACACACTGTGGTGGTGAACCACGTAATTCTTCTGTGTTGTGGAATGCTTTATTTCTTTATTTTGTGAAGTACGTGGAATGAACTGCAGGATGGGTGTGCAAATCTGATAGACCTGGCCACTGAGTGGTAGCGAGGTAGATTTGCATACGCATATGTGTTTGTAACAGTCTGGTTCATCATCAACGCTGGCCAGTAAGGAAAAATTAAGGAAAAAGTTTTCACACTGATTCACCCCCCCTCTCAGTGTCATTCAAGGTCCATCAGTTATTGGGTCACACGCATGGATCCCTCCTCTGACTCGTCGTCTTAAGCTCAACACTGATGCAGCCCTCTCTCGAGATGCATCTCACAGTGGAGTAGGTTTTATTCTTAGGAATGACAAAGGTGAACCCCTTCTGCAAATTTCATGGGATCTTCCTTTCTTAACTTCGACCTTGAGTGAGGCTATTGCTGTGCGGGCTGCTGTTCAAGAGGCTATTGCAAATGGCTACAACAACATGATCGTGGAAACAGATTCTCTGGAGATTGCAAATGCTCTTTCAAAGGAAGGGTCCATTGTCGATATTCATCTTTCTTCTATTGTTGAGGATATTTTGTTGATTGTTGGAGCTTTTCCAATCACTTTCTGCCATATTCGAAGGGAAGCAAACTTTGTAGCTCACTCCCTTGCTAGGAGGGCCTTAGATATTGTAGGGAAGGTATCTTGGCCTAAATCCACTCCATGGATTTCAGAGCTGTGTAATTCTGATTCCATTGGTTTTTTTCCCTTCTTCTATTGAATAGAATTATGGTTTACCAAAAAAAAAAAAAAAAGGATCATTAGATGTGAGCTTATTCATTTGGCATGCATGGACATTACAATATTTTAGAACGCTACACCAGCTTTCTTTTCCCTTCAAATAAATCATCATCATTATCTACCCTCATTATCTACCCAAAAAAATTCATCATCGCCATAAAAAAAAATTAATAATCACATGACGTCAGAAAAATGGGTAAGGTGACGTCTGAAAAAAGAGATAACGTGATGTCGGAAAAAAAAAAAAGGGAACATAACTTTACTTTTAATTCACGCAACTGTAAACTTTTCCCAAATTTCACCTATCCCTCTCAGATGTGAAATATGTATCACATAGGTCCAAACTTAATAGATTGATCTGTTAAATGATGAGGTGGCAAGGTTGAAAATTATGTAATACTGAAATTACCCTTTAGTAGTATAAATTTACTATTTTAACCATTCTTCATCCCCTTCATTTAGGAACTTTTCTTTGCCAGAGAAACCAAATCGAAGAAGAAAGCACGAGAACAGAATCAAAAAAACTGTAGCATTGGTTCACAGCAAGGGTTTCGACCTCACAGGTAGTTCCGTGGGGTGTCCCATAAAATAATTCAGTTGAAATCCAAAAATCTAAATTCAAAACCAAAGAGTAAAAAAATCTAAATTCAAAACCAAAGAGTAAAAAAATATAAATTCAAAACCAAAGAGTAAAGAAGGAATTGAATGAAGGCACTGATGATAAGGAAAATAGGAGACCTCCTGTTCTCTTTTGAATTACCGATAAAAGACCTCACATTTTCCGTATAATTCATTGTTTGTCTCCGACTCTCTTTCTCTATCTTCCTAATTCTTCTTTTTCAGTTTCGATGTCTTGTCGTGGAGGTGGTCGGCATTCTGACCACCTTCATGACCAGCCATTACTTGCAACATCGTGGGCCCAGAGAGGCAGCAAGGGAAGAGGCACTGGCAGAAGGTCTCCCAGTGATCCTCCGCTGTCTTCGTCGTCGTTGGTATCTTCGACGCCTTCTCAAGCTGTCTATGAAGTCCGTTCGACATCATCTTCTGCTGTCGTTCTTTCTGAGGATGTGGAACATCATCTGACATTGCAGATTCCGGCTTCATCTGAGGCACACTCTGTCATTCAATGAAGTCCGTTCGACATCATCTTCTGCTGTCGTTCTTTCTGAGGATGTGGAACATCATCTGACATTGCAGATTCCGGCTTCATCTGAGGCACACTCTGTCATTCAACCTTCGGCGTCAACCACCGATGCTTTAACTGTGACGCCATCGCCGGAATTGTCAAAGGCAATGCAGTTTCCCCCTAGACTTGGTTATGGTACCCGGGGAAACAAATGCATTGTGAAAGCTAATAATTCATTGTTACGGTTGCAGACATGGGCATTCATCACTACGATGTAAGAAAGTATGTTAAGGTTCCCACGATTGCCCACGATTCGAGATTGCTTCCTCGTCTTAGACCTCCCATTGCGTTATCGATAAAAGACCTCATATTTTCAAATGTCCTTCTCCAGCTGCTCCTCATCGTAGTGGATTTGTAGTGGATTAGCAATGGAATCAGACCAGCTCCTCAGTTGATTTCAAAGGTTTTTTTTTTGTCTGTACAATGTCTAAATTCCAATTTCACAATACCGCCGGCTTGGCTCACCGGCGGTATATGTCATCCCTGAAACCTGAAACCTGAGAATGAGAATTGGAAAGAAGAAGAAGAAGATTGAGCTGTGTGTGGGGTTTGTTAATGCCATACTTCATCCTCCAATCATGAGGCGACACGTGTCCCCAGGCATCGGCATACAGAAGGGTGACACGTGCCTGAATTCCTTGACTCGCCCTTCTACGCAAGTTGGTGGTCACCATCATTGATGAGTTGTATCTCGCTGGCTCTTCTCATGAAGATGATGAGCCTCACCATCAGGTTGTGTGTTAGTCATGTCACAATTACTGTGACCTGCCTAATTAGAAACGAGGTAGCTCGCATGTGAGTCTCGCTTGGTCAGTTCCTTTGTCATTTACAAGACAGCCACGTCAGCGGGTGTAAGATCTTTTGGTGGCGAGGAAAGCAGGTGATTACAGCAACACGACATTAAGGCTAGCCGTTGGATGATGATCCAACGGTCATGTGAGATTATCATAGACGCTCCTAGTGGTTAGGCGGTTAAGTTGGAAGCTTATATGAGATTCTCCTTACTCTATATAACTACTCATCGATCAAAGGTAAAGACACAATCTGAAGATCCATCTTATGATCATTCTGCTACTACTATCACACGATTTCTTCTTGAATTCCTTCTTCCCCATACCCTGGGAGCTTGCCTTCTTTACCAAGCCCCATACTAATTGCTTTGTTATTGACTTAATCGTCGAAGCAGACTCCAGGCATACCCGTCTGGCTCCGATAACCTTCTGTTCCCATTTTGCAGGAGACGGGAACATCAGCAAAACCAGTTTCAGCAGCAATAGGGTTGACGTTCACTTTCCCAATCATGATGCATCCCATTCATGAGATCAAAGAGGAAAAGCTGAAAAAGAGCGACTAGTTTCAAAACCCCTGCCATTATCATTCAATTGGAAAGGCAAGAGCGAGGTTTGTGGTGTATGTGAGCAAAGCCCTTATTGTGTTGATTGCAGCGGTGGTGGCCTCAACAGTCCAGGGTTTTGGTGTGTTTGTGTCGATTGTTGGGAGCACTGTGAGCGCGTTGCTGTCCTTCGTCTTGCCGACGACGTTTCATCTCATGTTATGCGGCAGGTCTATGCGTTCGTGGCAGCATTGGATCTCTGCAATTCGTTTTTTTTCGTTTTGATAGAGGATAACACTGCTCTCTGTAAAAATTAAATAATTTTTCTTTTTTTATTTATTTTTTTTAAAAAAAATCTATGCTTTTTACAATGAGGGTAAAATAGACTTTTTAATTTTACCATCAAATACTTAACTGTATTGGATGTAAGTGAATTATGGGCAAAGTTTGGGGTTGTGTGAATTAAAAGTAAAGTTCAGGAGGGTCAGTGAAATTTTTCCTTAGAAATAAAACTCTAATAAAAGAGTCCAACATACAAAACATTCAAAAGAGCTTTTATTTAGGTAATGATGGATTACACATATAACCAACATTTAACATTTAGTATACAATTAGCAACCGATAATATAGGGATTGAGTTGGGTATCTTTAGAAATCCCTGTAAAACCCAACATAAAAAACTCCCAGACAAAATCTAAAGAAACTTTTTTTTTTTTTAATGAGATAAAGCTATGTTGAATTAAAATAACAAAATCTAAAAAAAAAAAAAAAAAAAGAATTGGAGAGAGAGAGAAAAGAGAAATCACGTTATTTTTTTTTTAATGAGATAATGCTCTTTTGAATTAAAATTTTTTGAATTTTATTAGAGTTTTGTTTCTAATTGTTATTCTTTTTATAAAGAAAAAAAAATCAGCTACCACCCAAAATAGTTTCGAAACATTAACTACCAGCCAAACGTTTACCACCACTAATCAAATAGATCCACTCCGTTAAACGAATCCCATTAGTTACTGATGTCATCTAAAATTGATTTTGAAATAGATAATAATACCCTTACGGAAATATTAAAAGACTATTTTACCCTCCTTCACTTAATTCATCATACACCCCCAAATGGTAAATTATGTAATTTGTAAATCCAGTTTCTTGAAGACAGGCTGCAACTCTTCTGCCATTAATGTTCTTTTAGAGCTCGAGATTGAACCCTAAAGTTATAGCACAATCCAAACTATAGCACAAGATATTTGCAGGAAATCCAAGATACAACATAAGACAGAGATTAAACCCTAAAGTTCTGCAACTCTTCAACATCCCCTCCACTTCGGATTCGATGGTCATGATTTCTTTCTTCCGGCTCCTCTTCCTCATCAATATCCTCAGTTTCTTCTTCTTCACCATTGTTTCTAGTGCCAAGTTCCACCCCAGGATTTGCAAGTTTAGAGCCATTCCTCTCAGCTTGAGATTGGAACACTGATGACCTACCATTGTGACCACTGTGACTGGGACAGTTTGAGAAATAATCGGATAAAAAATTGACAAATCATCATCCATTGGCCTATCGAACCATTTTCTTAAAGCTTCAATCGTTGACAAGCTTTGTAGCCGTCTTAAATATGGCTAAAAAGATTATAATATAGAATAAGGTTTGACCTCCGGTAATGCCACCATATTGTAGTGCTCTTTGCTCTTCCTTTCCGTCTCTCTTTGTCATGAACGAAATGATCATGGTGGTGTTAACCAGTTTCCAATAAATCCGATTTAAATCTGGGGGGAAAGGAGAAAAAAGAAAAGGGGAAAGAGAGGAGATAGAGAGTGGGAGCAATAGGACATACTGTAAGCAAGATATGGTGGTAATTCAGGTATGGGGCGTCGTGCGGATCGCAACCCCACTAACCCAATCCCAACACTCATGTATTGATTTCTCTGCCAAGAAAGGAGGCAATCAGAGTTATGTGCGTTCGGTTTTTCGGAAACCCATTTCAGGGAATTGCTGTACTTCTACACTTTCTTGTGGTTGCGGAAGCTCTACTTAGATTGGGATGGAATTGATTATAAAATTAGAGGAACGATCGGATCTCATTCTTGCTACTGATAAAAAAGGAGGAGATGAACAATGGCAGTTGTAGGTTTTTCTTTGCAGAGGAGAAGAGTCCAACATTAGGGATTGGGCTGTTTATAAAATGATAATGAGAAGGGTTATATTAGTAATTTTACTAGCTTTAAAAATTTTCAATTAATAACATAAAGGGTAAAAATGTCTAATGCTGATTTTCGTCACCTCTGTCAATTACTTGGGTGTAGTTGATGTTTTTGAAAAGTGTGGGTAGTAGGTTTCGAAACTATTTTGGGTGGTAGCTGATTTTTTTTTTCTTTTATAAATGGTTAGAGTTTTGTTTCTAATTGATTTACTTACCTTACAAATGGTTAGAGTTGCATTTGTAATAGATTACTTACCTTAAAAAATATGATTGTCAATTCACCAAATCAATTACCTAAATAAAAAGAATTAAAAATATAATTTATTAGCTAACGGACATTAGCACCGTTAACTCCTTAGGACACTTGTCGTCCAAAGAACATACTAGAAGAGTAACGTGCAGGTGATCTGGACTCATTTTATTCATAATTGGTAGTGACACTGTTATTGAATAGAGAATATGATATAATAATAATAATAAAATACGATGAAAAGAAAATGAAGAAAAAAATGTTTAGCCATGTCATTTCCTCTTTGAGTTTTTTCTATTTTATTTTATTTTTTATTTTATTTATTTAATCGAAGGAAGGTATAAATTCAACTTGACGGAATTTTGGAAATTTAAGGACTAAAATTTATGAAAATAAATGGAGGGAAGAGAGATCGTATCGTTTAGAAGTTAAATGGTAATAAGAAGGAAAGCCAAAGGGCATTTTTGGAAGCATAAAAGAAATGAAAGTAAATATCTTTAAAAAATCTCATTATATAAAAGGGGTCACATGTAGGGTTGCAATAGGGCCGGTTGGTCTGGGTTTTTTAAAACCCTAACCCTACCCTGAGTGCTTTAAACATAACCCTAACCCGTCGAACCTTGTCAGGGTTAGAAAATCTGCAACCCTAACCCTACTCTGGTAGGGTTCGGCCTAACCCAATCCTACCCTGATTGATCCTGACTGAGCCAGACCAGGCCGGTTTAGACTGGGTTTGACGCTGATTGACCTTGATTGGTCCTGACCCTAATTCAGTGAGGGAGATATTGATGCCAATGGCAACGATGAGACGAGTAGAGGGCCTAGAGGTGGATCTGTGACTCTGTCACTGTGAGACTGAATAGAGGCAAGTTTAGAGAGAGAATCGAACCAAGATGGTTGAGGGTCAGCCTTCAAAAAATTCTAATGGCTGAAAGGAGGAGAAGGAAAAGATTGAATGATCGTCTTTCCATGCTCAGATCAATTGTTCCTCAGATAAGCAAGGTTTCAATCTAATGATTTACCCAAAAAAAAGTTTAAATCTAATGCCTATACAGGGTTAGGCCGGGCCGGGTTCGACCCGAGGGGTCAACCCTAACCCATCCTAGCCCTGCATTGGACGAAATTTAGGTCCTAACCAGCCTTGTCAGGGATCATGACAGGTTTAACCTACCAGGGTTTAAGACGAATTAGGATCTGATCGATTTATGAAGGCCAAACTTGCAGGCCCCAGTCACATGCTATAAAATAGAAAAATTCATTAGTTTTTAGTTTATCTTATTATTATTTTTTTTTTGGATAAAAAAGTTCATTAGTTTTGAAAACCAGAAAAGGATAGAATATGAGTACATGCAGTGAACTATTCCCAGAAAAGAAAATTCTTAGGAGAGAAGTTCAATCCGTGGCGAGTTCTGGATTTTTTTTCAGAGAGAAGTTCAGTCGGTTGAGAGTTTTGGTCTTTGGGGAGAAGTTCAGTTTGCAACGAGTTCTAGTTTTCTTGTAGAAAAGTTCAATCGGCAGCTAGTTCATTTTGTTTTTCCGGTGAGAAGTTTAATGGGCAGTGAATTCTTCCATTCCTACGAAGGCTGATGGAAAACCACAAAAGAATAGATTTGATTTAAGAGTTTGTTTCGAGAAGAAGGCAACAGAAGAGAAAATGAAGTGACGGCAGATAGAAGAATCGAATTTTAAAGGTATGATTTCGTTTATTGGATAGAAATTCTCACATAGGGGTATTTTGGTAATTTGATGATCCTTAGTTTTAATCTCGATCTAAACGGTTAGGTTGGGTGTAGGGATCCTCTGTCTGACTGACAAGCGGCAGTGAGGATCCTAACCTCTCATAAGGCATCTGGCTACGAAGCAACAATGTCCTGATGCCTTATTCTAGGTTGGGATCCTCATTGCCCACTTGGCAGCCAAACAGAGGATCTCGGTCTGTGAGGTTGCAGTTTAGAATCCTTAAACCATAGATTAACTGACAAAAAAATCGATGAAATAAAACAAGTTAACTACCTAACTAAATGTATACCATTTTACTACTAACTTTGAAATTAGGAGAGAATCTTCCCATTTAGAAGTGAATGGTCGAGTACAGATCAATTTTCCCAGGTTCCCCCCACTCTCACAATTTTGAAGACAGCATGACTACCCCTATTTATAGTGTTGGTTTCTTTATAATTTATCCATTGTATTTGGTAAGGATCTAAAATGTCCCTCTCATGTTAGAGTTAATCCATTTCTTAGTTGTAAGAAACCGTGTAAGAACAATTTATTAACCGATAGACCGGTTGTAAATCAGTTCAGTTTTGGAAAATAAGAACCAATTATTAATCAATTCAATTTTAGTTTCTACTGATATCAACCTTGAATCAAATCAATAAACCATTTAAAAACCAATTTACTATTGGTCATGTGTTGTCATTGTTGGCAACTTGACTGATGTGGCAATGTTGATGAGTTTACAATCAAAGAAATAAGGAGAGAGAGCATCAATGTAGAAAAGAGAGTATATGTGCAAGTGGCAGAGCTGAGGCATCCTTGATGGCAGAGTGTTGTGATGAAAGGAGGCGAGAGAAAATGTTGAGAGAGAAAAGAGGAGAGGAAGAATGTGGGCCCCACTGCCTCCTACTAGTGACGTGGACAAGTAGGTCCTACTAATGATGTGGCTTATGGGTGCGTGTTGTGGTGAGAGAAGAAAGAGAAAGAATAGAGAGAATGACGAGAGAGAATGAAGAGAGAGAAAGAAGAGAGAATGAAGAGAGAGAAACAGGTCAAGTGTTGTGGGTGGGACCCACAATGTTGATGTGGCAGCCAGCCACATGGCAGCACTAGCAGCAGCCATATGGCCAGCCACATGGCACAGCCACAGGCTAGCCACTCATGCAGCAAGCAAGCCCCACCCAACATAGTCTTGGCATGCCATGCAAGCACAGCCGCCCACACAGCAGCAGCCCGCAAACCACATGGCCAGCCCGCTCGCACGTGCAGGTCTCCCACAGGCAACAGGCCCCCAAGTGTTCGACCTATTGCAGGGAGAGAGAAAAGCTCACTGGAACTCTCTCCCCTGTGTGATAACTTTTTATAAAATAAGTTACAAAGGCCATTTTCTCATTTGATCAGGGGCATTTTTGGTAAAACAGAAAGTGAAAGAAGCCATATCAATGGCCTAGATGGAGTCTCAACTCAGAAATACCAATCGGACGGTCTAGAAAGTTGCGGGCTAAGGTGCAATGCGGTTGTCGCGTCTTGATCTACTCGTGAGAATTCACATTGGCTGGGAGCAACTTAAGGCGGTGAATTGCGTTACATGAAGGACGCTCCGTAATTCGGTGTGGCACACGTACGATGCGCAGCTGAACAGGCTCCGATCGAACGGCCGCAAGTGAAGCCGATTGCGCCTGACGCGATCTAACTAGATCCAACGGTTGAAAGGAAGTCCCGCCTTTTCTATTATATCCTACGGCGGTTATCAATGATTCTCTTTGCACCAATCGGAACCCGACAACCACATTAGACCAGTCAACTGAGATAGCGCAACCGTGAAGCACGCGTGTGGTGTAGCTGCGGCCATGATCCATATCCAAAGGCCGAGATTTGATGCAACATCACATTACGTGATTTATACCGATCTGGTGGCCAAAATATAATGCAATGCTTTTTCAGTGATTTAGCGGTCGGGATTGAAGATTCTTGAGGTAGCCAATGGGATCTCGACATGCGCCTTGACGTGTCAGCGCGGCGGCGCTCCAGTGTAGCGCAGGTGCACTATAAGCTTCAAAAAGATGCTTTTTGATCTGTTTTGATTGGCCGAGACTATAACGTCCATATCTCGGCCATTTGAGCTCCAAATCCGTCCATTCAAGGTGTTGTAAGCTCTATTTTGAATGGACTACCATCTTAGAATGAGTTTGGGGACAATGGAGTAAGAAATAGCTCTGGTTTTGGGAAAAAACTCTTCTTGGAGGCTTTTTGGTGTGGTTTTAATGTGTTAATCTAATCACCTTGCTTCTATGGGTTTGTTGGATCTCCATTGATTAGAGTTGGATGCTCGAAAATTACTATGAACCATTAATGGAGTTAATGTGAGCAAAAAGTAAAGCTAAGTGTTAGCCATTAATGAAAAAGGAGTGAGCTTGGTTGTCACAATCCAATTTCGTACTATTCAGAATGGTGTGATGAACCGTCAATAAACTAACGGTTCAACCAGAATCTCAAATAGGCTGTGTCCGTTTGCTTAAACCATACACATCCACAACTATAATCAGAGTAAATAAACAATAGCGGAAGTCTTATATATTAAATGAACTGAGAGTTTAACTGTGATAGAGTAAATAAATTATCCAATTATCTCCACAAGGACTAAGGCATAAATTAAAATAATTAAATCAATTACATTGTCTGTATAATTTAAAACAAATCTAATCGAAAACACAAGAGTTGCACTCGCATGACAAATCATGCAACTCCATCATAACTTCAGCGTCCATCGCCGTCGCATGTCCATACATCGGAGCATTTATATAATCTTCTATTGTGGTACCTGCATCATCAACTAAAAATATTCGACGTCGAAAGGGTGAGTACACATCACGCCTCAGTGAGCAAACAAAACAATGCAACAAACATATGCATGCATTCAATTCATATCTTTGGTCTGGTTCATAAGTTTGCAATGTGCAATAGAAAGAATTGGTGGCCGTCGCACCTCTATACACAGGGTGTGTAAGCCCACCCAACGGATCAAACACCATTGTCGTCCACATCCACCCCACCATGGAATAGAGATAGAGCTAAAGTGCTTAGGACCGCACCGCATCACACTTCCCCTGATGCTCTACCCATACCAGCACGTAAGCCCCTGTTGGCGAGGGCTTGCAAACTGGGCTCGCAACTAACCAATCTCAATGTCAAACAGTGTATCCAAGGTCTCACCCCAGCATCCCTCAATACGTCCATAGAGATAGAGCCAAGGCCCCCCGACAGAGTCAAAGATTACACGGTCCGAGACCACCTCCCCTGATGCCCTACGACGTAATAGTTCTGCTAAGGTAATGGCGATACGACGATGTTAGTGGACAAGACTTGAGTAGATATAGAGCTAAAGTGCTTAGGACTGCACCGCATCACACTCCCCTTGATGCCCTACTCGCATCAAGTACACTAACCACACACAAACATTCACATGCCTATTCCTAGCAGCATCATCATCATCATGTTATAATAAACGAGATTAAATATGCATGAACAATAATAACAGGAATAGTGGATGACATGTGATATGCACATTACAATCATACAAGCATACTCAATAAACGAAAACAGTTTATTATTAGTCAATTAGTTTAGGTCTTGTTCCCTCACCTTTGATTGAGTGTAGATCCTCGTTCAAGCTTTATGAATCATTTTTAAATCACTAGAAAGGCCTAACAAGTCGATAGATTTTAATTAGAATTAATTTCAATAAATTTAGATTAACTGAAATCGTAGGGTCGCAGGTAGAGTAGCACCTAGGGTAGCAGTTTTCTGCGACCCTAGGGTGTAGGGTCGGATGTGGGGTCGGATATCATTCGACCCTACGTGTGACCACACCCTCCCTGGAACTTTCTGAGGGCATGTGGTCAATTTTGTGGTCTTGTAGGGTCGGATATCATTCGACCCTACGTGCGACCACACGTATTCTGAGTCGACCTTTCATTCTAAAGTCAATTCTTTCATGTTTGGATCCTTTGGTTTACTTTCATGGTCCATTCTATGATTATTCTATGGCTCAAAACTATCCATAATGATTTACTCTATGGAATCTCTTGAAACTTGTCCATGGATGGATGATTTGGGTTTCTCCTAACCCTATGTTCTTCATAACTATTCTATGATCTCATATTCAGGTAAGGAATTAGGTTCATACCTTTATTCAGAGGTTTCTCTGAACTTCCTCCTCTTCCTTTGTCTTTTCTTCAAGTTCATTCTCTTCTTCTCTTCCTTCTCTTTCTCTTTCTCTCACTTTCAATTAGGGTTGTAAAGGAGTGAAAGAGGCTAAGGGATGTCCTATTTATAGAGGAAAACCCTCCATAATAAGTCCCAATGAGTTTAAGAAAGATCCCCTTAGAATTAGGAAAGTTTTCTAATTTCCGATTTATGTCTGTCATCGTAGGGTCGGACGTAGGGTCGCAGGATCCGTCGACCCTACACTTCTTAGTCATCCGACCCTACGACTAAAAAGTCATGGGTTGGACTTCTGTTGAGGTGGGGTCGTGTCACACCCCAATTTTGGACTAACCAGAATGGTGTGATGAACCGCTAATAAACCAACGGTTCAACCAGGATCTCAAATAGGCTATCCCCACGTTATCTAAACTTACACACATCCGTAATCATAATCAGAGTAAATACACAATAGCGGAAGTCTTATAATAAGAAGAACTGAGAATCTATGTGATATTAAAATTTAAATAACAATTTATTCTGTTTCAACTAAGACATAAATATTTAAATACCAATACATGTCTTAATAAATTCAAATAAAGAAACCTATAAAATATCTAATCAAATACACACGAGTTGCACTCGCAAGAGGAGTCGTGTGTATCCACTTAA
The DNA here is from genome assembly GCA_028583415.1 of Protea cynaroides. Taxonomy (NCBI): domain Eukaryota; kingdom Viridiplantae; phylum Streptophyta; class Magnoliopsida; order Proteales; family Proteaceae; genus Protea; species Protea cynaroides. The sequence continues at coordinate 11,813,531 of CM053265.1, forward strand.
ACTCCAGCTTCCATTGCTGCCACGTTTCCGTACGCAGATGCATTCATATAATCTTCAACGGTATAACCTGCATCATCAACTAAAAATATTCGACGTCGAGGGATGAGCACACATCACGGCTCAGTGAGTAGCCAAAACAATGCAACAATACATTTGCATGCAATCAATTTATAACTTTGGTGCGATTTAAAGTTTGCAGTATGCAATAGAAAGGTTTAGGTAGTCAAAGGTCGCGTTTATTGACCCCGCCTCTATACACAAGTGTGTGACGTCACCCGAAGATCACTTTTATCGTCAACTCACATGCACGCAACCATGAACATTATATAACAAAGGTTAATGTTTATTGTTATATATTGTCATACCAACACGTAAGCCCCTGTTGGCGAGGGCTGCAAACTGGGCTCGCAACTAACCAATCCTAATGCCAAAAGTGTATCCAAGGCCTCACCCCAGCATCCCTCAGAATGTCCATAGAGATAGAGCTAAGGCCCCCCGGTAGAGTCAGAGACTACAAGGACTGAGACCACCTCCCCTGATACTCTACGACATAATAGTTCTGCTAAAGTAATGGCGATACGACGATGCCAATGCACAAGACTTGAGTTAGAGATAGAGCTAAAGTGCTAAGACCCGCCAAAGGTTAACGTTTATTGACGTTCTCATCACACCCCCCTGATACTCGCTCGCATCAAGTACATCAACCACACACATACAAGCACATGCCTATTCCTATCATCATCATCATCATCATGTTATAAACAATAAAGTAAATATGCATGAACAAGTAATAGAAATATTGGATGGCATGTTGTATGCACATTACAAACATATTCGTATAGAATCAAGCATGTCATAGGACTCAAGAAAATAGAAAACAGTTTTGTTATTAACCAATTAGTTTGGAGTTCTGGTTCCTCACCTTAGCTTACTAATAGATACTTTTTCAAGCTTTAGAATCACCTTTATATTGTTATTATATTGCTAGAAGACCTAACAAAGTCGATAGAATTTAATTAAAATTTATTCTGAATTTATTCTGAATTTAAAAACCATTCTGTTAACTGAGGGTCGGAGGTAGGGTCGGAGTCCTGATCGACCCTGGGTGCGACCCTCCCTAAATCTGGACTTCTCGAACACTGAGGGTCGATGCTAGGGTCGGATCTGCCATCAACCCTAGGTGCGACCCTCCATGGTTTGAGTCGAAAATATCAGATTTCGTTCTCTCTTTCATGGTTGGATCCTATGGCTTACTTCCACAATCCATTGTATACATGTTCTATGGTTTAGAACTATACTTTATTCACCTACATGGTTTTAATGATCTCTTCCATGATTTTCCATGAAAACCTAACCATGGATGGATGATTTGGGTTTTTTCTAAGTCATATCCTCTTCATAAACTATTCTAAAGTCTTAAATAAATCATGGGGAATGTATTCATACCTTAGTTTTGCTGAGATTCAGAGTTCCTCTTAATTTCCTCTTCTTCCTTAGCCTTTTCTTCAAGTTTTCCTTCTCTTATTCTCTTCCCTCTCTTCTCTTTTTCTCAATCCAATTAGGGTTTTAAAAGGATTGAAAGAGGATTAGGGACGTCCTATTTATAGGGCAAAACCTCCCAAAATAAGTCCCATTGAGTTTAGAAAATGTTCCAATCGAAATTAGGAAGGTTTCCTAATTTTCGGTTCGTGCTGTTTTTTCCGAATACTGAGGGTCGATGGGAGGGTCGATGGGAGGGTCGGATAATTCATAGACCCTGCGACCCATAGTTGAGGGTCGATGGTGAGGGTCGATGGGAGGGTCGGACCTGCCTGTTAAAACCTGCGACCCTACCCTCATTTTGACTGTTTTTGGGTAAATTTTCATATTGGGTCTTGATTTTTCTTTACACATTTGGTCCACTTGGCTCGACCATGATATGTAGAGGGGTCCTGACACAAAATATAAGGTTAGGCCGGGTTCGTGGCGTGCTGGTCTTACATCTCCACCACCCTTAAAAGAAATTTCGTCCTCAAAATTTGAAAGTACGGATCTTACAACTCCCCCATCCTTAAAATAAATTGTCCTCAAAATTTGAATTTACTTCGGAATCAATAGGTGGGAATTCTGTTTCCGCATTGCATCTTCTTCTTTCCATGCCATCTTCTCCACGTCTTGTCTTCGTCAGATTATCTTCATATAATAATTATCCCAGTTTTGAAAATATTGTACCTTTCCACTAGTGAACTAGGCTGGTACCACTTCAATAGTTAAACATTCTATCTAATCCAGTGATTCCGTGGTCAATACCTTTGATATGGATCTCCAATGTATTTCTTCAATAGAGACACACGAAATACATCATGCACACTAGACATGGATAGCGGTAACGCTAATTGATATGCAACTTTTCTACTTCTCTCCAAAGTTTATAAGATCCAACACATATATAAAATATGACTTTCCCTTCTTGTCTAATCGTTTCAAACTACGCATAAGTGATATCTTCAAGAACACTTTGTCACTTATGGCGAACTCAAGGTCTTGGTGTCTCTTTTGACAACTTGAGCTATCCTGCCCCTTTTCTTTGATCTTGTCTGCCACTCGACAGGTTTCTGCAATTAATTGAGGTATTACAATTTTTTTTTATTCCCCGACTTTATTCCAAAATAGAGGGGTTTGACATTTCTACCATATCATGCTTCATAGGTAACATTTACATGGTAGCTTAATAAAAACTTCAATTCATGGTGACTTCTCAACTCAAGCTCCTTGAAATCAATTTCACAAGCTCGGGGCATATCTCTTAGGATCTGTATAGTCTGCTCCGACTGTCCGTCGGTTTGAGGTAAAATATGGTACTAAACTTCAACTTTGTCCCCATTGTCTTCTGTAGATCCTCCCAAAATTTTGAAATAAGGCATAAGCCTTTACCCGACACTAAGTTCTCATGCATACCATTCAATCTGACAATATTATCCATATATAGCTTAGTTAGCCGCTCCAAAGCATACCAAGGTTGTATAGCAATGGAATGAGCTATCTTCATAAGGCGATCAATAATTACCCAAACTGCGTCAACCGATCAGTGGTCAGTGGCAAATCAGTGACATAGTTAATTGTAATGCAGTTCCACTTTCAAACTGGTTCCAATAGTTGTTGTTGTAAGCCATGTTGGTCTTTGTCTTTCAACCTTTACTCGCTGATAATTCAGACACTGAAATACGCACTAAGCCACATTTGTTATCATCCCTCTTTACTAGTACAATCTCTTCAGGTCATGATACATATTGGTACTCCAGGTTGTACTGAATATTGGGTACAATGGACTACTATCATTATCCTCTTCATATTATCCGAGTCTTTATCTTCAGGTATTCAGAATCTACCTCTGTATCTGAGTACCGTCTCCGCATCCAAATTAACTCAGGGTTAGGTTTTCCTTTCTCTAAGTCTTCTTGTACCGTTCTTATATACAGATATAACAAAATTACTACTTTTTCTTCATCCCTAAGTTCTCTCTCAATTGGATCATCACGAGTTTCTATTATATGTTACTCTTCTTCCAAATCTGAATCTATTGCTGTGGAACATGAAGCAGCATTTATACTAGGTCCTTCTTCGGACTTCATAATTCCCTTTTTGCTTAAGGCCTTAGCTACTACATTAGCCTTACTCGGGTGACATTGAATATCACAGTCTTAATCCTTCAAGTATTCCTAACCATCTCCTTATCCTCATGTTCAACTCTTTCTAATGAAGAGATAAATAAAACACTTGTAATCCGATCTAATCTAAAATTATTCTTCGTCTAAATAATGTCTCAAAGTCTTGATTGCATGAATCACAACTGTTTACTCCAATCATGAGTTGGGTAACTCTTCTTATGCTCTTTCAGTTTTCTTAAAGCATATGAAATCGCTTATTTACCTTACATCAACCTGCATCCTAGATCCAATCCAAACGCTCCAATGGATAGGGTAAAAGGTTTCCCTGGTGCCGAAACGATCATTGATGGGAGCTGATATCAATCTTACTTTAGAATCTAGAAATATTTTTCACCCTTGTCAGTCAAATTAAACTCCTCTCCCTTCTTGGTTAGCTTGGTAAGAGGTTTTGCGATCTTAGAGTGGTCCTCCAAAATTATCAGTAACAACCAGCTAAATCAAGAAACTTCTGATCTTCGTAATATTCTTTAGGTGTTTCTCACCATATGTTTACTTCTATCTTAATAGGGTCCACTTTATTCTTTTTTATGATGCTACGTGATCTAATAAGATCACTTTGTTTAATCGGGTCTCATATTCCTTGGAATTGGTATAAAGCTTTTCCCTTCTCAGCTGTTGTGAAGCTGTTCTAAAATTCGTTGTATGAGTTGCTTCATTCTTGGAATAAACCAAAATATCATCTATGAAAACTATGACCGATGTGTCCAACATGTCATGAAACACCCAGTTCATCCATTCCATAAAAGATGTAAGGGGGTTAATCCAAACGTCATAATCGAGATCTCATAATGTCCAATCCCGATTCTAAAGGTATCTTTGAGATATCGCTATCCAAATTCTTCAGTTGTTGATACCTTGAAGATCAATCTTAGAGGTGTGATGAACCGCTAATAAACCAGAATGGTGTGATGAACCGCTAATAAACCAACGGTCCAACCAAGATCTCAAATAGGCTATACCCGCATTATCTAAACTTACACACATTCGTAATCATAATCAGAGTAAATACACAATAGCGAAAGTCTTATAAAAAGAAGAACTGAGAATCTATGTGATATTAAAATTTAAATAACAATTTATTCTGTTTCAACTGAGACATAAATATTTAAATACCAAATACATGTCTTAATAAATCCAAATAAAGAAACCTATAAAATATCTAATCAAATACACACGAGTTGCACTCGCAAGAGGAGTCGTGTGTATCCACTTCAGCTCCAGCTTCCATTGCTGCCACGTTCCCGTACGCAGACACATTCATATAATCTTCAACGGTATAACCTGCATCATCAACTAAAAATATTCGACGTCGAGGGATGAGCACACATTACGGCTCAGTGAGTAGCCAAAACAATGCAACAATACATTTGCATGCGATCAATTTATATCTTTGGTCCGGTTTAAAGTTTGCAGTATGCAATAGAAAAGTTTAGGTAGTCAAAGGTCGCGTTTATTGATCCCACCTCTATACACAAGTGTGTGACGTCACCCGAAGATCACGTTTATCGTCGACTCACATGCACCCAACCATGAACATTATATAACAAAGGTTAACGTTTATTGCTATATATTGTCATACCAACACGTAAGCCCCTGTTGGCGAGGGCTGCAAACTGGGCTCGCAACTAACAAATCCTAATGCCAAAAGTGTATCCAAGGCCTCACCCCAGCATCCCTCAGAATTTCCATAGAGATAGAGCTAAGGCCCCCCGGTAGAGTCAGAGACTACAAGGACCGAGACCACCTCCCCTGATACTCTACGACATAATAGTTCTGCTAAAGTAATGACGATACGACGATGCCAATGCACAAGACTTGAGTTAGACATAGAGCTAAAGTGCTGAGACCCACCAAAGGTTAACGTTTATTGACATTCTCATCACACCCCCCCTGATACTCGCTCGCATCAAGTACATCAACCACACACATACAAGCACATGCCTATTCCTATTATCATCATCATCATCATGTTATAAACAATAAAGTAAATATGCATGAACAAGTAATAGAAATATTGGATGGCATGTTGTATGCACATTACAAACATATTCGCATAGAATCAAGCATGGCATAGGACTCAAGAAAATAGAAAACAATTTTGTTATTAACCAATTAGTTTGGAGTTCTGGTTCCTCACCTTAGCTTGCTAATAGATACTTTTCCAAGCTTTAGAATCACATTTATATTGTTATTATATTGCTAGAAGACCTAACAAAGTCGATAGAATTTAATTAGAATTTATTCTGAATTTAAAAATCATTCTATTAACTGAGGGTCGGAGGTAGGGTCGGAGTCCTGATCGACCCTGGGTGCGACCCTCCCTAAATCTGGACTTCCCGAACACTGAGGGTCGATGCTAGGGTCGAATCTGCCATCGACCCTAGGTGCGACCCTCCATGGTTTGAGTCGAAAATATCAGATTTCGTTCTCTCTTTCATGGTTGGGTCCTATGGCTTACTTCCAAAATCCATTCTATACATGTTTTATGGTTTAGAACTATACTTTATTCACTTACATGGTTTTAATGATCTCCTCCATGGTTTTCCATGAAAACCTAACCATGGATGGATGATTTGGGTTTCTTCTAAGTCATATCCTCTTCATAAACCATTCTAAAGTCTTAAATAAATCATGGGGAATGTATTCATACCTTAGTTTTGCTGAGATTCAGAGTTCCTTTGAATTTCCTCTTCTTCCTTAGCCTTTTCTTCAAGTTTTCCTTCTCTTATTCTCTTCATTCTCTTCTCTTTCTCTCAATCCAATTAGGGTTGTAAAAGGATTGAAAGAGGCTTAGGGACGTCCTATTTATAGGGGCAAAACCTCCCAAAATAAGTCCCATTGAGTTTAGGAAAGGTTCCAATCGAAATTAGGAAGGTTTCCTAATTTTCGGTTTGTGCTGTTTTTCCCGAATACCGAGGGTCGATGGGAGGGACGATGGGAGGGTTGGACAATTCATAGACCCTGCGACCCATGGTTGAGGGTCGATGGTGAGGGTCTATGGGAGGGTCGGACCTGCCTGTTAAAACCTGCGACCCTACCCTCATTTTGACTGTTTTTGGGTAAATTTTCATATTGGGTCTTAGTTTTTCTTCACACATTTGGTCTACTTGGCTCGACCATGATATGTAGATGGGTCCCGACACAAAATATAAGGTTAGGCCGGGTTCGTGGCATGCTGGTCTTACAGGTCGACCCTACCTGTTTAGGCATGCGACCCTACCCTCACATTTACTGTTTTTGGGTTAGACTCATACCTAGTCTTGTGATTTCTTCACGCACTTGGTCCACTTGGATCGACCATGATAGGTAGACCTGGTACAAGGTGGTAAGACCGGTTAGTTCGATACGGGTCTTACATTGGTTGTAGAGAAAGAGAGTGGAAGAGAGCAAAGGAGCCTCATTATGACAGATTATACTTGAAGACTTGTGTTTCTCACTATAGAGAGAAACTTGATGACTCCAGTGACCCTCAGAGTTGTGCCAAGCTTCACAGAGACATCACAGAGTCTTCCCAGAGTACTAGAAAATGTTAGACAAGGATTGTCAGCTTTCTAACCCTGTATGAGTAGCATTGTTTATTTCTTGTACTCAGTTATATGCTAGTTGTAGGTAATGAATAATGAATACCTAACTAGCCTGTGCTAAAATTGTAAGGGCATTGATATAAGCCCAAAATTGTATTGTCTGTTTCCCGTGGGTGCTGGTTAACCGTAGTATGTGCAGCGAGTGCTGAGCACTGGTACTTCGGTACCTAAATTGTAGGCACATTTGTGCCCTCCTAGTTTTATGCTGGGTAAACTGGGTGTATAAACTCCCTGCTATATAGATAGCTAAAAGAAACGTATTGAGTATATACGAAGCCCGTAAGGCATTACTCCATGGACTAGCCATCACATATCGTGTTGGTGAACCACGTATATCTCTGTGTTGTAGATGCTTTGTAATTGTGTTTATCTATATATTGTGAAGTGTGTGGAATGATCTGCAGGATGGGTGTGCACAACATGGTAGACCTGGCCACTCTGTGGTAGCGAGGTGGTTGTGCATACGACTGTGTATATGATAATGCTTTAGTGAATGTGTGGTTGTGGTCAGTGAGTGAAGCATCAACTCAAGGCAGCGTCTGTCTTCAAAGGATTATTTAAAAGAATTTTTAAAGACACTGATTCACCCCCCCCCCCCCTCCTCCTCTCTGTGTCAACCTGTGATCAACATTTACAACCTTACCCAACACCTGTCCAGGCCACCATTGTGATAAGCCCACTGCCACACACACTTGATAGTATCCTCTAAGGATCCAAATCCTCTCCTGTGGCAGGTGAGAACTGCAGCTGATCCAAGGGTTGGAGTTCAGTCAGCGTGCATACCAATCATCAGTATGTGTGTCGGCTGAAATCCGACCCTTAGCAGGCCGCAGGTCGACAGGAGAGGATTTCTATCCGCATATCCAAAAGCCTAAGCTTCATGGTAGAAATATTCTATTCAATGGCATAAGTCAAGCATTTGCACACTATACGATCATGAAATTATACTTCTCCAATAATCCAATATCTGGCTATGAAAAACAAACCCCTTACATAACGGCATATGAGCTACATAAAAGATTCTGTTACTTTACAACAGGTTTTAAAATATGAAATACTAATGATGGTTCTTAAATCTTTACTTGTAAGGATTTAAGGCTGAGCATGAGGTCCATGGTGTCTTCTTTTGGCCATCTAAGCATTACCTCCAGTGCCCCTGTGGTTCCAGTTCTTTTCTTCTTCTCCCGTTGTGGCATTAGCAGAAACGTAATAAGCGACACAAAATAGTGCATGAACGAAGCACACTATACCTCCGATTGACAGGAAATGATGATGTGAGAATCCACAAGATCCCCTCGATTTTGAGTTAGCCAATGCCCCTATGATCAGCATCGAAAATCCAACGACTAGCATTATCCTGATCAACAAAATCATAAGTCTAAAATTTTAAATAACCCTTCCTTGATTTTAATTGGAACCAATGGGCAGCATATATGCCATTTAAACTGCATTTAATGTTGTTCTACATTTTCTACCAAAAAAAAAAAAAAAATGTTGTTCTACATTTCCAGCCAAAAAAAAAAAATGGTGTTCTGCAGGGGTGCCAATTTAAGGAAGTCCTTTTACATCTGATGATGTGTACTCAACATTTACCAAATGGAATTTCATTCCAAAATTTTCAAATTTAAATATAATGAATCAAAATTTCTTAAAATATAATACAAGAGTGTGTAGAACCCATACTATATCGGTTGAATCGATTGGGCTGACCAAAAAAGGCCAAAAACGGATCATTCATTTAATAAACGTTCAGGTCATGTCTTAGATGATGTATTAATAGGTCATTCACAATGCCAATAAAATAACTATCATAGCCGAATGAAAACTAACCAAATATCAAAACCGATCTAGAACGATTGATTTAAGACACATGGCTTGATAGCAAACTGACATAGACCAACCGATTAACAACCGGTTAAGTGGCCTTGTGATTTTCTTAAGTGTTTACAGCTTATTTTATGACTTCTGTTTCTCTAACATTTTCTTTTCCAGCCCTTGTGAAACTAATTGATTTTATAGAGTCTCTCACGATTTCTTTCACCGATAGGTTGGGGACTAAATTTTTCATAGTGCTTCCTATCCATTGATAGAAAGATCTTCATCAAATACAGGACTTTACCTCTAAAGCTGCCAACAAAGCCGGGTTCAGTGAATCAAGCATTGAAGACTTTTTGTCCAGCTAAAAAAAATGAAGCAAATCACCTTTCCTCCCCTTCGTCAATAAGGTAACAAAAGAAAGCGGTGACACTCTCTTCCTTTGCTATCTACATGACTTTGGTCCCATATTGACTAGAAACTAAAGTTCAGTGGTGATGGAAAAGTCTATAAATAGGGGTCATTAGATGTGTAATTACCATTAAGAATCAACAATGCAGCAAAATGACAATAGTAAAAGAAAAAGGAAAGACAACACAACAAAATGATTTTACGTGGTTCACTTACATAATATGTATGAACTACTTCTACAATTGTGATCAATCATCGATTCCACTATTCCAAAGAAGTTAGAATGCTCAATCCCCTCCTTACTAAATTACACCCTATATATAAAGAACCTTTAACTCCGAAAGTACAAGATTACAGCATACTTTCTGGTTTAAGATAATATCAAGTTTCACATATAATAGTTACTTATTAGATGGATATTGACGGTTTAATAGTTCACAATTGATTTACATATTATACACTTTTTATATCCTATTTGGTATAAGCCTCGTCATAGACCAGTAATCAACGACCAGCAAATCATAAGTAGGCCAATATTCGGTTTATGTGGATTGATTTATTAAAGGGTACAATCATGGTCTTGAGTTTTAAAATGATGCAAACTAATTAAGTCTGACCTTGATGGAGAGATAATAAAAACCGTCAATCAAAAAAGGACTCATGTATGATGCAGCTCATCAATGAATACATGACATGTGTCACCGTCCATGGATCCATTGTCAGATTCCACTTCATTAAATGGTCAAACGGTAAGGTTATCCCCACGATCTCGGGGATAACCGCAAATCAACTCCGAACAAAGAGGTTTCCTTATATCTAGGCCCTACGTCAACTATCAAGGATGCCCCTGAGCTGAGATCACTGAACAGTTATAAAAAACCAATAGTCAAATCTGTATCAGAAGATTAGAAAAATTCCTTAGGCAGAACAACCCCCATTTACAAGGGATAGGATCATGCAAACACCAACTTGTTCTATCCAATCGCCATGACAGTTGTAACTGCTGGCATAATATCAGGAGCATGTCCAAGATCAACGAAACTGATCGGATCAAGCATACAATCACTCCACTCCATGCCTCACTATAAATAGACTCCAGAACAAAGGTATCCGGATCCCAAATTTTATACTCACATTCTCTTCCTGTCAAATTACTTAAACCTCACTCTTTCAGAGCTGGTATTCTCTGTATTCCGAACTCCAACTGCTTGCTTTCTGGTTCTGACTTAGGCATAAGAATGGTCACAGGTTTTCCAATCTCGTCCTCTATTGTCTATTTACTTCTATCTTGATAGGTGTCATCACAAAATACTCCGGACAAGAATCAACCACAACAAACCCAAACCGACCATGATCAACCAATTGACAACCCTACTTGATAGCTTTGTAACCAATACCATTGATTTTGAGCATACTCATCAACCCTAGAAGTAGCCCAATCATAGGTTTCCTCGGCCATACTGTCAGTTTATCTATTCTAATCAGGCTTGTAGCACCAGATTATGCGTGCACCATTAAAGATGATGAAGCATAAGATGGCTAACAGTGCAACTGCTGGAATGATGAATCGCTTGTTTCAAACGATTGAACGAACAACACACCAAGATCCGCATCCTGGAGTAATCATTGCTACACATCACTTCATCGATCCTTACCCTATTGTTAACGATTTTGAGCACAGTCACCCACAAATCAATATGCTGGAGACTCAAGTAAAAAAAACATAATTATCATACTAATCTCAACAGACCCTTTTCCCCCTTTTTTTTTCTTACTCTAAATCTTCAATAGACAATAATAGAGTAGAATTAGATGTTGCCTATGCCAAAAAAAAGTCAAAAAGTTTTCTATATCCAAAACACCACCTCTTATTTATATATTTATTTTTATTCACTTTTTTAGCCCGAGGGACACACCACTGTGGTAGCCCAGAGGGTAATGGGGCCCGAGGGGAGAGGTTGGGGATTGCGATGGGTGTTTTTTGGCCCGAGGGGCACACCACTGTGGTAGCCCAGAGGGTGATGGGGCCCGAGGGGAGAGGTTGGGGATTGCGATGAAATTGGACTCATAGACCAGTGAGGATAGATTCGAACACGACTCCCAGGACTTAAGCAGTGCACACTGGCCTGGCAGCTTCCATTGCTCTATGGGTATGCTTTTCCATCTGCCTAAGTGTTTATCATTCATTGTTTGTGTTTGTATGTATGAGAGAGAGAGACACAGAGAGAGAGAGAGAGAGAGAGAGAGAGAGAGAGAGAGAGAGAGAGAGAGAAATACCATGAGAGGAAGAGGCAACCCACTGTTAATTGCATGTTGGCTGAAGCTCTCTCCCACTGGTCTTTAGAACAGATACACATACAACCACCCAGCAAGTTTGCAATTACGTGGGCCAGAGCCAGAATAGATGCTGCAGCCAATCCAAGCTTGAAAGCGTCAGGGCTTGGTTCTCTACACTCAAAAATCCAATAAACCCTTAAATGCCTCACCTGTAATAAATTAGAAAGAAAAAACAAAAGAAACCAATTAATGATACTCATATAAGGGAAGCTATTGGTAAGTGTAACTTAAGTCTTTTTACTCACTCACCTTGTTTTGTGCGATTTCAGCTTCTATTCCAAGTATTCCTGCTACAATGTCCATAACAACGATCAAAAGACAAATGAGAGCACCTGAAGTTCTTGCCATTAATCTTGTAGATTTGGAGCTCTGATCTGAAGATGGATATGGAGGAGGAGAAAGAGAAGAAAGAGGAGATGGGCCTTTCCCTCTCAATGATGAAGTGAGAAAATGTGAATAAAATTCAAGATTGTATGTGGAAACATATATTAATAATACAATGTGAAAGAGATTACCTTAGCTGTATTGAGGAAGGAAAAGTTCCTTTGTCTAGTCTTGACAGTTTACTTTATCTACTTTGGCTTCTCCCTTTTTCTTTTTTTCAAAGCTGGATTCCTTTCATGGGGGACAAGGAAAGTAGGGTATCATGGAATTACCCCAGATCGATGAAAAAGAAGGATGGAACTGTAAATCACCGTTTTTGAGTAAAAACAATCTAGAAAACTATTGGAAAAAGTTATAACGACCTCAAGCCCCTTACCCTTTGATATGATATCATCTCACCCTCTAGATTTGGGATGATAGGGAGGCTGTTAGCCACGTGAATACAGCATTCCCATGAGCTGTTCATCCTTGTTCTAATCTTTATAATCTTTGTAATCTTTGTTACTAAGCAGTATATTCCTTATCAAGGTGTTGATGTTTTACCATGCCCGTCCTCTTCCAAGGTGCTCAGGTGCTACAAGAGGAAGAAAAGAGTCCATGTGGAAGGGTTAGACAATCTTGAAACCACTCCGACACTCAAGTCAGTAAGGGATCAGAAAGTTATGAACTTTGAGGAAACAAAGCCTTGTTCTTGTGTTGTTGTTCGTTTTGACACGCCTTGCTTCAGTAGGACACGATTCTATGGTTTGAACAGGTATACGTCTTCTTAATGCTGATTTAGGCCAGCATTTCAACCGCCTATGTACGTGCTTAGCCATCTAAGGGTAGGCTTAGGCGCATTGTTTAGCTTGTGGCACTACTGTTGGCCCTCGTATTGTAATTGTTGGCAAATTGGACTAACTGGGCCAAGTTTAATGAGAGATAGTGTCTGTGGACCCCACATGCAAGCTGACAGTGATACAGACGATATGGCAGTGAAACAGGTGATGTGACAGTGTTTATCTCAGTGTTGGACACCTTCTGAATCATGGAAAATGGAGGGAGTCTGTAGAGAGAGAAAGAGGAGAGAGAAATTTATTTGTGGGACCCACAATGCCGAGGTGGCATGCCATCACGGCAGCGAGCCTGGCTGAGGGTCGTGGCCGAGGGCCGTGGCACCATAGCAAGGCCGAGGGCGTGGCACCATAGCAAGCAGCAAGGCCCGCAGACCATGCCACAAGCCAGGCGCAGCAAGGCCCATAGGCCATGCCGCAAGCTCGCAGCAGCAAGGCCCGCTGGCCAGGCGCCGCAAGCATGTCACGGGTGTTTGTTGAATGTCCTAGAGAGAGAAAGCTTCTCTTGTTAGAGAGAAGCACCTCTCGGGAACAATTGTTCCTGCATGGTTTGTGTTAACAAACCCAAGTTACAGAGGCCATTAAAAACTCATTCAGGGGTATTTTTTGGGTAGTTCGTAAAAGCAAAAATCCCATATCAACGGCCAAGATGAAGCCACGTCTTCTTGATTCTAATCTCACGGTCAAAAAAAATGTGGGCTATCATGCTTCTCAGTCGGCGTTAGTTGATGCTCCCGCGAAGAAGCCCATTGGCTGGGCGCAGTTTAATAGTGTATGCCGCGTTTTATGAGGTGGCGCCTCGATTTGGAGTGGTGCGCTCATGGTACGACGGCGGATCAAGATCTCGATCCAGTGGTTGAAATCAAAGCAGACAGACGCTGACGTGATCTGACATGATCCAATGGATCTAAATCGATCCCGCCTTTTTCAGATTGATCCTACGGTCTTAATTGAAGATCCCTCATCATCCAATCGTATCTCGACACCGCGCCTGCCATGTCAGCGGCGGCGCGGCTTCGGTGCTTCGCGGCTACATCAAGTGAAGCTCAAAGATTCCGTTTGAATTAATGTTATTGGCCGAACTTGTTTTTGTCATAACTTGACCATCCGGAGGCCAAATCCGACGATTAAAATTGCTCCGAGCTAGGTTTTGGATTTTCTATCAATTGAGAATGCCTGAGAGGTCAGTGGCCACGTGAAATAGATCTGAAAAGGAGTATTAGAGTGGAAAAAGTGTTATACTTGTTATTATTTGATTGGTTCTGGCTTTGGGGAGAGCAAACAATCACTCATCATCTCTATTTGTGCCCATGTTGGTGCACTGTTGTGATTTTTGAATGATGGTGGAGCTTCTTTGAATACGACAAGTGATTGTTTGACTATCAGAAGGAGAGATGATGTATGAGCAAGAAATTATTTGAAGGGATCAGTTCTTCCAACATTAATGGCTGTGAGAGGTTCCATTGAAATTGTTGAAACACTGCATATGTCTTCAAATGTCGAAAAACATCAGTTGTGAGACTTTCTCAACTCCCTTATTATTTATTGAATCAATGCCTTGTATGCTAGAGTAGGTTGAGAATATTGAATGCCTACTTTGTATGGGAGCCTATTGTATGCTAACTTAGGCAAAAAGAATATTGAATGCCTTGCTAGTTTGGGTTTTAATTGTAGGGCATCACTATAAGTCCCAAAATTTACCATTTTGATTTGTGTTCAGTGGGTGCTGGACACTGGCTGGAATAGCCTGAACCTTGGCAGTGTTTGCCCTCTTATTTCTATGCTGAGAAAACATAGGGTGGGTATCCTTGTCCTGTAAAGGGCTAAAAGTTTAGTATTGAGTAAATACAGAGCCCATTGGGCATTACTCCGTGGATTAGCCATCACACACTGTGGTGGTGAACCACGTAATTCTTCTGTATTGTGGAATGCTTTATTTCTGTATTTTGTGAAGTGCATGGAATGAACTGCAGAATGGGTGTGCAAATCTGGTAGACCTGGCCACTGAGTGGTAGCGAGGTAGATTTGCATATGCTTATATGTTTGTAACAGTCTGGTTCATCATCAACGCTGGGCAGTAAGGAAAAATTAAGGAAAAAGTTTTCACACTGATTCACCCCCCCTCTTAGTGTCATTCAAGGTACATCAATTGGTATCAGAGCACCAGGCTCAATGACAGCTAAATCAGCATCTGAGAGATCAGAGACCAGCTATGGCACCAGGGGAAGGTTCTCATAAACCCCCATTGTTTGATGGTACGGACTTCGTGTTTTGAAAAAGGAGAATGGAGATTTATGTGGGATCACTTGGATTCGATGTTTGGGCTGCAGTTGAAATTGGGTATACTCCACATGATACACTTACTCCTAGTGTTACAGACAAGAAGAATTTTGAGAACAACAGAATGGCACTCAATGCCATTCAAGGTGGTCTGACCAACAGTGAATTGTCCAAAGTCATGGATTGCAAGATTGCAAAGGAGGTCTGGGACAGACTAATTAACATTTATGAAGGTGATAAGAAAATCAAGAAAGTGAAGCTGCAAATATTCAGGGCTCAGTTTGAAAACTTGAAAATGAATGAGGATGAAACTGTTGATCAGTATATGAACAGAGTCAATGAAGTGGTCAACTCTATTAAAGGACTTGGTGAAGACTTAAAAGGATCCATTGTTTGTCAGAAGATTTTGAGATCTCTCACACCCAAGTTTGAATAAAAAGTATCAGCTCTTGAAGAGACTAAGGATTTGGATGAAGTCACCATAGATGAGATACATGGAGCATTGACAGCTTTTGAGATGAGAATAGATCCTGGAACTACTGTTGACAAGCAAGTAGCCTTCAAGGCAATGAAGAAACTCAAGATTTCTGAAAAACCAAATGAAGAAGAAAGTGAAGATGAAGCCACAGCTCATTTCACTAGAAAATTAAAGAAGGGTACAGGAAGATACAAGAATAAACTCCCTTTCAAATGTTTTAACTGTGGCAAGGTTGGACATTTTGCTATAAAAAGCCCAAAGAAGAGTAATATTGACAGTGATGATGAAGATGAAAGTAAATACAAGTTCAAGGCAAAGAAAAATTACAGCTTCAAAAAGAACAAGTCAAATAGAAAAAGTTTCATTTTCAAGAGGGTCAGTGAAACCTCAAATGATGACTCAGATGATGTCTCAGAGGATGAGCCCAGTGAGGCCTTGTTCATGGTTTTCATTGAAAAACATGAAAGGAACAAATGTGAAGA
Source organism: Protea cynaroides (assembly GCA_028583415.1). NCBI lineage: Eukaryota > Viridiplantae > Streptophyta > Magnoliopsida > Proteales > Proteaceae > Protea > Protea cynaroides. The sequence continues at coordinate 11,829,842 of CM053265.1, forward strand.
ATTTACTACAAAAATTCATGAAGAAAGTAAAATTGTGGATTCTATCTCAAGTGGTGAAGAAGAAAGAGACAATGAAGATAAATGTTCAAGCAGTGACGAAGAAGGTGAGATAAACTTTGAGGAAGAATTTGTTGCAGCCATGAAGGAACTCAAGAAGGAAAGAAAGAATAACAAGCTTGCCTCTCAAGAAGCCAAAAAGCAAAAGCAAGTGATTCAAGAACTGAGAGCTCAAGATGAAGAGTCCAAGAAAGTTATAGAAAATCTCAATACTCAACTTAAATAGGCATCTGTAGACTACTCCATGGTATTGAATGAGAATGCAAGTTTGAAAGTTCAACTTGAAGAACAACTCCCTATGGTTGATCGATTTGAAGAATTTGAGAATGAGTTTACACTTCTAAAGACAAAAGTGGCTGAGTATGAAAAGGAAGAGCTTGAGAAACAACAAAAATTAGCTCAACATGAGGAACCAAGTAACTCTACTCCAGTGCATCCTAGTAGTAACAAGCTTGATAGGATCATCAATGCTCAAAGACCTTCCCACATTAAGTTTGGCTTTGGTTTTGATATATGAGAGACATCAACGAATGCCAACTCAAAGGGAAAATGTCCCATATCTTTTGTGAAGGAAAATGGAAAGGGTAAGGACCCTATAGTTCATTGTCAAGGAGAAAACAAAACCCCTCTCCCTAGGACTAACTATGCAAGGCCAAGACAAAATGCATGGCAAGGCAGGAGAGTGGAGCATGACAATTTTTATAAAGAAAATTATCCCAGTGCACCACAGAGACAGATGAGGTACTTGACAACTGCAAGGTCAAGACCTCATTTTCAGGGATACTGCTATAGATGCAACAACTTTGGACATAAGATTGCTACCTGTAAATTCAACATGAGAGATGTCAAATTTGAGAGTAGAAATCAATTTGCTCCCCTTGAAGAGAATTTTGTTGAGTGTTACAACTGTCACAACTTTGGGCATGTAGCAAGGAACTGTAGAACGATCTTTCCCCCTATGCCACCTTTACAGAGACAGCATAGCAGAACAAGAAGAGAGGCTCCAAAGCAGAAACATGTTGAGAAGATACCTTCACAGAAGAGAGTTTGGGTTCAGAGGGACAAAATAGAAAGAAACAGCTCTTTGGTTGTGCAGATAGCTTTTAAGGCACAAGACAGCTCTACACCATGGATTCTTGACAGTGGGTGTTCAAGTCACATGACTGGAGATAGTAAAAGACTTCTAAAGCTTCAGCATTATGAAGGAGGTTCAGTTAAGTTTGGCAACAATGATGGTGCCAAGATAGTTGGGAAGGGAAGCATCAGTCTCAATAATGGAAATATAACATCTCATGATGTCCTCTATGTTTCAGGTTTGATCAATACATATGAAACTCGAGGAATCAGAAATATAGACAGTTGAATCCAAGGACTGAATAGAGACCAAATAGTCCTACACGTAACAGACCGGCCTTCCCTAACAAGAGAGTCTAAGATATTAGTTCTAGGCCCTTAACAAGACCAATCACGAAGTTTATAGATCAATACATGTAATACATGTGAACGCTTTCATGTCTGGTTGGGCTCAAAACCTCTAGGCCCCAGAGATTAATCAGCCCTAGCATCCTCTCTTGAATGGTCATTCTCTTGGATTAAGTCATTCTCTTGGATTAAATGCAATTGCTCATTCAAGGAAGGGAAAAGAAAGACATTAGTTCGAATTTTCTGGTTATTGTTTCGGCCAGGCCTTCCTTCGATTTTGTCACTTCTTCTAGAGATATTGATTTATGTTTATATATGGCTAATACGCTTTAAAAAATTTATGCTGATTACATTGTAATTTTAATGTTTTAAATTTTACTAAATTCAAAAATATTAATTTACTATTTTACAAGAACTTATTGAAGAGGTTTGTCTCTTTCTAATAGGCACCTAAATGATCAATAAGTTTGATTTTTGGTGACATATCTAAATGATCAATAGACATATCCGTTGGTAGAGACATGATGTTTGGGTATACTCTTTGAAGATAACCATTGGAAGTGTCTCTTCTTCTACTATATATAAAGAAAAGGTTTAATAACAACAACAATTTTAGTCGTACCACAATTGCATTGATTTTACCTATAAAGCGTAGTCTTCTGAATTTCTAAGTAAACCATGAAAATAAGTGCTACACTTTTTTAGCTTTTTTAGTATTGTTTTATCTTGGAAATCGATTCATCACAAAGAACCTAGTCTGCACCATAGGACTAGGGGGCAACTACGTTTTATGAAAATTAGTCTTGACTATGAGTCAACTCTACAGGCTTTTGCCACTGGTGGCACATCAATTTAATGGTGGTTTTGATGTATACTTTTGTGAGGTTTTTGAATGCGTACATGGAGTATTTGAGTAATTCATTTCTATATTTATTTACAATTCTATATCTCATTTTCATCTCATATAGATGATGTTTGTGATGCTTATTTTAAATAATTCTTAAAATCGTAATTTATAAGATGATCACAGGAATTTGACTATTGAAAGTTGTATCATTGTTGTTGCATCCTTTGAGTTTTGTTGGTCATCGGATTAACCATTTTTTGTGACAAGTGAAGTCTTAGACCACACCACGGGTATATAAAAACTAAGATTATTTTGGTGGAATTAAAAAAAAAAAACACATTTACTTCCAAGAATTACAATAGTTGGTAGTAGGGGTGTTAAATTGGGTCCAAACCAAACAACCCCGATTTTGGCCCGGATCAAATCAAAACTGAAACTTAATGGACAGAATTTGGATTGTGTTTTTAGAGCCTGATAAAAGAGAAAAATCGGACTGGACCAATTGATAAGGCCGAATCAAACTGGACCAAAAAATCTAAACCGAAGCAACCCGATAATGGCCTGTTAATAGTCCATCAAGCTAACATTTTATCAAATATATACGTAGGCTTTATTTGGAGGCTTTGTTTGGTTGCAAGGGGAATTGAAAAGAAGGGAAGTGAAATTTTGTACTTTAAATAGAAACTTTTGTAATGATTACAGCACATGCTATCACATTACTATGTAACTATTCCAAATTATTAATCCACATTTAGTCATTAGCTTACACTCCACTTTTCATCCAAATACCTCTCATTTGAAAAGGAAAATAAAGTTTACATATTATAAGTATCATTACTAAATATGTTAAGAAAAATAAAATAAATTTTACATCTTATACAATCACATTGTGTTACAACTACAAAAGTTTCCATTTAAAGTACAAAAATTTCACTCTTCTTCCCTTCAATTCCCCTTGCAACCAAATAAAACTGTAGAAAACCAATATCCAAACTGAACCAGCCCAATAATGGTCCGATAGAGCCCATCAATCTAACTTTATTATCGCATATATATACTAATAGTAAGCCAAAATTAAATTGATCCCGGACCGAAAAGAGTCCATTAAACCAGCCCGACAGTAGACCAGCCCAACAGTAGACCAGCCCATTAAGTAAAATATATAGTGCAGCCCACCACAACCCAGATTATTTACTAGACATGTTTTAAACTGCTCTTAAAAAACCAAAAACTAACTTAATCCGGACCAAAACTAACCCAAACCGACCTGTTAACACTTAACACCCCCCTCTAGTTGTTAGGGGGATTGTTTTCTCTTGCAGGAGTTTGTGTTCATTTTTCCTTTCCCTTCTTCGTAATGAATCTTCCTCTGTTGGATTGATGAACTCTGGTATACTTTGATTACAAAACTGACGACTTTCTAAATCGAGAAAAAATGATGTATTTGAAGTGAACACATGCAACGGGTGGCTTTATAAATTGTTAACTGTTAATTGATTGTTTGGAGTCTTTGGACTGAACCTTTGCAGCCTTTAGGATTTAACCGACATTTTGTATATCCGTGAGCATGAATGCTGTACATAAAAGCAGATCGTTTATAATAAAATAATCTCTTAAATATTTATGGGCATCATTTACTTTGTATGGTTGTGGTGATATCTTCCTGCCCAAGGGGTGTGTTGTTTGAGATGGGTCTCTTTTTTTCTCTTTTTCTATATTTTTTTGTAAAATGGGTCTCTTTTATCCCTATAAGTGACGGTTATATGGTCCTCTTATCTTTGTGAGGCCAAAAAAAAATATATATATATGCCAAAGAAGGATTAAGACTTAATTTAAGAGTGGGGCTGTTGTGGATTTTTGTTACTCATTAATGATGTACATATGAATAAACCAACATGTTATAAGATGCATATAAATAAAGGAAAATTTTTCCCATTTCCTTTTGAAGAATACTTTTAAATTAATCGCTTCTCAACTTGACAAAGAATGTCAACCACCTCCCTTGCTTTTGAAAATATTCCTTCTCAATCAATTTAGTGATGAGATTCATCATCATTAATATGTTTAGGACAATAATTCCCTCAAAATTAGAAAATATCTTTTTTAAAAATCTATAATCTAATTTAAGAAAATAAAAAGAAAAAAAATGTTTGTTAGATACTTTATCATTGAGAATAGTTCACCTGCATGTATTTGTATTCTCCTTAGGATTCCATCACTATCCATATTTAGTGGGTCCCACACTCTAGAGGTAGGTCACACACCACATCGACAGTGATTAGATCTCATCAAGAGTACATGTACATGCAGTTGATCCGAACTCGTCTCACTCATTCCATGATTTTTACCGACCCTTGTTCTTTCTAGTTTTACCGCTGCTCCCCCATTGTTAGATACTGTCTCACTCATTCCATGATTCATTCCATTCCAAATCGAACCATTAATGCCTTTTGGCTTGTGTCTCGTTATCTTTCCATCTCCGTCACTGTCAACTAGCTTAAAGGTTTGAACCAGTTCTAAGTTCTTGTCGATCGATAAATCGGACCAAGAATTTGATTGTTGCAGGTGAGAAGGAAAAACAATGTGAGAAAAAAACCAAATACGTATTGATCACAGGTTGACACTGAGAGGGGGGGGATGAATCAGTGTCTTCAAAAATCTTCTCAAATAATTCTTTGAAGATAAACACTATCTTGAGCTAACACTTTACTCACTGACCACAACCACACTACCACAAAAACACTACACAGACACACACAGAGTCGTATACACCACCACCTCGCTACCACAGAGTGGCCAGATCTACCATGTTGTGCACACCCATCCTGCAGGTCATTCCATGCACTTCACAATATACAGAATCAATACAATTACACATCATCCACAACACAGAGATATACGTGGTTCACTAACTTAATGTGTAATGGCTAGTCCACAAAGTAATGTCGTACGGGCTCAGTATATACTCAATACGCTTTTTTCAGCTGTTTACACAGCAAGGAGTACATACACCTAATTTACCCAGTATAAAATCAGGACGGCACACATGTACCAGTAATTCAGGTATCAAGTACCAATGTACAACACACTCTGCACACACCACGCTTAACCCGCACCCACAGAAAGCAAATAGTACTAGTTTTAGGCTTATAACAATGCCCTACAATTTTCCTCTACTAGCTAGGCATTCAACATAATCACCTACAGCTAGCATACATATACTGGAAGCAATGAATAATTACAAAGTTAGAGAATCTCACAACCATAGCTTTCAGGCATTCGAAGATGACTAGCACTTCTAGTGGCTCAGTAGAGTTTCCCACGACTCCCAATGTTGGGCTAACTCATCTCTTCAAGCAAACCTTTGTTCACAATCATCTCTTTTTCTTCTCACAAGCAAACCACCATCATAAATGATCAATAGAAGCTCCACCAACCTCTTAGTACTCCTTAATGCGCCATTGACAAGCAAAGAAGAGGTTGGTGGGTGGTTGAATGCTCACCCACAAGCAAGACTCAAGCAAAAAAACCCCCTTCTCACTCTTCTTCTCCCTTCTTCTCGATTTTTTCTCAACAGAACAGCCCACAATGAGTAAGATATGGCCAAAATAAGATTGGCCAACAAAATCTTTTCAAAAGGAATCTTTTGATCGCATATTGTGTACCCGCGTCGCATCGAAGCGCTGCTCACTAACATGACAAGCCCGCTATCAAGTCGCCATTGGCCACTCAGAGAGCCTCTGATCGTGGTCGTTCGATCATCTTATAAAGGCTGGAAATCATTTAGGCCGTCCGATCATATTAATCACGTCAGAAGAAGATTGGAGCAATGACTGACCATTGGATTTGGATTAACGCAGATGCCGCACTATACGTGCATTGCATTGAATCGATGCCTCTACTGACAGTTTCAGATATGCTGTCAATTAGTGATTGGTTCGTTCTGGAATCTCAGCAATAGACCATCTGATCAAGCAAAAAAGGTGGGATCAATTCATCGCCGTCGGATAAGCATAATAGTGTCAGTGAGAGATCAACACAAATCATCACCATTAGATCGGGATCCTTCAGCCTACGCATCATACGTGCTCCATACCACATCACGGCCTTTATAACATGCAACACGGATCATTGATGAAACTTGTGCCTAGCCAATCAAAACTTGCGTGGGAGGATCTCGACGCGACCTCCGCACAACACTGGATACCTCCATTTTGTTGGTCGTCCGATCGACATTTTGCATGCATGGCTTCATCTGGACCGCGGATATTGAATCTTCTTCTTTTTAAACTGCCAAAAATGCCCTTCTAAACATATGCAATGGCCTTTGTAACCAACATTAAACACAAACTTTATACTCAGATGCTTCCAGAGAGATTTTCTCTCCTGGACTAATGTCAAACGTATGGTGTGCAACCTGGAGGCCTTGAGCATGCGCACATGGCTGCTACTGTGGTGCGAGTGGGCGTACAAGCCTGCTACTGATAGTGGCCTCGGCTACTGGCATGTGTCTTGGCAGGCGGGCCTGTTACTACTGGCTTGCGGTTATGCTTGTGCATGGCTGTGAGTTGTTGGCCTTGCTGCTGCCAACTACCATGGCCGAAGGCTGTGGTTGTGTGAGGACAAAGATGGATGGATTTTGGGGAGTCGCCACCTAGATTAAGGTCTAGGACCTCAGAAATGTGTAATCTCACCCCAAGGTAAGACTTCAATTGACTCATGATCCTTAGATTGAATTTTTGGTCCATCAGAGATTGGGTAAGCGTCAGGTTACGATTATGGAAAGGGGTTAGGCACCTAAACCACCCGATCGAAATCGGTCTCCTATACATTTCCTATGCTAGACTCTATTTATTAAACCAAACCAAACCAAGTGGTTTGATATCCTTGAATCGAATCTGGATCCTTCCAAATTGCCTACGTGTCTCGGACTTCTTCCGAAAATCAGGTTCACCATCGTAGTTCAGGTGTGATTAAAGTTTATGACTGTGATTTATGCTTGTGTACGATTAAGTTCATTGTTCAAGTTGAAATTTATGCTTGAAAGAAAGAGAAACCCTATGGGTTAGGATCTGAATAGTCCATGCGAACTGATAGATAGTCCTAGTGGATCTAAGAATGGATAACCCATGTGGGTTGAACTAGGTATTCCTAGTAGGTGAGTGGATAGTCCAAGTGGACCATGGATCCGAATTTAGATTGATTGAAATCTGGATAACCCTTTCTAGGTCTGAATGTGGATAACCCTATCTGGGTCGAAATATGGATAGCCCTTTCTGGGTCGAAATGTGGATAACTTTTTCTGGGTCAGAATATGAATAACCCTTTCTGGGTTGGAATGTGGATAATTAACCCTTTCTGGGTCGAAATGTGGATAACTTTTTCTGTGTTAGAATGTGGATAACCCTTTCTGGGTCGAAAAGTGGATAACCCTTTCTAGGCCAGAATGTGGATAACCCTTTCTGGGTTGAAATGTAGATAACCCATTTTGGGTCAAAATGTGGATGGATATCCTAGTGGATCTATGGGTAATCCGAGTGGACTAAGGTGTGAATCTGAATTTGGGATTATCCCAATGGCCTACGTATCCTAGGGTTTGCCCTAGGAATCAAAATTTGCGTAGTTCGAAATGATGGAATAACCTGTTCTAGGTTAGGGATTTAGAACCTATTCTATGTTTAGGATTTAGAACCTATTCTAGGTTTAGGATTTAGAACCTATTCTAGGTTTAGGATTTAGAACCTATTCTAGGTTTAGGATATGCTGAGAGGCAGAAATCGTTCTGAGCTACCCTTTCATCTTAAGCTCTAATTTTGAAAGATTTGGTAAAGCATTCTCTTTCTTTGTTAAGATTTTTATTATTTTCCATTATACCCTTCCCAAGAATGTGGGTGCCTAAATGCACGTTCCAACGCCTAGATTGTCTTCTAGAAGTGTGCATATATGACAATTCGACTAGGGTGTTGCATAAATTAAATTATTACCAAAAATAAATTATTCATCTAAATATGGCATATAATACATTTATGGCAAAAAATACACATATAGCAAGATTGTTAAAAATCTCCCAATATGGCGTGTATTGCAAATAAGGTAAGAACCTATATGGCAAGATCTAATATGCTAATCTAAGCATGGCAAGAGCTAACATGACAAGAAATCAATATATGCATCTATATATCAATATGGCAAGCATCAAACATAGAATGCAAATATGTCATAAATGTATCATGAATCATCCAAATAAGGTAAGATCTTATATGCTATTTTCTAAGCATGGTAAGATCTAAGAATGATAATAAATCAATATATGCATCTATATGTCAATATGGCAAGCACCAAACATAAAATGCAAATATGACATGAATATATCATGAATCATCCAAATAAGGTAAGATCTTATATGCTATTTTATAAGCATGGTAAGATCTAAGAATGGCATTTTTATGCATGGAAAGGCTAAAAATTACAAGATATACAATAGACATATAGCAAGCACCAATTATAGCATGTGTATATATGGTAAGAAACATCCATCATACCAAATATAGAAACAACATATAAAAACAATAATGACAAGTAATCTAGAGATTGTTATGCCAAATATTGCAAAAATATAGTTTTAACATAGCATGCATGACACGTTGAATGAAAACAAATAGCAAACACTTTCATGGCCATTAATACCAATTCAATGTTAAATTCATTTTAATGTTATCATAAGGCCATTAAAATCCATATTAAATTCAATGTTCATAACATTAATCCACAGCAATTTACATGATTTTTTCATGGTCTTCCCAGATTCAAATGAATCCGAACCTTTCAAGATTATTTCTGACTCATAGATGAATCTAGGGTAAGATTTAGAGGGCCATTGGATTAATTTTGGTATATTGAAACTGAAACCCTAATTCGAGTTCCAAATCTGGTGTTCCACTCATGGATTTGTTTGACTAAGCAAACCTCCATGGATGGAGCTCAGTTTTGAATTAGAGGAGTTTCGTATCATGTAGAATGAGAGAAAAAAATCATAAACATGGTAAAATCATGATAAAGTTGCTCAAATATGTATCATCATACACTATAACCTATTATGGTTTATTCAATCATTAATATTTAACAAAAATAATTATTTGAACATGAGTTTAGGAATCTTACCTTGTCCTAACGATGGATGAATCCTTGGTTGCAGCCTGCTTGAAGAAAATGATAATGGTGAGTGCTTCTTTCTTCTCTTTTCTTCTTTCTCCTCTTCTTTTCTCCTTCCTCTTCTTCTTCTCGGCTTTCTCTTCTTTCCCTCTCCTTTTTCTCTCGGCTCTCATTCTTCTTTTTTTTCTTCTTTTCTCTTATCTCTCTCAGCCTCTCTCTTTGCTCGGTTACTCTCCTCTCCTTTTCTTTTTCTCTCTCTCTCTCTCTCTCTCGACCTTTTTATCTTTCCCCTCTTCTCAATCTCTCTCTCTTTCCTTCTTCTAGAAAAATCTCCTCCTCTTCACTTTTCTCTCTCTTTCCTTCCTTTTTTTTCTTCTTCTTTCATTCTCAATCTCTCTCTTTCCTTCCTTTTCTTCTTCTTCCCTTCTTCTTTCCTTCTTCTCTTCTTTCCTTTTCTCGGTTTCTCTCTCATTCTTTCCTTTTTTTTTTCTTTTTTCCTTTTCTTCTTCCTTCCTCTTTCTTGGTTTCTCTCTTTCTCTTTCCTTCTTCTAGAAAAACTCTTCTTCCTTATGTTTCTCTCTCTCTTTCCTTCATTTTCTTCTTCTTTCCTTCTTCTCCCTTTCCTTCTGTTTTCTTTCCTTCTTCTCGGCTTCCTCTCCTTCTTTCCTTTTCTCGGCTTTTTCTCCTTCTTTCCTTTTCTCCTTCTTCTCGGCTTTTCTTTCCTTTATAAATAATATATATAAATATATTAATATATATAATATAATATACCTATAAGACACATGTATATATTATATAATATATAATAATATATTATACATTATATATATATATATATATATATATATATATATATATATATATATATATATATATATAAAAGAAATGCATGCATATGGGCCGACATGACTTGGTCCGGACTGGTCTAAGCTGGGCCGGGCTGAGTTGGACTAAGTTGGGTTAAGGTGGGTTTGGATCAAAGTTAACTTTTTCTATCATTTTATAGTCCATTTCTGCCATCATTCCACGTGAAATTTTTCGATAGTCTCTACCCCAAATTTTTTACGTTCACTTTGTAGAACACTAAAAATGAAGAATATTTGAACTTAAATTACCTCATTTGGAAATAAAATGGCCAACTTATGAATTTCTGAAGTTTAAGCAGGCCAATTTATGATAATTCGATTAACCATTCTGCATGGGATCCTTCGGAGACTTCTGCCTGAAATCCTTTACGTCCACTTTGTAGAGTACTAAAAATGGAACATATTGAAACTGAAATCACCTGATTTGGATGTGGGGTGACCAAAATATGAATTTTCAAAGATTAAACGACCATTTCAATATGTAATTTTGCATGGGACCCTTCGGAGATTTCTGTACCGAATTTTTTACGTTCACTTTGCAGAACACCACAAATGAAGAATAATGGTCTTTGAATCATCTGAATCGGACGTAGAACATCAAAGATATGAAGCATTGAAGTTTTATCGATAATTTTGCATGAAAGCTTGCATGGGGCCCACCGGTGACTTCTACCCGGGATTTTTCACGTCCACTTTGAAAAGGATTGAAAATAAGGAATATTGGTACTTGAATCATATGCTTTCGATATCAGATGATCAAGATATGATGATTTGAAGTTTAAATGATAATGCATGCATCATACGATAATTACGTAAATGCCCCTGTACTTTTAAACTGTGATACCTTCCTTGTCTGATGTCAGAATTTGATGATTCTGATTTCATTTTGAAGATAATTTCACGACCTATACATCCAAGTAGGTAAAAGCCTATGACCCTGCTGTGGGGTTCATTAAAGAATCACAAACCCTTAGGTTAAAAGTTAGAAACTTGTCATATGCATTCACTTATGCTGGGGATAGCAAAAATGGGGTGCTTACAGGTTGCTGTGGCATGGCCAAGTGCCATGGCTAGCTGCCAGGCTGGCTGCCATGGTGGCTGGGCAGGTGACATGCCACCTCACCTGTGGGTCCCACCCACAGTCTCTCTTTTTTTTCTCTCTAGTTTCTCTTTCTTTCTTATCTTCAATTTCTCTCTCTTCTGCTCTCCTACCTCATTAGCCATGATTGCCACATCATCAATGGGACCCACACTCTCTTTCTATTTTCTCAATCACTCTGTGAAACTGATGAACACATACGCAAGGCTAACTCATCTCTTCTACTTGCACAGACACCACTGCCACTTTCACAGACACTCTCTCTCTCCTACACTAATATTCTCTCTCCTTATTTCTCTGACTGTAAGCTAATATCACTGCCACATCAGCCAAGTTGCCAACAATGACAACACATGGTCAACAATACGTTGGCAGAGGGTTGGCCCAAACCTGTGAGAAGCTTTACTGGAAATCGAAAAGCCATTAAAGAAAGCAGCCACCATGGTTGAGCGGCGCCGGAAAGATGAAGGGAACCAGATAAAAGGAGGGTAGTAGGGCTTGATAGAGCCACTCTGAGTGGAAACCTCCATTCTCACAACCTCTGCAACTCTCCCCAGCTTACTACTTCTACCAGAGGCCGTCTTTGTCAGTGGTGGGAGTTCTGTGAAGAAAAAAAGTAGTTGTTTGAGGGTTTATTATTGCTCTTAGACCTGCTTCTCTTGGTTTAATTTGAAGCAAAGCAGGGGACAAAGGTAAAGGATGATAGTAGAACCAGAGGGATAAAGAAAGGCTACGTTAATAATTCTTAACTTAAATGAAACTGAAAGGGAAACGAAAACTCAAGCAAAACATTGGATTCAACCGTAATGAAAACTGAAACTAAAACCAGAGAAGATTTCTCCTTCCCCCACTCCAGCTACACAGCCAAAAGGGAAGAAACAAAAAAAAATATCGAGTTTAACATAAACTGATCATTGAACCAACATCGATAGCAAGGAAGATTAGAAACAAAAAATCCAAGAATCCACATGAAAGCCAAAACCCAAAAATCCTAGTTACTCTAACCACGAAATTAATTAAGCTTCAGAACAATATAAGGTCAAAGAAAATGTGAAGAACAAGGCTCGATAAAAATCGTGTAACAAGTGAGACAGTATCTAACAAACATTTTTTTTTCTTAAATTAGATTATAGATTTTTGAAAAATATCTTTTCTAATTTGAGGGTATTATTGTAAATATATTGGTGATGATGAATCTCATCACCAAATTGATTGGGAGGGAATATTTTCAAAAGCAGGGAGGTGGTTGACATTCTGTGTCAAGTTGGGGGGTGGTTGCCTTAAAGGTATTCTTTAGGGGAGGTGGGAGAAATTTTCCCTATAAATAATCATGTATGATTGACCTGGTCAGTCTTTTTGCTAAAGTCAGAAATTCATTAGATTAAAAGAAAATTAGAGTACAATTAAAGAGAACAACCAAAAAACACCACAATTCCATAGGAGTACTCCTACATTCGGCATTGCCATTAGCAGGGGAAAACCTTTGGATGCCTTTAATGTAATGGTGAGGCTAGTCATATCAAGAATTAGATTTGGTATTGCTCTGGACAAGCTATCAACCACCAAAGTGACTTCATGATAGTAATGCGCCATTGTATACTTAGAAGGTAAGTATGAAGACTATGTAAATGCATTTCATGAGCTCCAATTTGCATGATAATACACATAGATATATTAGCCAATTTATTGTTATATTATGGAAAGTACAAGATATTGCACATTATTTTAAACTATTTATAAGTTCAAGTGCTGAAGGATGAAAGTCTAAGACCAATTTGAATGGGTTGACCTAGCCAAAAATTTTGTTTGAAACTATATAGATGAAATGATAATTGATATATGCGTGTACATATTTATTTGGCCATGTAATGGGAAGCACGGCCTTTTTTTTTTTTTTTTTTTTTGTTAAAGGTCAGAAAAATTATATTAACTAGAAGAAATTAATACATCAAAACATCTTACTATGGAGAATCTCCACCTTCGGCATTGCCATTAGCAAGGACTCCCTAAAAGGAAAAGAGAAACTAGCTACTGAAATCTATAACATGGTCTATGGGATGCATCCCGTACCATTTCTCTAGCTACAAAGTTTGGACACTTAGTCCATACATAAGAAGATCTATCAAAAGCTCCCCTTCTGCTGGACAATCTGCACTCATATTTACCTCTCGAAAACAGTGTGTATATCTAATATCATAGGTTGATACCCTCTTCTTTAAAGCCATCCACTCCTGCATAAAAAAAATAACCAAGACAGTTATTCTGTAACAGGTGCGGTCGATAGGTGTGGTCAACCAGTCTGTGTGGTCATTCAGGCGCTTTTCATTAACCTGACTATGGCTTTTGGCTTATTTTCAACTCCAAAAGCTTATACCTCATTGGGGTTACATCCATAGAAGGTTTATAACATTGTAAAGCCATTGGTTATGGTATAGTTCCATTCCCATAGCTTTTATATATGTATAGTTATCACTATGAATGCTGGTTATTTGACCGTACAGTCTTGGGAACATATTCAAATTGAATTATCTATTCCACAAGGTCCATAATATATGCCTTAAAGTGTTGGGTGAGTCTATTCAGTCCATAGTGGTTGAATGGGAACAATTCAAGTAAGTATAACACCTAACTATGACCAAGCGGTCGATCATAGTGGTGCGGTCTATCAGGCTCGTTTCATCAACCTGACCAATCAATCGCATGCTCCCAATGAGCTCGAACTGAACTTACTTCGATCCGATCTCTTTGGTACATGGTTGAGAGTATTCCCAGAGGGTCTCTAATAGTTCGAATTACATTGAGGAGTACTTCCCTGCATTAATTCAATAATATAACCTCATAATGTAATTAAAGTTCTTACCTTTTTGTCAATTGATCAAATTTGTTCATCATTACTCAATTCTATTGTAACGGCCATTAATGGTAGAGGGAACGATGCTTCCGACATTATCAGAGATTGGGATTTACCTCTGAGATCAAGATATGTAATTACCTCAACAATGCGTACCTAGTTCTTTATCAAGAAGCTTAAGGGAGGCCTTCAATGGAGGTTCTTCCTTCTTCTTCTTGCTACAGTCTTTTCCTAAGTTACTCTCATCCAAAATGTGTGTCAAAACTTGTAAAGTTCTCAGACATTAGGGTTTTAGGAGTTTTATTGAGGGAGAGCTCAAGAGTTGAAGTTGGAATCAAACTCCTACCTTGAGAATCCTAGTTCTAATGTAAGAGTGATCTAAGGAGATTAGGTGTTGCCAATTGGCACACCAATAAGTTTAGAGATTGGTCCCACATGATTTGGGATTACTAATGGTGATTAGACACCAGTCAGAATCAAGTTCACACGAGTAACAATAAATCGGCCCAGTTCTGTGATCGTATGGTCAATCATAGTTGTGCGATCGACAAGGCTTGTTTCATCTACCATACCAGTGGACTGCACGGCCTTAACTAATTAAGATTGGCCATGCTTCGCTTGGTTCGACACTCTAACAAAGAACAGTTCCTACATGTTATAGGCTTGTTTCAAGTCTTACCTAATATCTGATATGCTTCTATATTGATACTGATGTTAAAGTCGTGTCGGTGGGAGGACCTGTAATGTGAAAAAATTCAAATTAGCCCAGAATTTGGATGCGGGTCTTACAATTCCCGCATCCAAAATGTGTGTCAAAACTTGTAAAGTTCTCAGACATTAGGGTTTTAGGAGTTTTATTGAGGGAGAGCTCAAGAGTTGAAGTTGGAATCAAACTCCTACCTTGAGAATCCTAGTTCTAATGTAAGAGTGATCTAAGGAGATTAGGTGTTGCCAATTGGCACACCAATAAGTTTAGAGATTGGTCCCACATGATTTGGGATTACTAATGGTGATTAGACACCAGTCAGAATCAAGTTCACACGAGTAACAATAAATCGGCCCAGTTCTGTGATCGTATGGTCAATCATAGTTGTGTGATCGACAAGGCTTGTTTCATCTACCATACCAGTGGACTGCACGGCCTTAACTAATTAAGATTGGCCATGCTTCGCTTGGTTCGACACTCTAACAAAGAACAGTTCCTACATGTTATAGGCTTGTTTCAAGTCTTACCTAATATCTGATATGCTTCTATATTGATACTGATGTTAAAGTCGTGTCGGTGGGAGGACCTGTAATGTGAAAAAATTCAAATTAGCCCAGAATTTGGATGCGGGTCTTACAATTCCCCCCCCCCCCCTCCCACTTAAAAGAATTTTGTCTCCAAAATTTTCTTACCTTGTTCCTTGAACAAGTGAGGGTACTTCTCATGTATCTCATCTTCCTTTTCCCACGATGCTTCATCCTTAAGATGGTTCCTCCATTGTACCTTGATATATGCAATGGATCAATTTCTAAGCTGGTGAACTTTTCTATCCAAGATTGTTAATGGTTCAACTTCAGCATCGACACGTAAAACATGTCGTGAACACCAACAAGGGAAGGAGGTAGTACTAGCTGATATGCTACAGCTCCACTTCTACTAAGTATCTCATAAGGTTCTATATACCTTGGGCTTAACTTTCCTTTCTTGTCAAATCTTCTGATTCCCTTAAGAGGAGATATCTTCAGAAAGACTTTATCACCTACTTCAAATTCAATGTCTTTATAACGAATGTCAACATAACTCTTTTATCTTGCTTTGGTGGCTTCGATCCTTTCTCTGATCAAATCAACATTCTTACAGGTTTCTTTGATGATTTCTGGTCTAAGGATTCTTCTTTCACTAATTTCATTATAATATAAGGGAGTTCTACACTTCCTTCCATACAGTGCTTCATACGGAACCATTTTGATTGTAGATTGATAACTATTGTTGTAGGCAAACTCCATTAAAGAGAAATTTTAATCTCAATTTCTTTTGAAATCTAGAGCACAAGCTCTAAGCATATCTTCCAGTATTTAAATGATTTTCTCAGATTATCCATCTGTGTGATGGTGAAAGACAGTTTTGAACTTCAGTTGAGTACCCATGGAGTTCTGCAATCCTTCCTAAAACTTGGAGGTAAATCTTGGATCGCGATCAGATACAAAGCTAGCTGGGCACTGTGCAATCGAATGATGTGATCAGTATATAGTCTGGCTAGCTTATCCATGGAATATTGTGGGAAAACAGCAATGAATCTCGTTGTTTTAATGAACCTATCCACAATAACCCAGACTACATTGACAGAGCATGATGTCAAAGGTAACCTTGTGACAAAGTCCATGGTAATGTGGTCCCATTTCCATTCTGGCACAGGTAAAGGCTGTAATTTATCTGATGATCTTTGATGTTCTGCTTTGACTTGTTGGCACATCAAATATTTAAAAACAAACTTAGCCACATCGGCCTTCAAACCTCTCTACCAGAATTCTTTCTTCAAGTCATTATACATCTTGGTGCTACCAAGATGCATAGAGTATAGAAACGAATGGGCTTCAATCAAAATCTTTTCTTTCATGTCTTCAGCAAATTTTGGTACACATACTCTACCACAATAATATATGATTCCATTCTTTAGAATGAAATCTGGATCTTGCTTTCCGTTTTTGAGTTTACTCTTTAGTGCACCTAGGTAGTGATCCAATGACGTTGCTGATTTGATTTCATGCAATAAGGTTGGTTTTATATGTAAGGCACCTAGAGTAGCAATAGCAGCTTCAATCCAATCTTCTAGTAGAGCACTCATGATAGGGTCTTCTGGTATTGGTGGAGGAACGGCTTGAGCTTTAGATAAGACATAGTCATTAGCTCTAGCTTCTTCCTTGCTAACTTGGTTTTCAGCCATACATATGGCTTTTCTGTTGAGGACGTAGCTACCACATTAACTTTTCCCAGTTGATATTGGATATCATAGTCATAATCCTTTAGTAACATTAATTATCTTCTTTGTCCCATGTTAAGTTCTTTTTTACTAAATAAGTAGGTGCAACTCTTATGGTCAGACATTATTTGAAACTTTTCTCCATAGAGGTAGTGTCTCTATGTCTTGAGAGCAAATACGACAATAGCTAACTCAAGATCATGAGTAGAATAGTTCATCTCATGTTCCTTCAATTGCTTGGAGGGATAAGCAGTTACTTTGCCTTCTTACATTAAAGTGTAATCGAGCCCTAACTTGGATGCATCAGTATAAACAACCAGTCCGTCTGATCCCGATGGGATTGTCAATACGGGGGCAAAAATTAAATTCTCCTTCAATAGCTTAAACACTGCTTCACATTTTTGTAACCATGTGAATTTGGTTTCCTTCTTTGTCAACTTTGTTAAAGGAATGGTTGTTCTTAAGAAATCAGTAATAAATCTTCTATAATAACCTACCAGTCTAAGAAAACTTTTAACTTCAGTTACAGCCTTCGATGCTTTCCAATTGAGGACCGCTTTAACCTTGCTTGGATCGACTGATATACTTTCAGCTGATACAACATGACCTAGAAAAGTGACTTCTCTCAACCAGAATTCAAACTTCTTGAACTTAGTGAATAACTTCTCTTGCCTAAGTCTTTGTAAGATTTGACAGAGATGCATAGCATGATCTTCCACATTCTTCAAATATATGAGAATGTCATCAATGAACATATTCATAGAGTGAACAAAAAAATCGTGGAATACTCTATTCATGAGTTCTATGAAAAACATAGGTTCGTCAGTCAACCCAAAAGACATAACTAAGAACTCATAATGACCATATCGAGTCCTAAAAATAGTCTTTAGTACATCACATTCTCGAATCCTCAATTGATGATATTCAGGTCAGAGATCTTTCTTGAAAAATACTTGGGCTCCTTGTAGCTGATCGAATAGGTCATCGATCCTGGACAGAGGGTATCGATTCTTGATAGTGAGTTTATTGAGCTTACGGTTGTCAATACACAATCAAATGCTTCCATCCTTCTTCTTGACAAACAACACTGGTGCACACCACAAGGAGATATTCAGTTAAATGAATCCCTTGTCCAATAATTCTTGGAGTTGAACCTTCAATTCCTTCAACTTAGATGGTGTCATTTTATAGGGAGCTTTAGACACGGGTGCTCATACTGAAACTATGTTGATCACGAACTTAGTTTTACGAACAGGAGGTAAACCTGGTAAGGCTTCTAAAAACACATTTGGAATTTCCTTTACTATATCAATCTTGTCTAATGATGGTATATCGATTGTAGTGTTGGACACAGATGCTAAATAGCCAATGCAACCTTGGTTCAATAGTTTGCAGGCTTGCATCGCAAATATGAATAGTTTCTTACCCTTCCTAGGTTTGCCTCCAATGAATTTGAACGCTTCTCCATTAGCAGGCTTGAAAAGAATCTTTCTTTTAGCACATGGCACCCTGGTTTGGTGGGTAGCGAGTCAATTCAAGCCTAAAATGGCATCAAAATCTAATATGTTTAGTTTGATCATGTTGACATTCAGATTCTGATCTCCTAGCTGTACTCGACATTGGCCGTAGTACTCTGTCAGTACCACTTCAAGTCCCAATGGTGTACGATCAACCAAATCTAACATTAACTACTTAACAGATATAAATAGCTTCTTAGTGAACTCAAGGGATATAAACGAGTGAGTGGCTTCAAAATCAAAGAGAATTCAAGCTAAATGTTTAGATATACTAGGAGTGCCTATGATTTTAAAATCCATGCATGAACATATACATTTAAAAGCATGCAGTATAAGTATCAGAAAATGATAATTGTAACAAAATTATTTATCACTACTCTAGAGAATTTCTCCGCATCTTAAAATGTCATAGCAAAGACCTTGCCCTGTTAAGCATTTGCAAGCTTGGGGCAATTAGACTTGAAGTGACCAATCTGTCGATAGTGGAAGCATTTGACTGATCCTGTAGGGGTGGTCTTTGTAGTAGACTTTGTAGTGGCGGCACTCTTATTCTTGAATTTACCTTGGAAGGGCTTCTTCGAGATCCTCTTATCAGGTGTGGTAGAAACTCTATTTCCAAAATCATTCTTGGCTTAGTAACTATCTTTGAGAGCATCTTCAATGACCTTAGCATTCTGTACACATTCAGTATAGCTGGTATGTCCTCTGGTTTCCACTGTAGCCTAAATTCCACCTCTAAGACCTTTAAAGAATTTATTTGCCTTGGCCGCTTCAGTTATCATGCAAGCAGGGGCAAAATAGAAGAAGGATATAAACTCAATCTGATATTCTTGAACATACTTCTATCCTTGATAATGACTTAGATATTCAAATCTCTTTCTAATCTTGGAAGCTTCTAGAACGTAGTTGTTGAAGAAAGCGTCCTTGAACATTTTCCAAGTCACAATGGGATGGAAAGCTTCGAGGATCTATTGGTTGGATTCTTCACCGGATATGGTTCACCTTCCACCATATGGCTTGCACAAAAAATTCGTTGTTCATTTGTCAAAACCATCATCTTGAAGCACTTCTCAATTGATTGCATCAGACTACATATAGTATTGTTAAGCATGTTTATGTCAATTTCTAACAACTTGTACTGAGATAGCATGTATAAATTGAATGCTTGTTATTTTCCTATGGTCATGTAAAGTTGGATGATTCTTGATTGGACTTGAGAAATCCAAGTGTTGACAAATAGTGCCTTGTGACCAAATTTGGTTGGCCCAACCAATGTCAAAAGACCATGGGTATACATGCATGTGTATAAGATGATGTTTGAGAACAATACACATGAATATATTTGGATATGTATTAAGAAATTATTTTGTAGTAACATAGTAGTATTGATGGGCATGTTTATATATTATATGTTTGTCTCATTTTGAAATTATAAGATATAATGATAAAATGGTAGTACACCATAAGCAAGCATACTCGAAATACCTATATGGTTGAGTCATATTATAAACCCAGAAATTTGGGGGTTTTGTAAGAATGCATATTATGCATGATAAATCTCTGCTTAGATTGATCTCTAGTTGGATATTTTTGATGTTATGTATCTAGAAGATACACTTGGATTCAGAAACTTTACCTTGTTACAAGGTAATATGTACAAAAATGTGATGGGTTGTATAAAACCTATTCGGCTACTTAAGGTTTCATGGATTTGTAAGGATGTAAGGATCTTCAGTAACTTGTCTCACAAAGCATGGATTTGGTGTTTCACTCAGTGACTCACTCACGTGCAACTAGATGTAATAGGAAGCATTACTTCTAGGATATAAAGTGTTGTCCCTTTGTACGAAAATCATATTCAATTGTAGAAATTGAAAAAATATCTGTCACACCCTCTGTAGTATGGCTTAAATCATCCCTCCTCCAACCTTTGTTTGCAATAATATCCCTAACACCCCTTTGAAAATATGTATCAATCAGACCCCATGGCCATTGACTGATGACGTGTCCCCGTCTTAAATTCGTTAATGATAAAACTACCCTCATCCATATTTTACCTTTTAATTTTAAAAAAACTTAAAAAGTTTATTCCCTGTTACCAGAGACGGGATCGAAATTCTGGTGACGTTCTGTTCTTCTGCTAGCAAGCAGCGGACAAAGGCCTGAACAGCACCATCATCATAGTATAGCTCAAAGCTCCCCCTCTTGCCACCGCCACCACCTCCTTCGGTGACACCGCTATCGGCAGGCCCTCTAAGGACAATAACTGGATTGAAAGGTGAGCGCTCACCACCATTCCTTTGGCTGCGGCGGGATCCTAGATACGTGTTCTGATCAGAACGCGATTGATTCCCAAGCATGCACATAGTAGCGGTAGGGAACCGTCGACGTCGACCCTCAGGTTGTAGAGTCCGGGGAGGGTTCTCAACCTCTTCAACAAATCCTCTATCACAATCTAGGCAGACGATGGGATCTTGGCCCCAAACCTTGGCGAATCTACTGCATCTATAGCACCAGTTTGAAGACCCAGCCGAAGCCATCTGCTTTCTAAATACCGTTCTTTTGTTAGCAAACCTCAACCAATTGGAACAATAGTCAACCACAGGAAGTACTTCCTTCAAATGCCAAAATTCTTTACTTGCAACAGACCTTTTACAAATAAGAGAAAATAGACTACCGACAACCTCAGCCAACAAAGAAAGAAATCGAACCTAGAACTCTAGGTAAATAGCCTGCAATTAGGATCTGACGTACAAGAGGACAAAGCAAAACCCTAAACTTCTTTCTTTTCTTCTCACCAATCTAGTAGAAAATTTCCCTGAAATGCATCCCCAAATTTTCAAGAAACCATGAACATGATCATTTAGACTCCTGAGGACAAGAGGGAGGAAAAATAAAACAGAACGCTAAAGTAGCGGGTAGATTTACAGATCCGACAGTAAAGAAAATAAGGAAGGAGGGCTAGAAAAGAGAGATAAGATACAGAATACAGATAGAGAGAAGAAAGAAAGGTCAGTGTGTAGAGAATGCAGGTAAAAGACAAACAAAGGATTTAAGGATCGCGGCGGTGAGAGGGGGAGCTTTGAGCTGTACTACGATGGCGGTGCTGGTTCAGGCCTCTGTTCGCTGCCTACTAGCAGAAGAACATAACATCACCAGAAAAAACGAATGAAATTTCGATCCTAGCTCTGGTAACAGGAAATAAACCTTTTCAGTTTTTTTTAAATTAAAAGGTAAAATATGGATGAAGGTAGTTTTGTCATTAAGGAATTTAAGATGGTGATACGTCATCGGTCAACGGCCATGGAGTCTGATTAATACATCTTTTCAAAGTAGGGGGTGTTAGAGATATTAACGCAACAAAGGCAGGTGAGTGAGATTAAGCCATACTACAGGTGTGACAGATATTTTCTCTTTTCTTTTTCGTCTTTTGGTTTCAGGTCCGAAGAATGACTATAGGACCATTTTGTTTTTTCATTAGATATGATTAAATCACCGATACAGATTTTCTTTCTTGATTTTGTTGATACAGGAGGATAATAGTGTATTGAACTGTTGACTTCTCAAAGAAATTTTCCTTGGGAAATAACGACAACGTGGTTTTCTGGACAACTCGAGACATCAATCTTTTTTTTAAATCACTCATTCAATAGACTACACAACTTGAGACGAGCCAGACCAAAGTGTTGGTGGTTGATGCTAAATACACCACTACCCATAATTTTTATATATGTTTAAATCATCATTTTTCCCTTAGGCTCATTGTTTCTCCTTCTTCCTACTTTCAAATTTACTGTTTTCACCCAATACCAAGTAAAGGGACGGTAGGGTCAGCAGGGTCAATGAGGATCACCAAACCTAGTCCTTTTTAATCATGGTCAATTAAGGTGGGGTGGGATAATCCTGGCAAGGTTAGGGTTTGGGTTGAGTTTTATCAAGTCCCTAGCAGGGCCGGATCGGGCTCAAGGTTGTCTTTCAGAAACCCAGAGTAGGGCTTCAGTTTTACAAAACACATTTCAGCCTAAGGGTGTCAATGGGCCGGTCTGGGCCGGTTTCGGTCCGGGCTAAATCGGTGTCGGATTTTATAAGCTCAGCCCAAAACATGTCCATTAAGAATTCGGGCTGAGGTGGACTGCGCTGGACACAATAACTAACGGGTTGGTCCGGTGTCGGTTTGTTATTGGGTTAGGTTTATTGAGGTGATTTCGGGTTGGTTCGGTCCGGATCGGGCTTATCGGGCTTATCGGGGCCCTTTTATATGTAAATTATATAGCCTATTTTATTATTTCTATCTATAATATTAGCATTATTCTTTCCATATGTATGTAATTTAATAAGCTATAACAATTAACATAATCTTTTCAACTATAGATTCACATGATCTTCTAGATCATGAAGTGAACTCTAATAATGTAACACAATCTATTAAAATTTAAAACCATTAAAATTAAGAAATTGGGTCCGAACAGACCTTACCGGTGTTCGGGTTGATTTTATCGGTTTGGGCTAATTCGGGCTTCTTAACGGACCGGTCCGGTTTGATTTCGGTTTGGGCTGAAACGGTGTCGGGCTTTACAAGCTCAGACCAAAACCTGTCCATTAAGGCTCGGTCCGGACTGGGTTCGGGTTATATCGGGCTGGCTCGGTCCGTGCTACCGGGCCGGGTCCAGTTTTGACATCCTTAGTTCAGCCTGACCATTCACATCCCTAATTCTAGTCTTGTTCAAATTCCAAGCCGTTTAAAACTAAGGGTGTCAAAAATAAAACTGAAATGTGTATCGAAATAGAACTGAACCGTTTAAATCGAAACCGTGAAACCTATTATTAAACGGTTTGATTTTGGTTTCAGAAATGACACCGTTTAGTTAAATGGTTTAATTTTTAAACCAAAAATTAAACTATTTAAATGACTAAACTTTTATTTTTATTTTTATTTTTATTTTTTCATGGTAAAAGATTGAATCTGTACTTTAATTCCTTGGTGCCAAACGTCTATATTTGTAAAAAAATTTATTTTATTACTTTTCACATGGTATATTTCTAAATGGTAAGTCTACTTTCATTTATTATTAAAATTATTTTAATGTTTTTCTTAGTTTTTTTTTTTTACTTTCTTCTTAACTCTCTTTCTCGGATCCAAATCGTCTCCTGCGGCAGGAGGTTCCTGCCGCAGATCCAGGGGCCGGGATTCAGTCTGGCCGCCTGCCAATACATTGGGGGGTGGGCCGGCTGAAATCCGGCCCTTGGCAGGCGGCAGGACCGCAGGAGAGGATTTGATTGCCTCTTTCTCTCCCTCCTGGCAATGAAATCGTGTTTTCTTTTTTTAATTAAAAGAAGATCTATTAAATCACAAGCCAAGTACAAGCCAATGCAAATTAACATAAGATCCTAAAGCCAAGAAAAAGAAATAAGCCACAACACCAAATTTGAACTAGTGATGGCCATCCTAGCAAGAAAGTGAACATCATGATTTGCTTCCCTTGGAAAAAAAAAATTGAAAAGAACAGTCCAAAAAAGAGAGGCCATGGTAGTAATGTCCGCAATGATTGGCTGGATGTTTTCCATGATAATTGCCACTGTTGCAAAAAATCGATTAAATAATCGATTTTGACAAACGTTCCGAAATCATCTAATAAATAATTTAATTTTGATTTTATTTATTATACATTTATACATCAAATCAAAATCAAATCGTACCATTAAATGAAGCCGCCCCATTTAACACCTCTATTTAAAACACATCCGTAATAAATACCATTTTATTGTCATTCCCGTTTTAAACATCTTCCAAAATAGAAAAGGCGGCAGGAGTGGATGGGATATCCTACATAATTCATGCACTAATAAAAAGATAAAAATGAATTGCTGATCACAAGGGTATTCGCACTTTTCATTTTTAGTATTTTTTTGACAAAGAAGTCATATTTATAGGGTATTTTTTTTTTTTTTTTTTTTTTACTAAAGGTCAGCAAAGCATTAATATTAAAAAATAAAAATAAAAGCATACATGAAATCATGGGTAGAATAGCTCCACTTTTGGCATTTGGCCATAAACAGAACCCTATCCACAATAATAAAAAATAAGTATATCAGAAAACAATGATGCTTATATACATCCTTTATTACTATGTACATTCGTTTGACATATAAATCAAAACTCCTAGACTAACATCATTTTTTCTTTTTTTTCTTTCTTTTTCCCTGATGTTTTAGCAGGCCTCCTCCTTGTAGGCCTAACTTCCCCTTCCTACATCACATGATCAACCTCCTCCATTTCTTTGAAAGCCATTTCCATAGCAGTCTAATTTGTTGGCTGTAATTTGTTGGCTGGGAGTGAGTAGACTTTTTGTTACCAGATGATGCTTGACTTTGTGGATCAATAGTAATGGTAGATGAGGTTCTTTATGAAGAATCAGGTTCAATCCGATCTCTTCACTACATGAAAGAGGCATATTTTCATGTACATGACCTTGTGATTGCGTGTCTTCATTAGAGGGATCTTCCATTGATTCCCCATCATCATTAATTTCGTCTCCTCCATCTTCATTAGAGGAATCTTCCTCATCCACCATATCAGCCAAACTTTTCCTCTGTGAAGAAGGAGTGGCTTGAGACTGAGTAGATGATCCAGCAACAATATTAGTCTATTTTCCATGAAGCACAGCATCCACAGCCTAATGGTTAACCTGCATTGGCTCGACATGCACATTATCTTTGGCAACTTGCGGAGCTGCAGGTTGCTCCACCAAAGGTGCAAAGCTGTGTGTAGGAGCCTCAGGTGATCCTCCATTATCTACAATTTCAATGCCATGATTTACATCACCAACCTGCATTCTGCAATTCTCCTTTGTATGCCCAAATGTAAAACAAATAGAGCACTTTATAGGGGGTTCTTCATAGATAATTGTTTGTTTAAAGTAAAATTCCTGTCCAGGTTTTCTCTGTAATTTACCTACTAGGATCTCCGTCTTTCTAGGTGCATTCTTCTCAACTTCTACACATACCCTAGCATATCATCCTAGGATGGCGTGTTGTGTCCTCCTATCCATATCCACTGGCTTTTCGATTGTCTGAGCAATTGAATATAGTATTGACTGCTCCCAATACTCGTAAGGTAGGTTTGGAAACCTAACCCATTTTAGGTTTCGAGTAATGCTCTATTTTTCCACATTAAAATCAGGCTCCCATTGCTGGAACCTAAAAAGCCCTATCATCCACCTCAGTAAGTCCTCTTTTCCACTCAAAAAGTTTGTCACGATCTGTGTTGAACCTGAAGATAAAGAAACCACCCCTAGTGATATCATCTCAAGTGGGATATTGTCCCATTGTTGTTTAACCGCCTACTCTATCGTGGACAGCACTAGCCCACGAGAGTCAATTCTGCCTATAAGAGCAGTCTCAAACTTCTTTAGCTATTCCAACACCATTAGAAAGATTATTCTTCCCCTTTTCCCTCCAAGTTCAACACTGCCTCTTGCGCACACGCAGTAGATCTCTCCCACTAGCAGCAAAGGTGTTTTCGTTATTAGCAGCATCTGAGGGTACTTGATTATGTGCCACAGCCATTGTCACTTGTCGAATGGATGCCCCCATTAGCATAGAATCAGAAGCTGATAAGCCCGGAGGTAGATTAGGGTTTTGCGGCACTATTCCAGCAGCTCTCGCCTAGCCTTGAACACCCACTAAAACCCTAGTGGTAATATTATCAACACCAACATCAGATGTTACACTTTGCCCTTCTGCCAAAACCCTTGGGTTAATAATAACGCCTCTAGCAGTACATCGCGAGCTTAACTCAAAGTCCAAATTAACTATGCTGCAAGGGATCCCCAACAGAATCGTTAATAGCAATAGAGTTTCCTTCTTGGACCGCAGGAACCCTAGATGAAGAAAATTGATTCCCTGTAACCGATTGGCCAACGAAACCAGTAGCAGCTCCAATATCATTGTCGGAAATCCTAGATCTTGTTGATTTAGGATTCCGATCAAGCATATTACCCTCTAAAGCCGTAGGAAATCTTCCAGCCGTAGTTACATTATCAGATTCAGGAATCCTAGTTCTCATCAAACTAGGAATCCTATCATGCAAAGCCCTTTCATTAACCGCAATAGCAGTACTCCTCACCACATTAGGATTCCTAGCAATGTTGTTTTCCTCCAAACCCGTAGGAACTCTAGCAGCCGTAAATTGATTTCCAAAAGCCGAAGAAGAATTCCTTTGGCTATTCGTCAAAATCCCTAGGGTTTTGAAAAAAAAAACCTCCAACCATAGATCCAAAATCAGATTCAGGAACCCTACTTCTCATCGAAATTGGATTCATGTCATGTATATATATTCCTTTGATTAACTGCAGGAACAGAACTCCTCACCACTTTAGAATTCATAGCAGAACTATTTTCCTCCAAAACCGTTGGAACTCTAGCAGTAGAAAATTGATTCCCATATGCCGGAGAGACTTGAGGAAGGTTATCCAAAGCCCTACGTTGTTGATCTGCTTGGATCAATTCCTCCATCATCAAATCAAAAGCACAAACTCTAGAGGTAGGCAGTATCCTACTAGGGTTGTGAGAGCTTTGCCGAGCAATTCTACTTCCAATGAGAGCTGCAACACCTCTCTCAGCGGGCAAACTTTTCCACAATCGGATCCCTATCCTTCCTTCGGCAGCGGATTGCCACTAGAGGGGCTCATCCCTCCGAAGAGGAAACCCTAATCCTCAAAATCGCCAATCTGTAACAATTAGATTTGTCACATAGTGTTTGACCTGTCGGATTTTCTACGAACTATTGCAACACAACATGATTGTATAAATTGAAAAGAAGTGAAGTGAAATTTTTGAACTTAAAAGGAAAATTTTTATAGTTGTAACATAACATGATTGTATAAATTATTTAAATTTCTTAACTATTTAACAATAATATTATTATTATGAAATGTAAAATTTAATTTCTTTGGGTGGAAAGTGAAGTGTAAGTTGATAACTAAATGTAGAATAATTTAGAATTAGTTACATACTAATGTGATACCACATGCTGTAATCAATTACAAAAGTTTTCATTTAAAGTTTAAAATTTTTATTTCCCTTCATTTCAATTCCCCCTGCAACCAAACAAAGCCATAAGGTTGTTAGATAGTACGGTTTTGGTATATCCACCGGGATATCAGTTCAGTATTGTATGTCATAAAGCAATACTATAACCATACAGTTTAGTTAAACGGTAAGAAACTACTTACCATTGCCTATGATAATCATTATCAGTAAATCAGTACATAAACAGTTTAAACGTTATTGATCGTGGTATTTCCATCGGTTTGGAATATTATTAGTTCCTTAATCGATTTCTTAAGGATTTGGTCTACCATTAAACGGTTTTGTTTTCTGCTAAATTGTTGTATCAATTGCATGGTCCTACTTGAGAATAAACAAATATAAGCCTAAAATAAAGTCATTAATTTAAATATTAATAAAAGAATTTATAAAGTTTTTGAATCACTATTTTCGATATATAAGGGTTAAATGGTTTCGATTGTGGTATTTCTAACAATTTGGAATATTATCAGTTATTTAATCAGTTTCTTAATGATTTGGTTTGTCATTAAACGGTTTTGTTTTCTATTAAACTGTTGTATCAATTGCATGGTCCCACTTGAGAATAAACAAATCTAACCCTAAAAGAAAAGTCATTAAATTGATGTATTCATAGAATCACTATTACTGTATTAAGGATTTAGCCATTCCTAGTTTAAATATTACTCTGTTAAGAATAGTGGTAATACTATTACCTCATTGACCATCCGATCATTGATGTACACGTTAGTTATCGGGCTGCTCTGGTGTTGGTTTGTAGGCTAGCTTAATGGACTCCTTTTGGTTCGGTTTCTATATATATATATATGGTATTAAAAAAGTTGGATTAATGAGCTCTATCAGGTCTTTTATTGGGCTAGTTATATATATATATATATATATATGGGACTCTCTTCAGTCCATTATCAGGGTGTTTTGGTTTTGGTCTTATTGGTCATGTTTGATTCAGGCTTATCAATTGGTCTGGTTTTGGTTTTTCATCATGCTCTAAAAACACATCCAAATAATTTCCAATAAAGTTTGGTTTTGGTTTGGTCCAGGATGAATTAGGTTGGTTTGGTTTCTATATTGAGTTTAGACCCAATTTTGACACCTATACAATTACTATTCCAATTGGTGTATGAAAGTAGCCATTTATTATTAAAGATATTACACTATTACCGTATTAGGGATTTAACCATTTAAGGTTAAATATTTAAGTAGTGGGATTACAAGATATTGTTCAATGTATAATCAGTTTCGCATCGACGGTAAATCGATACAATATCATATCATATTGATTACATAAACGGTATTGCAGCCATTATCGTAAGGGTGTCAAAAACGAACCGAGCCATGTACCGAAATCCAACCGAAGTGTTTATATTGTAACTGTGAAACCATTTATTAAATTGTTCGATACTGGTTTTAGGAATGAGACCCTTTAGGTAAACGCTTAGATTCTAATTTAAAAAGTAAAACCATTTAAACCGACTACGAAGAACCATTAAAACCCATTAAACTCTTACTTTAATTCCTTAGTGCTAAAGGTCTATATTTATAGAAATAAAGTTTGTTTTAATTATTTCCACATGACATCTAAATTGTAAACCCCTTTTCATATATGATTAAAATTAGGGATGCCTTAAAATTATTTTAATGCTTTCCTTAGTATTCCCTCTCCTTTGTTACTAATTCTCTTCCACTCCCTTCCAATAGAGAAACCGTTAAAAAACAAAAAAAAATCGAAACCATTAAAAAACAGAAAAATCGTAACCGGTAAATAATTGCATTTGATAGGCATTTTGAAACCGTTTTATAAATGGTTTGATTTTATTTTTACTCATTACACACTGAGCCGAAACCGAACTGCACAATTAAACTGAAACCACATTATTGGAGAGATAATAAATCAACCAATCAGGAAAGGACACTGTCCAATACAAGTTGCCAATCCAAACAAGACACATGATACCATCTCAAGACCAGCTGTTAGGTGCCACCTCAACAGACAGTTAATAGGAAGGTTATCCCCTACAATCTTGGGGATAATTGTGAGACAACAGCAATGAAAGAGGTTACTCTACATGTCGACCACATGTCGACCATTTTGAAAGTCCTCAAGCTTGGATCAAGGAGCAGTTATAGAAGTGCCATCGTCAAATCATCATCCGATGGCCAAAAAGCACTCATATTCTCATACAATCCCTATTCCCAAGGGGTTAAGTGATAAACATGCCGACATGCCTTATCCAACCATCGCAACTATGACAGAGGATTCGAAATGTGCCCCAAGATCTATGGAACTTTCCCGGATCATGCCAATAATCACTCCACTCTGTGCCACTCTATAAATATACTCTAGAACAAAGGTATTCAGATCACACTTTTTACACTCAATACTCCATCTCTCTCTCTCTCTCTCTCTCTCCCCTTGTCAAATTACTTAAACCTCACTCTATCGGACCTCGCATTCTCAGTAAACCAAGTTCCATATGCTTGTTTTCTGGTTCTAACTTAAGCATCGGAGTGGCCACAGGATTTTTGAATCCCCCTCTCTTTAGTCTATTTGCATCCATATTGATAGGTGTCATCACCAGAAGCTTCAGGAAAATACCAGTGGCAATAGATTGGTGTCCACCGTGAAAAGATTGGCAACATTCTCCAGGACAACCACAAGGAAGCTCCTCAGATACAGGCTAAGTCATGACAATATGTCATACATAATGGAGTCTTATACAGGAAGTCATTTGCACCTCCACTTCTCAGATATCTTAAACCTTCAGAAGCCAAATATGCAATGGCTGAGGTCCATAAAGCAATTTGTAGAAGTAGTCAGAACGGTTGAGCTATGTGCTACAAGGTCCTCCGCTGAGGGTAATATTGGCCGAACATAGCCAATCAATGCACTGAGTATGCTCAAGAATGCAAACAGTGCCAGAAACATGGATCTATGTCTCACTAGCTAGCAACGCAGCTTCAACCCATGCCGAGCCTAATCCCATTTGCGTTCTAGGGCATGGACATAATCAGACCCTTCCCTATGGCCAAATATCAGCATAAGTTCTTGATCGTGGCAATTGATTACTTTACCAAATGGTTGGAGGTTGAGCCTTTAGCAAAATTTACAACAGCAAAGGTCGAGGAGTTTTTTTGACTCTCTGTGGTGTATCAATATGGAGTCCCCGTGTTCTTGTAACAGACAATGGAACATAGTTCACTAGTGACTTCTTTGAGGAATTCTGTGTATGGTTCCAAATAGAGCACAGGAAGACATCTGTAGCTTGTCCTCAAGCCAATGGACAAACTGAGGTCACCAACAGAACGATCCTACATGGATTGGCTTCTCAATTCGTAGACAAAAAAACTTTCTGAACCGAGGAGCTCCCCAATGTAATATGGTCCTATCGGACTATAAACTGAAGTGCTATAGGAGAGACTCCTTTTTATGTTAGTATTAGGAGCAAAAGGTGTAATCCCAGTTAATTTCGTAGAGAAGACCCACCGAGTGTACAACTTTTTGGAAGAGGCAAATTCAGATAATATGCGACTGAGTCTTCATATGTTAGAAAATATACGGGAAACAACAGCAAAAAGAGTTTCAGTATACCAGCAGAAAGTGTTGTGATACTACAGCTCCAAGATCCGACAAAATATTTTCAAGGTTGGAGATCTTGTCCAAAGGAAAACTGCCATCTTAGAGCCGACTAAGCAGGGGAAACTAATGCCGACTTGGGAAGGCCCATATCGAGTCATCAAGACAACTCGGCAGGACAGTAAATGTAATGTGTATTTTCGCATCAATAAAGTTCATTTACTTGGTAATTTTGGTATATTATTTCAAAGTCACATCAACCATCCAGCTCGGCTAGACTGACCAGTATGGCTCGACAGAGTGATAATCTCGCAATAAGGGACATCTGTCCAGAATACAAGTTGGATAAACCAACAATGTCTAAAAATACAAGGGGCATCTGTACCAAAATTTGCGGTTTGTTACTCCGACAGAGCCCTTAGGGACAAGGGCATCTAAGCCCAAAATTGAAGTTGGTCAGTCGACAGAATCTCTCGCAACGTCCATCAGCTCGGTTAGACCGATGCGTTCAGATTAGGGGGTCTCTCTTTACCCACGAGTAAGACAGTATTATTAGTTTATGGGCATTGTTATGATTATGGTTTAATGACAACATGATTGTCCCATCCAAGTCAATATACAAACAATGATGGCCCAGATGGGGGTGGACATTCACCTAAGTGTAAGATTAAAAAAACTAATAACTTAACAATTTCACACCAATAACTTGGATCCTACAGCCCAGGACACCTGACCTGAATGGGCCAGGGGTCGGATTACACGCAAAAAACAAAAAAGCAAAAATACACAAAATAAGTACTCAGAAATTTTGCTTTTTAATATACTTAATAAAATAAAAGAAGAGAGACATACACAGATAGTCGGACAGTCGATAGAAAAAAAAAGAAAAAAAAGAGTCATTCATATATCCATTGGGTTCTCCTAGGTTCCTTCGGCTTTGCCTTCAACAGGAGCAGCAAAAGCAGGAGGAGGATCAGGGAGCGTTGAGCTCGGGTCTCATTGGACGGAGAGTGGAACAGTAGCAAGAGGTCCAGCCATTATTGCAGTTGAAGTCGTAGTGGTCTCCAATTGAGAAGAAAATGTACTCCTGCCTTACTAGCACCTTTAGCCTTGGCAACTTCAAGGAAAGTTTTCTTTTGGAGAACCATGATCAAGATACCACATTTAGAAAAGTTGAAGTTTGCATCCTCCTTCAAAACAGAATCTCGTGCCAACAATAGACTACAAATTAGCACATCTTCTGATGTCTTGACAGCATACTTCCGCCCCTCTTGGCTCTCCTTAAAATTGGGTGATTGCCTTCTCTGTAGCCTCATCCAGGTGCTTCTCCTCAGATTTCACTGACTCTTTTAGTTTCAACTACTTTAGTTTGGATTAGCTCAAGTTCAACTCAAACTTTATTAGTCTCCTCTTCAGCCTTCTTCATTAGATTAGCAGCATGCTGATTCGCCTTCCAATAATCATTGACTACCTTCCGAAGATCTTCAGCCTCAGCTCGACTTTTCTTCAAATCCTCATTAGAAGACAAAAAGCTAGCCTTGTACCCCTCAGCGCTAGTGCTCCTCAGCAAGCTGGACCTTCAATAGTTCAGTCTCGACAGCTTAGGTCTTTAACTGTTCGACCTCAGCCAACAAGTCGATGATCTTCTGATTATGCTCGTTGACAAGCTGACTTGTAGATTTTTTTAGCCTTGATATAGTTAGCATGAACCATTCATAAGCTCTCATACTTTATCCAGAGTAAAGAAGAAAAAGTAGAATCCTATATACAGGAAAAAGTCTGTACAGAAAGACAACAAAATAATGTAAAGAAAATGATAGCAATTTACTGCAACTTTATGGGAGTAGTCTGCTTTAAACTCATCTTCCTCCATCTGAGTGATCCGATCTACATCCCTCGGAAGGACTACACCCGATATCAAGATGCGAGCAACTCTCCCTTCAGCATTGCAGAGTCTTCAACCGTCAAGTCGTAGCTCGGGACAAAAGGAATAGGCTCACAAGCATCTGTAGCCTTCTTCCCCTTATCAGACCAAGATGATTTTTTTCTTCTTCCACCATTCATACTCAGATGCATCCCTTGAGGTCATCCCTTTGTGAAATCTCGTCTTATGAGATCGAGAGTCCTTGGCCGGAGCAACACCGCCAACAGAGTCCTTCAGCACTTCATGTGTAGGATGAGGGACTTCCTTTAGGACTTCTTTGGAGGCCTAAAGGGCTTCCTCAGTCACCGTAGCAGCATCCTCTGAGGTCAGATGGACTGCAATAAAATAGTATGAGAGTTCAAAAATTGAACTCAAAATGAAGAAGAGAAGTCTTAGGGGACTCAGATTGGTCCACAAGCAACCTCCTTCTCTTGGACTAAGAAGTCTCAGACGACTTCTCAGAAGAAGTCCGAACAGTCCTCTTAGGATCCGACACCTTCAATATATCTAGAGTCTTGGCAGGAGACAATCCTAGACTTGAATCTTTTGCAACTGACTTTGAAGTCAGCTTGGCAGAAGCCTCAAGAGCAACTTCAGCAAACTCATCATATGAGAATAGTTCCAACACATTTTTATTAGTCATTTCCACTGCTGAAATCAAGAGAATCAGACGTTCAATTAAGAAAGGCATAAAAAGGAAAGTAGTTAGAACAAAAACTCACCAAGTTTAAAAGGTTTAAGGAATTGACCATCTTTCAAACTCGGATATACGACTGTAGTCCACAAGTGCATCAGTCTAAGCATCGTCAACTCTTCAAAGGAGAGTCTTGGTCGCACATTCAATTGAGTCACGGAAGATGACCCCTAAATGTTGGATAATGGTAGCATTTTCTCCCCGTGAAGCTACATACCATCCTTAACTGATGCAAAAAAGAATGTCTCCTTTCAGTTGTAGGAAGGTAGCCTACTGACAATCCTGAGACGAGCATTAGGTCGAATACTAGACTGGGCGCTAAAAAAATAATACCCATTCTCGACTTTTTCTTTGGGCTTCTTCGGATTCCCCCCCTTCAAATGGTGTACATAAAATGTTGTACAAGAAATGCAATTACGCAACCCTACCTATTGGGAGTGAGTTGGGTTGCTGCAATCCCATAATACTTTAGAATTTCCACTGCCACTCGGTGAATTGGGAATTGGAACCAGAGATGAGCATCTCCTCGTGTACCACCATCTCGGTGAAGGAGGAGATGCAAGACCTCTCAAATGGAAGAGGAGCAAAAAGTTTAACCTCTTTAGGGTTCTGATATGGCTTCTTAAGGGCCTTGACCCGAGTCTGGTTAAGCCTACCAGACATAGTACTGGAAAGCCAAAATAAATATGGACCAACGTCCTTAGGAGCCGGAGCCATCGAACAAGAAGTCGAAGCTTCACCAGCATCTCTTGCATTAACAGGTCAGGTAAGCTCAAGGGCAGTCCAAAGACTTTGTGAAGATCTCTCAGGCCTAGACCTCAACAAGGTCTTGTTACGGCCACCTCCCTGGGATGTATTGCCGGGTTTAGAGCCGCATTAGGAGATGGCAGAGGTTTCCTAGTCCCACCCCAATTTAATTTCTCGTTCTCAAATATTTCTTTCACAATGAAGAGGAAGAAAGAAAACAACTTACTATTGAAAGGTGTTGAAACACAAGACTCTTTCTAATTGCTTGATTATTTTACATTATGTGAGTAGTGTATTTATATACACATTACAAAATATTACATAATATTGTATTGAAATTACATGGTATATAGGAGCTGATCTCATGTGATCTGTAGATAATCACTTGGGATTAGATTACAAGAGATTGAGATAGGATTCTTGATGATATGATGATACCTCAATAGATAAGGTTGTTGATGATGTGTTGACAACCCATATATTGAGTCAGCAGATTGTGTGGGACTCAATATATGGGTTGATACACCCCCTCAAGCGGAGGACATCGGATCTTCAGCTTGTCACGCATTGACTGAAAATGAGCAGTTGGTAACGCCTTTGTTAGGATATCTGCAATTTGGTCTTGTGTTGAGATATGTTGCACTTGGAGATGCTTGTTAGCCACTCTTTCGGGTACAAAGTGGAAGTCGATTTCCACATGTTTTGTGCACACATGAAATATAGGGTTGGCAGAGATATGTGGCACAAATATTATCGCACCAAAGGATTGGAATGGTGTGTAATGGGAAGCCTATTTCTTTGAAGAGAGATTCAAGCCAAATGAGCTCAGCCGCTGCATCAGCAAGTGCCTTGTATTCAGATTCCGTCGAGGATCGTGCCACTAATTTCTGTTTGCGAGAGGTCCATGAGATGAGATTGGATCCTAGATAAATGGCATAACCACCTGTTGATTTGTGGTCTATACTATTTTAGTCCAGTCAGCATCTGTAAAGGCTTGTAGGGTGAGTGCTGAATTTTTTATGATTAGAAGTCCATGATTAGCAGTTGCCTTGAGATAGCGAAGGATTCGTTTGACCATAAACCATTGTTCTGAGGTGGGAGAGTGCATATATTGGCAGACCCGATTGACGGCAAAGGCGACATCGAGTCATGTCAATGTGACATATTGCAATGCCCCAACCACAGAGCGATATTGTGTAGGATCCAAAAATGGTACACCCCCTGTTGTGGTAGGTGGCAGAGTGGTAGCCATTGGGGTGTTGACAGGTTTGCAATCAATCATGCATGTACGATTGAGAAGATCGTGAATGTATTTGGACTGGGAGAGTAATAAGCCATCATGGTGATTAGTAGCTTGTATTCCAAGGAAGTAACTCAAATGTCCCAAATCCTTGATTGAGAATTCCTTCGCTAGATGTTAGAGTAGCAGTTGTACCTGGGCACTGTCAGAGCTGGTAACAAGTATGTCATCAACATATACTATAACATATACTGTCACACCCCAATTCTGTACTATTCAGAATGGTGTGATGAACCGTTAACAAACCAACGGTTCAATCAAGATCTCAAGTAGGTTATATCCGTGTTATCTAAACTTCATACATCCACATAAATAATCAGAGTAAATAAAATAAATGGCGAAAGTCTTATAATAAAATGAACTGAGAATCTATTATGATATCAATATTTAAATAACAAATTATTTTGTATCAACTAAGACATAAATAAATATCAAATACATGTCTTTAATAAATCCAAATAAATAAAACTAAAAATCTAATCGAATACACATGAGTTGCACTCACAAGAGATGTCATGTGTATCCACTTCATCTTCAACTACCATCGCTGCTACGTTCCCGTACGCTGGAGCATTTAAATAATCTTCAACAGTACAACCTGCATCATCAACTAAAATATTCGACGTCGAAAAGGGTGAGCACACATCACGGCTCAGTGAGCAAACAAAACAATGCAACAATACATATGCATGCAATCAATTCATATCTTTGGTCTGATTTTACGTTTGCACTGTGCTATAGAAAGGATAGGTGGCCGCCGCACCTCTATGCACGAGGGTGTGGATACGTCCGATGACTCTCACCGTCGCCCACAGCACCCAAATGAACATTGTACAATGAAGGTCACATTTATCGATGCACAACTCTATACCAACAAATGAACCCCTGATGGCTTGGGCTACAAACGGGGCTCGCTACTAACCAATCCTAATGTCAAACAATGTATCCAAGGCCTCACCCCAACATCCCTCAGAGCACCCGTAGAGATAGAGCTAAGGCCCCCTGGTAGAGTATAGGACTCAAGGACCGAGACCCTCCTTGATGCCCTACGTCGCAATAGTTCTGCTAAGGTAATGGCGATACGACGATGCTAATGCACAAGACTTGAGTCAAAGATAGAGCTAAAGTGTCCGGATCAAACACCGCATAACACCTCCCCTAATGCCCTACTCGCATCAAGAACACTAACCACACACAAACATTCACATGCCTATTCCTAGAAACAAATCATCACCATCATGTTATAAGTAAACAAGTTATAGCAGGAATATTGGATGACATGTTGTATGCACATAACAATCATATTCGCATAGAATCACGCATAGTATTGGACTCAAGAAAATAAAAGTAGTTTATTATTAACCAATTAGTTTAGGTCTTGTTCCCTCACCTTAGCTTGTTATTAGATCCTCTTCCAAGTTTTAGAATCACATTTATACTGTTATTATATTGCTAGAAGACCTAACAAAGTTGATAGAATTTAATTATAATTAATTCCGAATTTAAAAACCATTCTGTTAACTGAGGGTCGGAGGTAGGGTCGGAGTCATGATCGACCCTGGGTGCGACCCTCCCCAATCTGGACTTCCCGAACACTGAGGGTCGATACTCAGGATCACATAGGGTCGGATGGTCATCGACCCTCTGTGCGACCCTCTGTGTATTTTGGTCAATTTCCTTCCTTTTAATCCATTCTTAGTGTTTGGGGTCCTATGGCTTGCTCCTACATTCCATTCAACATTCATTCTATGGTCTAGAACCATGAATCATCCACTTGGATAGCTTTCATGTAATCTCCCATGGTTTTCCATGAAAACCTAACCATGGGTTGATGGTTTGGGTTTCTCCGAGATCATACTCTCCTCATTACCTAACCTAAGGTCTATAGAAACTCATGTAATTAGTATCCATACTTGAGAAGATTACTCCTTCTCTGCAACTCTTCTCTTTTTTGCTTTCTTCTTTTCCTTGTTTCTCTTATTCTCCTTTTCCTTCTCTTCCCTTTCTCTCAATTCAATTAGGGTTGTAAAATGAGTGAAAGAGGCTTAGGGACGTCCTTTAAATAGAGTAGAAACATCCTAAAATAAGTCCCTTTGAGATTAGGAAAGAATCCAAATCGAAAATTAGGAAATTTCCTAATTTCAGTCTCGGCGGCAACTGAGGGTCGATGGGAGGGTCGATGATCCCGTCGACCTTAGGTTCCTAAGATGTCCGACCCTCCCTGTAAAACAGAGGGTCTGACTTTCTGTTTTGGGGGGTCCGACCCTCCTTAGCTGGGTATGCGACCCTCCCCTTAAATTGAGTGTTTTAAGGTCGATTTGATACCTGGGATCTCGATCTCCTTCACGCCCTTGGTCCATTTGACTCGACCATGATGGGTAAACCTAGTTCAAGGTGATAAGACCGGGTTAGATTGACACAGGTCTTACAACTCCCCCCTACTTATAAAAATTTCGTCTTGGAAATTGTACGTACCTTCTTAATCAAATAAGTGAGGGTATTGCTTTCGCATAGCATTTTCTTCTTCCCATTTAATTTCTTCTATGTCTCTACTTTTCCAGGTGACCTTAACATAGTAGATATCTTGGTTGCGTAGTCGTTGAACCTTTCGGCTGGTGATTTCAATTGATGTTACTTCAAATGTCAAATCATCAGTCAATTCTGGTAAATCTACTATCAACACGTGCGTTGGATCCTTGACATACTTCTTCAATAGGAAAATATGAAATACGTTATGCACACTTGACATAGATGGTGGTAGTGCTAACTGATAAGCCACTTTCCCACGCTTAGCTAAAATCTCATACGGCCCGACATATCTTGGACTTAGTTTCTCTTTCTGTCCGAACCTTTTCAATCCTCGCATAGGCGATACCTTCAAAAATACTTTATCACCTATAGCGAACTCAAGATCTCTGTGTCGAGTATCTGTATACTGCTTTTGATGGTTCTGAGCTGTTCTCACTCTTTCCTTGATAATGTCGACCACTCGACAGGTCTCTTCAATAAATTCAGGTCCAACAATACTACGTTCTCCAACTTCATTCCAAAATAAAAGAGTTCGACACTTCCTGCCATACAGTGCTTCATAGGGTGACATCTGTATAGTAGCCTGATAGCTATTGTTATAAGCGAACTCGATCAGTGGTAATCTTTCATCCCATGATCCCTTGAAGTCAATTACACATGCTCGTAGCATATCTTCTAGAATCTGGATTGTACGCTCTGACTGTCCATCTGTCTGTGGGTGGAATGTAGTACTGAACTTCAATATTGTACCCATAGCCTTTTGCAATCCCTCCCAAAACTTAGAAGTAAATCGTGGATCTCTATCGGACACAATGCTCCCTGGTACACCGTGTAATCGAACAATATTATCCACATACAGCTTTGCTAACCTTTCCAGTGTATACTGAGGTCGTATCGATATGAAGCGAGTTGTTTTAGTCAGACGATCTACAATCACCCAAACTGCGTCAACTGCTCGAGGAGTCAGTGGTAACCCCGTGACGAAGTCCATAGTGATGCAGTCCCATTTCCATGCTGGTTCCGGTAACGGCTGTAACGGGTCTTGCGGGTCTTTGTCGTTCGACCTTTACTTTTCGACAATTTAGGCATTGAGACACGAACTTAGCTACATCCGCTTTCATTCCTCTCCACCAATATAGTTTCTTTAGATCATGATACATTTTTGTACTTCCGGGATGTATCGAATAGATGGTGGTATGGGTTTCTTTCATCGATCGGTGTCTAATGTCCACACTTTCATTTCGTGTACACATATTCTCCTTTGTATTTCAGTACTTTCTCTTCGTCCAAGGTAAACTCAGGATTAGTCTTACCTTTCTCGATATCTTCTTGTACTGTTCTCAGATAAGGATCTGATTTGATAACTGTCTTCACTTCATCTATTATATCTGGTATAATTTTCAATGCAGCAAACATGTTTGAAAATCGATGAATAAACCCTTGGTTGGCTAATCCATCCATTGTATCTATCACATACTGCTCCTTGTCGTGATTGAATACCATTTCGGTAGTACACATTGTTGCGGTTGTACTAACCTCTCCTTGAGATTTTATCATTGCCTTTCTGCTCAACGCATCCGCTACTACGTTAGCTTTCCCCGGATGATACTGAATATCACAATCATAGTCCTTCAATAGTTCCATCAATCTTCTTTGTCCCATATTCAGTTCTTTCGGATTAAATAAATAAGTAAGACTTTTATGGTCCGACTTAATTT
The DNA here is from genome assembly GCA_028583415.1 of Protea cynaroides. Classification (NCBI taxonomy): domain Eukaryota; kingdom Viridiplantae; phylum Streptophyta; class Magnoliopsida; order Proteales; family Proteaceae; genus Protea; species Protea cynaroides. The sequence continues at coordinate 11,870,192 of CM053265.1, forward strand.
GAAATTTCTCTCTGTATAGGTAATGTCTCCATATCTTGGCAGCATGTACTACTGCCGCTAACTCCAGATCATGAGTGGGATAATTTTTCTCATGTACCTTTAACTGTCTTGAAGCATAAGCAATCACTTGCTCTCCTTGCATAAGCACACATCCTAATCCCAGTCCTGACGCATCAGTGTATAAGGTAAATGTTTATCCTGGAATAGGAATAGTCAAAATCGGAGCGGATATCAATCTGGTCTTCAATGTCTGGAAGCTCTTCTCACATTTATCCGTCCACATAAACTTTTCACCTTTCTTAGTCAGACTAGTGAGAGGTACAGCAATCCGGGAATAGTCTTCCACGAATCTCCGATAATAACCAATGAGACCCAGAAAACTTCTGATTTTCTGAAACGCTCTTTGGTGCTTCTCACTTTACAATAGCCTCGATCTTACTGGGGTCCACTTTGATTCCTTCAGCGGATACTACATGGCCTAGGAAGGCGACTTCACTTAGCCAAAACTTACACTTTGAAAATTTGGCATACAACTTCTCTTTCCTTAAACGCTGTAGGGCGGCGTTTAGGTTCTTGATATGGGTTTCCTTGTCCTTGGAGTATACCAATATATCATCAATAAATAGTATAACCGACGTATCCAACATATCCTGGAAAACCCGGTTCATAAGCTCCATGAAAGTTGCTGGTGCGTTTGTTAATCCGAAAGACATGACCAAGAACTCATAATGTCCATATCTGGTCCTGAAAGCTATCTTAGGAATATCACCTTCTTTAATCTTCAACTGATGATAGCCCGATCGAAGATCGATCTTAGAAAATACTTTTGCTCCTTGCAACTGATCGAACAAGTCATCGATCCGAGGTAGTGGATATCGATTCTTGATTGTTAGTTTATTCAACTCCCGATAGTCGATACATAATCGAACGCTTCTGCCCTTCTTCTTTATGAATAATATCGGTGCTCCCCGTGGTGATATACTGGGTCGAATATAACCCTTGTCTAGCAGTTGCTGTAGTTGGACTTTCAATTCCTTCAGTTCAGTAGGAGCCATTCTATAAGGTGCTTTTGATACTGGTACGGCTCCAGGTATAAGGTCTATCACAAACTCGGTGGCTCTGTCGGGTGGTAATCCTAGTAGTTCCTCCAAAAATACGTCAGGATAGTCCCGCACGACATCAATATCTTCCATTCGTAGTGCTTCCTTGGTTAGGTCGACCACTGATACTAGATACCCGACTGCCCCCTTCTCAAGGCACTTCTTAGCCTTGGTCGAGAGTATAAGCTTGCGTCTACGGGGAAGTTTGGTTCCCGAAAAACTGAATTCTGCTCCTTCTTTGTCTTTAAATGTTAGCTTCTTTTCGGCGCATGATAAGTTTGCAGAATGCCGAGCTAACCAGTCCATTCCCAAGATGACGTCAAAATCTGCCATCTCAAGTTGAATCAATGTTGCATCTAAGGTTTTCTCGCCAATGAGAACTGGACATAGTCCATAACCTTTCTCTAATTCCACTTCTAACCCCATTGGTGACCGTACAAGTAGTTTGTAGTCCAATGTTTTGATGGGTAAATTCAACTTCTTTCCGAATGACACGGATATAACGGAATAAGTAGCTCCTGAATCAAAGAGTACTCTGGCGGATATGCCATTTATAGGTCCGATACCTGTGATTTATTTTACTTAGTCTACATGCTCATACAATGTAATTACAACTTAAAAGGTTTCAGTCATACCTGTGACCACATCTGGTGATGCAGCAGCATCCTCGGATGTAACAAAGATACACTCGTCCTTGATGTTGTAGCTTCCGGGGTTTAGGACACTCTCTCATCATATGTCCCACTTGATTGCAGTTATAACATCTTGGACTCTCGGTATTTGGCTTTGGTTCTTTGTTGAGCCGCTTGAATGGTCTTGGGTGCAGCGGTGAAATTCTGAGTACGGAAAGGCTTGTATGTCCTGTTATTACCTCCGTTGTAAGAATTTCCAGCTGGCCTTTTCACACCTCTATTTTGTATAAAATAGCTTTCCTTTGGCTCGATTCAATAACTCGAGCAATTTGAACAGCTTCATTATATATCTTCTTTTCCAACCCCAGAACATGCTCTCTGATGATTCCCCTAAGTCCCGTGACAAACCTACGGGTCTTAGTGTCTTCTTCTTGCATACTAAGTGGTGCAAAGAAATACAGCTCTTCGTAACGCTGTTGATATGCATCCACTAACATTTGTCCCTGATATAAACTCAGGAATTCCTTCTCCATCGAATCTCTGAAGCATCGGGGAAAGTACTTCTCGAAGAACGCTTCCTTATAAATAGCCCAAGTCAGTAGGGCGTGTTTGGTCAATAGGTAAGCCCTAGTAGATTTCCACCAATGATGTGCGTCACCCTTTAGCATGAAGGTGGCACACAATACTTTTTCTTCTTCAGTAATTGTCATCATGAGAAAGTTTCTCTCCATCTCGTCGATCCAATGTGTTGGCCATAATGGATCCGACGGTTTACCGTTAAATTCCTTGGGCTTCATCTTCAGAAATCTCTCAACCAGTCGAGAGTGATCCAGCTGATTTTGGGGATATGCCCCAAACATGTTTTGTGGATACTGATAGTTAACCTGAGCTGCTTCCGGACCTGGTACTGGAATCTGTGCAGCTGGTGGTTGAGGTGTTTGAGGTGCTGGGTGATTACCCACTTGTGCTGCACTGGCTTGTCCCGTCTGCATGGGTGTAGCATGTGCGGCTTGGAACATAATTCTCATTGCCACTTGCATCTAAGCCTGTGCGTGTTGCATCTGTTGCAGCTGCTGGGCTAAATTCATCACCACTGTTGCTAACTCTGGTGGTGGAGGTGGCAAATTTGTAGGATTTTCCTGATCTGAATTTCCTAGTACATATATATTCTCCTGGCTAGTTTCCTCCACAGGTGGTGGTGGTGGAACTGTATTTCGGCTCTGTCTGGTTACTCTACGTCCAGACATAATTTCTTCTGAAATTAGTGGTGTCTGAAAATCATCCAAATAGGTGAGAAATCATTGATACTTCATGTAGGCACGCTAACCGATGTAAAATTTCAAATTTCAGCTCATTTTATCAAAAAAATATTGTCTTTTCTATGCAGGGTCGATGGTGGGGGTCGATGGTAGGTCCGACCCTCAGTATCAGACCCTGGGAATGACCTGTTCTTCCCGAGAGCTGAGGGTCGATGTGAGGGTCGATGGGTATCCGACCCTGGGTTTTCTGTCAGATTCTCGAGAGCCGAGGGTCGATGGGAGGGTCGATTCGAGGGTCGATGGTCCTGGTCGAATTGTCCGACCCTCGGACCAAAAATCAGACCTTTAAGATCCGATTATGGGTACATTCTCTGTTATTTCCCTCCCGTTTCGACTCGTCTCTCACCTCTGAGTTGCTACAGTGTCACTCCGCTGTTTTGGTCAGTTTGGATCCATGTCTCAACGTCCACATCATCTCCACAGGTATGCTTTCTCTTTTCTACCTGTTTTTAGGATTACTTTTCTAGATTTTTGTCCAATTAACTCGTATTTTTCAAATTAAACTTTTTCCAACCGTAAAAATTCGATTTTTATTGGGGGCTTTTGTTATTGGTGTCTCGAGGAACAAAAGCCCTCAAAATTTTTTGAGTTTCATCGGTTGGTTATCGAGAAACTTGGATTTTTACTCTTTTTGCCCTAATTTGTCAAAATTTTTGATTTCTTGAAATTTCTTCAAATTGGACCCCATTAGTTAAAATTTCCTACTGTATGTGTGTTGTAGGATATGTTAGAGCCTACGTAAGTCCTCCTGCCCACGTGTATGGGTGACAAGTGAGGCTTTTGGCCACTTACGTCGTTATAATGTCAAATTTTGGATTTTTATCCTATTAACTCATTATTTGTTTTTCTTTGCAGATACCATGGCTCGTATTATGGTACCCAGAGTTCGTGATCCGTTTTGCTTCCGCTCTAATGAAGCCGAGGCACAGTATGCCCACTACACTCGTAAGAAGGTAGAGGGTGGTCGTTTGGTGAACTTGGCTGAGCTAGCCCTGTTCAATGTGGAGAGAGCATTTGGTGATATGGGGTGGCTCCCTGTCATCACTTACGACGCTTGCACATGCCCGAATTTAGTGCGATAGTTTTATTGTAATCTCCAGGTGGTGGGGGATTACAACGATGTGGATAGGGGTCACGAGCTACGCATCACTAGCTATGTAAAGGGAGTGAACATTTCATTTGACTATCGGCAGCTGATCGATCTACTGGGCATTCCCTATGATGGCCCTATGGTGTACTATGCGCCTGGAGAGCCCCAGTTTGTTTCCATGGAGATGAGGGCAGAGATCGACAGTTAGCTGCTACGACCTGATCGCTGGCAGATGAGAGCTTGTTACATGCGTCGGGCCCCACGGGTCTTCTGCAAGATTATCCAGCATAATCTGATTCCGTAAAGTGGCCATTATGAGAGGGTTTCCCAGCTGACCCAGTATCTTTTGTACAACATATGCACCAGGCAGCCCGTCTGCCTCCCTTACATCATCATGCGGATCATGATCAGTGCCACCCTGCCCAATCATAGGGGTAACCTACCCTATGGACGTATGATCACTGTTCTGCTTACTCGCCTGGGGGTTGATTTGGTGGATGAGAAGATTCAGGAGAAAACCTTCTCGTCGCCTCTAGATTGGGAGGCTATCTGCAAGATGGGTATGCGGGATGCCCAAGTCAGTGATGAGGAGAGGAACGAGATGGTGCGCCCTCACACTCACATCGAGATGGCTAACACTGAGGCAGCTGCTGCCGCTGCTAGAGCTTATGCGGATCCTGTCGATGATGATGACCGCATGTATATGGATGTCGACTCGATACCACCGTCTTCACCTACGCATGCGGCTGGAGTTGGTACTTCTTCTGCGGCGGTTCCTGCACCTGAGACTGGTCCTTTTCATGCGTCTGGTCCTTCACGCCCACCTTCTGATATGATGGAGATGTTGCATGAGATTAGAGAGGCTCAACGCAGATCTAATCTGAGGATGGAGGAGTTGCTGGACGCCCAGCGTCGGACTGATCAGCGGGTGGCTGATCTCACAGCTAGTCTTCAGACAACCCAGACTCAGATAGCCTGGTTGACTAGAGTCTACGCTGAGGATTATGACAGAGATCGTGAGGCACCGCCTCCTCCTTCACCTCCAGCTTCATGATTGTATTTATTTTCTTTGTACTACAGAGTAACTGTTCGGGTTGTGGACTGTACTCTGCTTTAGTTATGTATATACGTTTGTTTCGCTCTCGTTGTATGTAAAATTATTTCCCTTTTAATAGATGCATTATTCTCTTTTTAAATTTGGTCTCAACTATCACTTGTGCTTATAATGTGTTAATATTACTATTTTTACTTTTATCCTATCTCAGTTCACAATTGTCTTGAATGTATGCTAGTTCAGCGGACAAGGCCTGAGATGCTCTGATACCAAGTTGTCACACCCCAATTCTGCACTATTCAGAATGGTGTGGTGAACCGCTAACAAACCAACGGTTCAACTAGGATCTCAAGTAGGCTATATCCGTGTAATCTAAACTCCATACATCCACATAAATAATCAAAGTAAATAAAATAAATGGTGGAAGTCTTATAATAAAATGAACTGAGAATCTATTGTGATATCAATATTTAAATAACAAATTATTCTGTATCAATTAAGACATAAATAAATATCAAATACATGTCTTTAATAAATCCAAATAAATAAAACTAAAAATCTAATTGAATACACATGAGTTGCACTCGCAAGAGATGTCATGTGTATCCACTTCATCTTCAGCTACCATCGCTGCTACGTTCTCGTACTCTGGAGCATTTAAATAATCTTCAACAGTACAACCTGCATCATCAACTAAAATATTCGACGTCGAAAAGGGTGAGCACACATCACGGCTCAGTGAGCAAACAAAACAATGCAACAATACATATGCATGCAATCAATTCATATCTTTGGTCTGGTTTTACGTTTGCACTGTGCTATAGAAAGGATAGGTGGCCGCCGCACCTCTATGCACGAGAGTGTGGATACACCCGATGACTCTCACCGTCGCCCACAGCACCCAAATGAACATTGTACAACGAAGGTTACATTTATCGATGCACAACTCCATACCAACAAATGAACCCCTGATGGCTAGGGCTGCAAACGGGGCTCGCTACTAACCAATCCTAATGTCAAACAATGAATCCAAGGCCTCACCCCAGCATCCCTCAAAGCACCCATAGAGATAGAGCTATGGCCCCCTGGTAGAGTATAGGACTCAAGGACCGAGACCCTCCTTGATGCCCTACGTCGCAATAGTTCTGCTAAGGTAATGGCGATATGACGATGCTAATGCACAAGACTTGAGTCAAAGATAGAGCTAAAGTGTCCGGATCAAACACCGCATAACACCTCCCCTAATGCCCTACTCGCATCAAGCACACTAACCACACACAAACATTCACATGCCTATTCCTAGCATCAAATCATCACCATCATGTTATAAGTAAACAAGTTAAATATGCATGAACAATAATAGCAGGAATATTGGATGACATGTTGTATGCACATAACAATCATATTCGCATAGAATCACGCATAGTATTGGACTCAAGAAAATAAAAGTAGTTTATTATTAACCTGTCACACCCCAATTCTGGTCTATTCAGAATGATGTGATGAACCGCTAAATAACCAACGGTTCAACCAGGATCTCAAATAGGCTATCCCCGCGTTATCTAAACTTACACACATCCGTAATCATAATCAGAGTAAATACACAATAGCGGAAGTTTTATAAATAAATGAACTGAGAACTAAGATGATATCAATAATTTAATAGCAAATTATTCTGTTTCCAACTGAGACATAAATATTTAAATATCAAATACAAGTCTTTATTAAATTCAATAAAAGAAACCTATAAAATATCTAATCAAATACACACGAGTTGCACTCGCAAGAGTAGTCGTGTGTATCATCTTCAGCTCCAGCTTCCATAGCTGCCACGTTCCTGTACGCAGACGCATTCATATAGTCTTCAACGGTATAACCTGCATCATCAACTAAAAATATTCGACGTCGAGGGGTGAGCACACATCACGGCTCAGTGAGTAGCCAAAACAATGCAACAATACATATGCATGCAATCAATTTATATCTTTGGTCCAGTTTAAAGTTTGCAGTATGCAATAGAAAGGTTGAGGTAGCCAAAGGTCGCGTTTATTGACTCCTCCTCTATACACGAGTGTGTGACGTTACCCGAAGATCACGTTTATCATCAACTCACATGCACCCAATCATGAACATTATATAACAAAGGTTACGTTTATTGATATATAGTGCCATACCAACACGTAAGCCCCTGATGGCGAGGGCTGCAAACTGGGCTCGCAACTAACCAATCCTAATGCCAAACAGTGTATCCAAGGCCTCACCCCAGCATCCCTTAAAATGTCCATAGAGATAGAGCTAAGGCCCCCCGGTAGAGTCAGAGACTACAAGGACCGAAACCACCTCCCCTGATACTCTACGACATAATAGTTCTGCTAGGGTAATGGCAATACGACGATGCCAATGCACAAGACTTGAGTTAGAGATAGAGCTAAAGTGCTGAGACCCGCCAAAGGTTAACATTTATTGACGTCCTCATCACACCTCCCCTGATACTCGCTCGCATCAAGCACATCAACCACACACATACAAGCACATGCCTATTCCTATCATCATCATCATCATCATCATCATCATGTTATAAACAATAAAGTAAATATGCATGAACAAGTAATAAAAATATTGGATGGCATGATGTATGCACATTACAAACATATTCGCATAGAATCAAGCATGGCATAGGACTCAAGAAAACGAAAACAGTTTATTATTAACCAATTTAGTTTGGAGTTAAGGTTCCTCACCTTAGCTTGCTATAAGATACTTTTTCAAGCTTTAAAATCACCGTTATATTATTATTATATTGCTAGCAAACCTAACAAAGTCGATAAAATTTAATTAGAATAAATTCTGAATTTAAAAATCATTCTGTCAACTGAGGGTCGATGCTAGGGTCGATGGGTCTATCGACTCTCCCCTCATTCTGGACTTCCCGAATACTGAGGGTCGATGGTCAGAAACACCTAGGGTTGGATATCCTATCGACCCTGGGTGCGACCCTCGGTGCACTCTGGTCCAATTTCCACTTTTTAATGCATTCTTCGTGTTTGGGGTCCTATGGCTTGCTTCTACACTCCATTTAACACTCATTTCATGGTCTGAAACCATGAATCATCCTCCTAGATGGCTTTCATGCATTCTCCTAGAGTTTTCCATGGAAACCTAACCATGGATGGATGGTTTGGGTTTCTCTGAGATCACTCTCTCTCCCATAACTATCCTAAGGTCTGTAGAAACTCATGGAATTATTATCCATACCTGAGAAGATTACTTTTCTTCTGAAATTCTTCTCCTTTTTGCTAAGTTCTCTTCCTTCCCTTTCTTCTTCCTCTTTTCCTTCTCTTCTCTTTCTCTCAATTCAATTAGGGTTGTGAAAGGAGTGAAAGTGGCTTAGGGACGTCCTTTAAATAGCCTATAAACATCCTAAAATAAGTTCCTTTGAGATTAGGAAGGAATCCAATCGAAAATCTCGAAATTTCCTAATTTCTATTTTCGGCAGGATCCGAGGGTCGATGGGAGGGTCGATGATCCCGTCGACCCTAGGGTCTTAAGCTGTCCGACCCTCCCTCCAAAATCGAGGGTCTGACTTTCTGTTTTGGGAGGTCCGACCCTGCTCAGCTGGGTATGCAACCCTTCCCCTATTTTAAGTGTTTTTGGGTCGATTTGATACCTGGGATCTCGATCTCCTTCACGCCCTTGGTCCATTTGACTTGACCATGATGGGTAAACCTAGTTCAAGGTGATAAGATCAGGTTAGATTGACACGGGTCTTACATATACAGTGTGCGTAGGGTTGATGAGGATGAAGAGGGATGGATCCGTTTTGGATGCTTGAAACCCATATTGCACCAGAAATTGTGACAACTGATGAAACCAAGCCTGTGGTGCCTGTTTTAGCCCATAGAGTGATCGTTCAAGCCTGCAAACATGGTTTGGGTAATTGGGATCACTATAACTTTGGGGCTGTGTCATGTATACCTCTTCGGTGAGATTGCCATGGAGGAAGGCATTGTGAACTTCAAGTTGGCGGATGGACCAGCCCTTTGTGATAGCGAGGGCTAAGATTGTTCGAATTGTTGTCGGTTTGACAACAGGGCTGAATGTATCTGTGTAATCGAGTCCCTGTTGTTGGTGAAACCCTTTGACAACAAAGCGGGCTTTATATCTTTCAAGAGTTTCATCTGCTTTCCTTTTGATGCGGTACACCAATTTGCATCCTACTACATTCATATTTGCCTTGTAAGGGACAAGAGACCAAGTGCCATTTCACATTAAAGCGTTAAACTCATTACTCATTTCTTTGCGCCTTTCTAGAAACAGATTGGCTTGTGTGAAAAAAGTGAGTTCTATTGTGGTGGTGCTCATGGTTATTAGTGCATGAGGAGGGGGATGTTTATGGCGAAATGTCATGGGATGGATTCTGGTAGGGGCGGTGGGTTGGGTAGGGTTAGGTAATGTGAGGGTGGGGGATTGGGAGGTTATGTAGATGTCGTGTATTGTCCTTGTGCGAACTGGTGGTGATATGGGAGATATTGACGAGGGGGTAGTGTTGGGTGATTGTGGTAATGATGGGGATATTGGATCTTGGGTGATTATGAGTAGTGGAGTGGGGTCAAGTGGAGTGGGTAATATAGGAGGTGGTGTTTGTTGGGGTAGGAGGGTTGGGTTTGGATTTATTTGATTTGGTGTGGTAGCCCATGGGGTGGGGTTTAGTGTATGGGTGTTATGAAAATTGATGGAAGTTGGAGATGAATAAGGGAAATTGGCCTCATCAAATCTGACATGGTGGGCAATGTAAATGTGTTTTGTGATTAGGTCTAGACATCGATATCTAGTATGAGAGGAACTGTACCCCAAAAAGATACAAGGAAGAGAACGGTATTCCATTTTGTGGTGGTTGTAGGGGCGGAGATAGGGGAAGCATAGGCAGTCGAATACTCTTAGAAAGGAATAATCGGCGGGCATATGATTTATGATTTGATAGGGGGATAGATTGTTGGAAACCTTGGATGGCATTCGATTAATTAAATACACCGCTGTTTCAAATGTAAAATGCCAATATGAACGAGGTACGAAACTTTGGGCCAATAATGATAGCCCAGTTTCCATAATATGGCGATGCCGTCTCTCAATAGAACCTTATTGTTCATGGGTATGAGGACAAGAGAGTGTATGGGAGATGCCAAGGCGGGTAAAAAAATGAGGAAGGGTTCTGAATTCACCACCCCAATCAGTTTGGACGGCTTTTATTTGTATTAAAAATTGTCGTTCCACTTGGGCTTGAAAATTTTGAAAAATAGTGAATACATCTGATTTTTGAAAGAGAGGATAAAACCAAATATATTTGCTATTATCATCGACGAAGATTACAAAATATTTATGCCCTGCAATTGATGGTGTAGGAGAAGGGCCCCAGACGTCACTGAAGATTAGATCAAGAGGATATAAACTTCGTGATGTCCGAGGTGCCAATGTTAACCGGCTAGATTTACTTAATTGGCAAACGAAACAAATAGTGGGGTGTTTAATGGATTGATGCGGGAGATTATTTATACGAAGCATTTTATGGAGGAGACGCTCATGGGGATGACTTAGTCGACGATGCCATAGTTCAGGGGAGAGGCGTGCAACAGTATTGGTGGATGGTGGTGAGGAGGATGGAGGTGATAGAGTATATAAACCACCATTACTAGGCCCGAAAAGGAGAACCTCCTTGGTTTTTTGAACCTTGACAAAAAAACAAGAGGGGTGAAATTCAAAGAACACATTATTATCAGTGATAAATTTTTGAACTGAAAGAAGTGGTTTGGAGATGGAGGGGACATGCAAGACATTAGATAGATGAAAAGATGGGATTCATATAGTAGAGGGGATAGATACAATTCCAATATGAGAGATGGGGAGACTCTTACCATTGCCAACATGAAGTTGATCCGTGCCATTGTAATTCTCAAATGTTGATAGGGAGCCAATGTCAGGGGTGACATGATGTGTGGCACCAGTGTCTGGGTACCAGGTTAGGGCAGTAGAGGGATGAGGGGTAGGCAAAAGGGGAGGGTGGGTAAGGTGAGTGGTTGGTGGGCATGGGTTGGTATAGTATGAAGGGTAGTTGGTGGTAGGGATAGGGGTATAATGAGGTGGGCAGTAGTAGCATGTGTCAAAATTATGGTTTATACGTTTGCAGACGGCACACCAAAGGATCCCACGTCCATGCCTACCATGGCCATTCCGGCCACAGCCCCCACAACTACGGCTATAACCATTATGGGATGAGTAACCAAGAGGAGGGGGGTTTTTAGTGACAGAATTGGCAGTTGGGGAACTCATGTTGGTTGGTGCAATGATCATAGTATCAAATGAGCGAAGAAATTCATGACTTAACAATAAGGCATGCAACTCAGTGTATGTAAGGGTGTCAGACCTTGCCAAAAGTGTGGGGACAATGTCCCTGAGATCTGAGCGCACAGTGCAAAATAAATGAAGATTGAAGTCTTCTTGGGAGAGGGGACGGCCAGCGGCACTAAGTTCATCAGCAATGATTTTAGCCCATTGCAAAAAATTAGACACAGTTTCTGTAGGGTGTTGAGTTAAGGATTAGAGGCTACGATGTAAAGAGAGCAACCGGGTGCTTGAAGCACAACCCTAAGCAGAACAGAGAGTGTCCTAGATATCTTTGCTAGTTGCTTTGTAAATGATCATTGGAAGGACCTCTTCAAAGAGAGAGGATATGAGCATGCTCATTAGCATTGCATCTTGTTGCAACCACGAACTGGGGACTGAAGGGTCTTCAGGGAACGGTATGGAGCCGTCAACATAGCCATATAAGCATTGGCCCTTGAGAAAGGGGATCAGTTAGGCCTTCCATAGGAGAAAAGTCTTAGGGGTGAGTTTTACTGAGAGATAGTGATGGGTAGAGGATAGAGGTGTAGCCGTAGGATTGGTAGCAATGATGGAAACATTGGGAATTTCAGCGATTGATTCTTTAGAGGGAGAAATTGGCTACGTATACTTTTAAACAAGAAGGAGAAAAAAAATTTGAGAGGGGCTCAGAAGCATGGGCTATTTTGCTCTGATACTATATTGAAACACAAGACTCTTTCTAATTGTTTGATTATTTTACATTATGTGAGTAGTGTATTTATATACACATTACAAAATATTACATAATATTGTATTGAAATTTATATGGTATATAGGAGTTGATCTCATGTGATCTATAAATGATCACATGGGATTAGATTACAAGAGATTGAGATAGGATTCATGATGATATGATGACGCCTCAATAGATAAGGTTGTTGATGATGTGTTGACAACCCATATATTGAGTCAGCAGATTGTGTGGGACACAATATATGGGTTGATAAAAGGCAGCGAAGGTCGACGTTCAAAGAAGTGATGATCGTTCAATTGAGAAAGCTTGAATCTCTGAAGGTATTCCAACAGAGTAACAGTGACAAAGCAACAAAAGTGAAAACAATGCAAGACAAAGAAGATATATTTATAGCCTTCTCCTCGTTCTCCTAAACGTATCTGATGATTTATTTTCAAAAGATACTGCCATGTGGCACTACCTTAGAGGTCGCAGATCACACGGTGTCAGGCATGATGATTGTATAAACACGACTCTTCGAAGTTCAGACGAGCTCAGACATGTGGCGTTTCCCTACTCGTTCATACATACTATCAATGAAAAGGTGCCATCAGGACAACCTTGTCGCCTCATTTACCTTTGTAGACGCCTCCACGGGGCGCATGATCATTCGAAAAACATCATATGAGTCCTCGAAAATTTCTGCTGACAACTACCCATGGCAAGACTTAATTAGCCATGTATCTGTCACATTAAATGAAGCCATAATATCCGGATTAGCAAGATCATGCAGGATATCTCAGAGATATCTTGAAAAATAACAGTAAGATATTTTCTGACCCATATATGGTTCATGAATGAACCAAGAAAACTCAAAAAATCCAAAACCACAACCATTTATGGCTCGGCAAGTTTTGACTCAAACATTTTAACAAAAGCCCTCGGCTTGGCCAGAAGCAAGACTCAAGACAATAGTGCTCCCTCAACTTTTGCAAACTTAAAAAAGCAACGGGCAAGTGTCGGAGAGATAATAAATCAACCAATCAGAGAAGGACACGTGTACAGTACAAGTCGCCAATCCAGACAAGACACGTAACACCATCTCAAGACCAGCTGTCAGGTGTCACCTTAACAGACAGTTAATAAGAAAGTTATCTCCCACGTAACCGTGAGACAACCTCAATGAAAGAGGTTGTTCTACATGTCAACCACGTGTCCACCATTCTGAAAGTCTTCAAGCTTGAATCTAGGAGCAGTTATAGAAGTGTCATTGTCTAATCATTATCCGACGGCCAGAAAGCACTCATATCTTTGGACAATCACTATTCCCAAGGGGCTAAGTGATAAATGCACCAACATGCCTTATCCAACCGTCGCAACTACTGGCGGAAGATTCGAAACGTGCCCTGAGATCTATGGAACTACCTGAATCATTCCTCCGTGCACTCTATAAATATACTCTAGAACGAAGGTATCTGATTCACACTTTTTACACTCAATACTCTCTCTCTCTCTCTCTCTCCCCTGCCAAATTGCTTAAACCTCACTCTATCAGAACTATCATTCTCAGTAAATCGAGTTCTATCTGCTTGTTTTCCGGTACTAATCTATTAGATGAAGGTCATCACTGGCACACATTGGGCCTAATAATATCGGTCCTAATCTCTCAACATCAACAAACGTTCCTGAGGCTTCTTCAATTACATAACTGAGTTTGTTAAGAAGTCTGTTAAGTGAGTCTATCAGGAAGTCTATTAGATAGATATTTTATTTATTCATTTTGTAACTAAGTGAGTTTAAATCTCTGTAAACAGCTAGTTGTATAGCTCAACCATTATAAATATTGAAAGGCTGATCTGAAACCTCATTCAATTGAATGAGGCATACATACCGAGTCTAATTGGAGACGATAATAATCCATACATCAAAACTCCTCTGTTATACATCAAAACTACTCCGTTCTCTCTCTCTCTCTCTCTCTTTATAATCTAAGCATAAGAGTAGCCAAAGGTTCCAAAAACTCCTCTCTTTTGTCTATTTACTTTCATATTGACATATGTCATCACTACCTGCTGAAGGCAAATACCAGCCGCAACACGCCGTTTTCAACCTCATGATTACCTTACAGATTAGTAGAGGACATGCCTGTTTTGGTATATAAGGTATCGGTAACATTTTGAATTTTGACACCCTTAGTACTCACTCATTATTTTACCTCAAAAAAAAAATGGGGAAAAAAAAAACCAAAGGTACTCTCACTCATAAAGTAGTAATGTACTATAAACCTGTGGATGAAGTAGACGGCTAAGGAGATGAGCAAGTGACAATTTTTTTATTGGAAGGAGCATTGTCGCTTAGCTTCCCGCGGTTCAATTTGCAATTTCCAAGTAATGGAAATAATAAATGAGAGGCTAGTGCTGTCTCCTGTCAAGAATCATTAATAGCCATTATGGCTGGTTTAGATTTTGTTATGATTCTATATTCAAAATTTTCAGCAAAAAAAAAATATATTCAAAATCAAAATCAATAGGACATGCTGAGGGTGTCAAAAACGGGTCTGGCCTGATAGTACAGATCAGATCGAGCCAGTCCGACATAATCCAAATTTAATTCGGATCGAACTTTAATGGATAAGTTTCAATCTCAGCTTGTAAAGTCCGACATCGTTCGGTCTCAGTTTGTAAAGCTCGATACCGTTTCAGCCCAAATCGAAATCAGACCAGATCAGTCTGTTAAGAAGTCCGAACTAGCTCGAACCAATAATACCTAACCCAAACACCGGTAAGGTCCATCCGGGCTCAGTTTCTTAATTTTAATAGTTTTAAATTTTGATGGATTATATTACACTGTTATAGTTCACTTCTTGATCGAAAAGATTATATAATCTATAGTTGAAAATAGTATATTAATTGTTATAATTTACTTAATTGCATACATATAGAAGGAATAATACTAATTTTATAGATATAAATAATAAAATAGGTTATATATCTTATATATAAAATAGACCCGATAAGCTTGATAAGTCTGGTCCGGATCAAATCAACCCGAAATCACCTCAATAAGACCAATCCAATAACAAATCGACACCGGACCAGTCCAATAGTTATTGTGTCCAGCGCAGCCCAACCCAGCCTGAACTCTTAATGGACATGTTTTAGACTGGGTTTATAAAACCTGACATCGATTCAATCCGGACCAAAACCGACCCGAACCAACCCGTTGACAGATGCATTGCCATGAAGTGTTTGATTATCTATCAACCAATTCAATGCTGTTCTTTCTCCCTCAGACGACTTCTGCACTGAATTGTCAGAGGTCTTTTCATGTCAGTCTCTGATTCTGTGCTTCCAGCAACGCGGTTTCTGGTTCAAAGCTCATTTTTGCCTCTCTTCTTCTCTTTCTTAGAGGTCCATTTGGAAGAGTTACATGAAGATTTTTGAGTTGGGTTTTTCTCAAACTTGCAGAACTTGTGGACGTGTTCGTGTTTGACCCCGTCTATTTTCAGAGGGGAGAATAACATTACAGATATGGCAGGTTCCCTTTGTGAAAATAGACACAGTAGGTGAACTTTCCTTTATTTATAACTGGAGATCGAATTTCCTTAATATATGGCTAAATATATGGCAAGTCATGATCCATATCTATTTATTACCGGAGACTGACCTTCCTTAATGTATAGCTTCTTCTACTCAGATTCAGTGGTTGGTTTAAATTTCACGGAGACAAAAATATGGCAATGGAAAGTGACGTGCTCTTGGAAATAGTTCCGGTCAAGATTAGCAGAAAGGAGTAGTCGCACAGAAGAGTTTTGAACATCATTTGAAAGCTGAGACAGAACACAGGAAAGTTGAAAGATTAGAAGAAGATGTCATCAGTTTGGTTCTCTCTGAAGAGATCCCTCCATTGCAAATCAGAGCCTTCAGATGTTCATGATCCAAAAGCAAGGAGCCACTTGAGTTCCATCTTGACCAAAAAAACTGGTAGGTCCGGCTGTTCAAGGTCCATTGAGAACCTAAAAGATGTTATTCATGGGAGCAAGAGACACCTAGAAAAGCCTCCAAGTTGCAGCCCAAGATCTATTGGGAGTAGTGAATACCTCAATCCAATAGCCCATGAAGTGATTCTCAGCAATTCAAGGTGTGAGCTCAAGATAACAGGCTTTGGGAGTATCAATGAAGGTGGAGCTGGTGGTGGTGGTGGTAGGGAAGGCTCAACGTTTGTTGGTACCCTTAGGCCTGGGACACCTGGTCCAGGAGGGCACATTAACATGCACTCTTACAACCCTTCTTTTAAGAGCTCAGCTACTCCTCCAAGGAAGTCTCCTAGTTTTCTATCTAATAGAAAATGCTCTGCAATTGGGGGTTCTGCTTTTCCTGGTGATACTGGTGATGATTGCCATGGATTGTCTATGGTGACTTGCCATAGATGTGGAGAGCAGTTTGGGAAGTGGGAATCCTTAGAATCACATCACTTATCCAAGCATGCCGGTAAGATTAAATTCCTCTCATGTCTTTTTAAAGCATCTTTTCTTTTCTTAGATTCATTGACTAGGAGTTGTTTTAGGTGTCTCTGTTGTGAAAATGGTTATTTAAATTTTGGGTTTATCTTGTTATCACCAAGATGGTGATATTTGAATTTTGTGACCATGTATAATTTCCAACACATAAGGCTGCCTATATTTTACCCCTTCTTGGATCCTATAGTAACGAAAGCCTCGTGCACTGCAATGGGATGCACATAGTAACTTAACTGGGGCTGAAATTTTATCTTGAAATATTATCTTGGTCCACTATTGATATCTTGAAATTCTGTCCAATCGGAGTTGTCTACATTATGTAGCTAACCATTAAAAATTAAGGACTATGGAGATGATGTAAGGATTATAATGGGTGCAAGGAAATATATGGGAGGATATTGCCATTACATGAGAGACGAAATCAATGAATTTGCTGCTAAAATTTGACATATTGTTAATTAATTTTTAAATATCCAATGGTCAGATTTGCTACATCACTCCTCCGCGTGGCAGAATAATAAGAACCGTGGTTACAATGCATTTGATCACTGCAAATGATGACAACAAGATTTTTCTTTTAATTTTTTATTTTTGATAGGTTCTTATTTCCTAATCTTGGAATTGGTTTAGCAGCTCTCGAGCTCTATCTATGCCCTAACTCTTCTCCTTCCCTACGTTCTTGCAACTTGCAATTCTAAATCATGTGCTTCAGACAATATTCAATATCGGTGAGTCTTCTTTATATTGTTTTTCCCTGCAATGTGATGAATCCTACTGTTATTTTCCTTCCTAATTGATACCTGATTCCCCTGTTAATTATTGTCAAAATTCACTGGAACTTTTTGAAATCCTAAATTTTCTTAGATACCAAAATGCATGGTCATTTTGATTTTTAAGTCGCAGGCCTTTAATTTATCTTCATTTCCATTAAACTATGAAATCTGAAGTTCACCCACTGTGTTGTTTCTTATTTGTATTCAAGTCTGCTGTAGTTGCATTTATATTGTGTTGTTAATATATTTGAGTATAGAGGCTCTTTCATCTAGCCCTCATCTGCATTTGGTGCACCAATTTTCAAATTGGAGCCTATCTTGTGTTGGGAATAGTCCCACATTGCTTAAGATTGGAACCTTAGGTGCCTTACATATGTGAGTCCTTCCGTTTATTTGTTCGAACTTTTGAGATGGATATTTAACATAGTATCAGAGCTCCAAATTCCCTCATTACAGTTACCCAAAAAGAGGGACAATGATCACCCAAAAGTGGGGTCACATTTTCCACGGATACTGTCACTCAAAAGAGGAAAAGAGGGGAACATGTGAGGGGGAGTATTGGGAATAGTTTTACATTGTTTAAGACTGGAATCATGGGTGCCTTATATATGTGAGAGTCCCTCCACTTACTAGATCGAACTTTTAAGATAGAAATTTAACATCTTGCTCATTCTAGTTCATGATAGCGCTTTACATATCACACTCATTTCTTACTCTTGCGCAGTTACTGAACTTGTTGAAGGGGACTCATCTAGAAAGATTGTGGAGATCATTTGCCGTGCAAGCTGGTTGAAGTCAGAGAACAACTGTGGGCGGATTGAGAGGGTTTTGAAGGTCCACAACATGCAGAAAACACTAGTTCGGTTTGAAGAACATAGGGAGATGGTGAAAATCAAAGCCAGTAAACTCCCCAAGAAACACCCCCGTTGCCTGGCTGATGGGAATGAGCTTTTGAGATTCTATGGGACTACTCTGGCATGCTCCCTTGGCATGAATGGCTCATCCAATCTTTGTGTTTCAAATCGGTGCAGCGTATGTCGGATTATAAGACATGGGTTCTCCACAAAGAAGGAGCTCAAGGGAGGTATTGGTGTTTTCACAACTTCAACAAGCGGAAGAGCCTTTGAATCTATTGAACTCTATGAAGAAAACCCATCTGTTAGGAAAGCTTTAATAGTCTGCAGAGTGATTGCAGGAAGGGTACATAAGCCTTTGGAGAATATCAAAGAACTAGCAGGCCAAACAGGGTTTGACTCATTGGCCGGGAAAGTTGGTCTTTATTCCAATATTGAGGAGCTCTATCTACTCAACCCCAGTGCTCTTCTCGCTTGCTTTGTGGTAATCTGCAAACCCTGAAAGGGGGAAAAAATGTTACAAGTCCTAGTTTTCATTACCACCCCATCACATGTTTGGACCATATGGTGCTTCTATTATCTGTGCAGTCCTTTTCTAATGTTTTTCTCTTTGAAAATTTTGATTCAATCGCTACAATTTCAAGGTCTTGAAAAATGTCACGTACTTTGATTTCTATCTCAGGAAAACTGTAAAAGAAGAAAAAGTCATTCATCTCTTCAAGGGGGAAGCCAATGGTTTCAGATAATAGGATTTTAAGTCATTCACCTCTTCAGTATGGACTCTCTGCAGACAAACAACTAAATTTTAAAGCCACCTGCATTATAAGACCTGAAGTGGAAATGTGGTCCTTGATGAGATTTATGTTTGGAGATAATGTTTACTCCTAAATGGGACAAGTGCAACGGTTGAATGCTATAAGGTCTGGACAGGTAGTTTTTGGTGCCAGAGGAGGCTTTTGTAGAGCCAAGGAATACATTAAAGATTAGGGAAATAAACGGTTACCTTCCTTGTAACTTATCTTATTGACAGTTGATCCCCAATGGTTTTGAAAAAAATAGTTACCTCCTCTAAACAAACTATTAAAATCCAAATAGCCCCAATTTTTAACGGTATTAAAATTATATTTTTTGTGGACAATTTTACCCTAAAATTTCTGAAACCAATATTGCCAGGAAAGAAGAGAAAAACCCCTCTTTCACTCCGATGGAGAAGACGAAAAAACAGAAAAAAATTGAAAAAAAAAAGTGATGAACAAGAATGAGATCTGAAATGCAAGATCAGAAACAAAATAACTCCAATGGAACGATGCAGATTGGGGAGAGGGGTGGGGTTGACTCCTGCGACTCGATTTATCCACGCCATGGCCGATACCAAAACCACGGCCATGGTTGTGAGGAAGAAAAAGAAGCCTACCAAAGTTATTGCTCTGTTGCCAGAGCCCAAGCATCGAAGGCCTCTCGGAGGTTTTACAATGTGAACTTTAGGGATCCCCCTTAGAGGCTCAGTAAGGTTCAAGCAGCTGCTGGTGGTAAGAATAGAGACTTAAATTTCTCTTTGACAAATCAGGATTTTGGAACTTGTTCATTTAGAAACAACACGTCAAATTGCAAAGGGATTTGAAAAGATTTGCAGGCGGAAGTTGCAAGCGGAGCTCTAAGGCAGGAATTGCAAGGAAAGCTCTGAGGCAGGAGTTGCAAGTGGAGCTCTGAGGCGGGAGTTGCAGGTGGAGTTCTAAGGCAGGAGTTGCAAGCGAAAACCTAAATATGGTTTCACAGGCGGGCTTCACTTTTTTTTATCAGATTCAAAAAACATCTTTTGATCACCTGAAATCAGCTCACGATTTCCTCTCCTACAGCGGGTCTTCGAAAACGACGAGCACAGATGGGTGTCGAAGAGCGATAGCTGCCTCGTCGAGAGTTAAAGTAGCAGAGAAGCCATGAAAAACGGTGCTCTTCACAAACTCCTGATAATGCTGGTCTTCCGTTATTTCATTTGATTGAAGTTTCCTACTTGAGATTTTGCAAAGAGCGATGGAATTGGTTCCCTTCCATAAGCTGTTCAATCAAGCAAACAACGCTGAATAGAAATCAGCAAAGAGAACGAAGGCAAACAACAAGCATAGATCTAAAAGATGACCAATCACCAAGAATCGCAAGAACACGGATCTAGAAAAAAAATAGATCTGAGGAAGAGAAGAAAAAAAAAATCCGGAGCATCGTCAGACGAAAGAGCAATGAAAAAAAAATCATGGACACCGCCATGGCAAAGCTAACCATATCCTTGGGGTTTTTTTTTTTTTTTTCCCTTCTTTTTGGTTAAGAGAAAGCCCATCGCCATCTTCTCCTTCACCCATTTTTCTTTTTTTTCTTTTTTTTTAAGTCAATCACCTTTGTAAAGAGTTAATTTGGTCATTAAGGAAATATTGACTCCCACCATTAGCATCTAATGGAATATTCTTAACGGTGTAGGTTTATTTGGATTTTAATAATTTGTTTAGGGAAGGTAACTGTCTTTTTCAAAACCATTGGAGGTCAACTGTCAATAAGGTAAGTTACAGGGGAGGTAGTTGTCTTTTACCCTAAAGATTAAGGTCAGGTACTCAGGTCCATCTCTCTCTCTCTCTCTCTCTCTCTCTCTCTCTCTCTCTCTCTCTCTCTCTCTCTCTCTCTCTCTGTGTGTGTGTGTGTGTTTGGAAAAGTTTTCATTTTCACAGTTTTAGGGTTTGTTTGTTAACACTCCAGATTATGGATTCTATGGATTCCGACTCTCAAGGAGTCATTTTGGGGTAGAATTGTTTGATAAACCTAGTTGGATTTCAATTCCCTGAACCGGTTATAAAATGACTTTTGAATCCAAAATTCTAAAGTATAAAAAAAACAAGCTTTTTTTCTACCAACTTTATGGGAGAACAAAAAAAAGTAAAAAGAATTCTCTTTTCTCACACTTTTCTCTTCTACACAAAACAAAGGCTTGACTTCCACCGCCACCACCACCCACTACCACCTCCACCCACCACCACCACCACCCACCACCACCACCAGTTTTCTAGATTTCGATTGGTGGGATAGTGTGTTTATCAAACATGTTTTTAACCTTAGTTATTCAGTCATGGTTTTAGTTCACGGTATCGAAAAGGGTATTGGTCACTCTGAAAACTGATATGGGATTGGTACTGGATCAGTGTAGAACCAATGAAAGAGTGAGTAATACAATGCATGTCGATACTAAATTAATAGGCATTAAAAAAATAAAGAACGTATCGAATAGGATATCTAAAACCATGAATGCAATGGTTGTCCTACTGAACTGCAACTGCTGTTTGGTTTTGAAAGAGCAGTCTCCATAGAAATGGTCAAAGTATATAATGTTACCATGTGTCATAAGTCTTAAGCACATTAATCTTTGGAAAGATGAAACTGAAAGAGACAATACGAAAATGGTACGAAAGAACTGTAGCCTGTTCAAATGGGTGCAGCTTATGTGGGCTTTATGTTTTCTTCGTTTAAAATTTAAGAGGGCAAGCTAACCTGAGTGACAATTCAAAGTGGGGTTAAATCACTAATGAATTTCTTTTTTGTGGGATAAAACCACTATTGTTGATTATTGAAGTTTGAATCTTATGATGAGATGCACTCTTCAAAACCTCATTGTAGAAAGTTTATATACTGTGCCTGTTTCGGGAAACTACTATTATTTGATTGGCATGATTCAGTGAAGATTGGGGAAAAGATCCTCTTCAGCCAAGATTGGAGGGCTGGGATCACTCAGTGTGTATTCCGGTGTATTGGTATGCCCGCCGAATGATCCCAATCCGTCTGATCTCGATTGGATGAGTTGGTCAGCTAGACAGGATCCGAACCCAAAGTTTGGAGGAAAAATTACTCATGATTGACACAGTTGGCCATCCGGATTGAAATTCATGTTTTTGGTGAGTTTACACTTGGGATTTAGTTTGATGGTATTAAGTGCCAGCTTAGTGGAATCTAGGGGTGTCAAAATTGGGTTCAAACTGAAAACCAAAATCGAACCAACATGATTCAGGCAGGATTAAACCGAAACCAAATTTTATTAGAGAGTAATTGGGCAGGACCGAAACCAACTTTATTTTTATTGGACAGTAAGGCCCCATTTGATAACACTCTCGTTCTTGGATTCCATTGATTCTGTCTTTCTGGGAGCAATTTGAGAGTTGAATACTATTTCCAGGGAGTGAACCGGACTCCATTTGACTCTGGGATCCCAAATTGGGGAACTAAAAAAACTAGCTTTCGTTGCCCCAGAGCAAATGAAACAAAACTAAATAAAAGAGTCGGGTCAAAACGAAGGCTTAACCGCCGCCACCACCATCACCACCTGCCACCACCACCACCACCCACCGCCGCCACCACCAGATCTGGAATCGATTTCAGATTCATTTTTATCAAACGGGATCTACTCTTAATAAGCTCTGAAATCAGATCTAGAGCAGGAGCATTATGTTCTCAAAAAATTAACTTCAAAGCAAAATCAATGAAGTGACTCCATAACAAAAGCAACAGATCAAGAGCAGGAGTGTAATCAAGCGGGACCTAATTGAGTAAAGGTTTATAAGACCGAAACTGAATTAACCCAAACCAAAATTTAACCAAACTGGCCCATTGACCCTACACTGGAATCACCTCTTTGGTTGTGAAAATGCCTCTCAGAGGCTATGCCCAATGAAAAACTGATCCTCATTAGAACGAACTGTTGTTTGCTACCCTTCGACGTGCTTTCTTAGCTCTAGCCATAATAGACCAAACAAGAGATGGGATCTAGGATCCATCTGCTGTTTAATTTACAGCGATCTGTCTCTTAGGGTGGACAAAAGACTATAAAAATCGAATGTTAATCACGATGCAGACAAACAAACGAACAGAAATAAAACAATCAAACAATGCCCTTGCTCACACCATGGGAAAGCATACGTCTACAGGAGGTAGGAGAGCAGTTTTCACTAACAATGGAGGAAGGGATACATGCTATCTTCCTCAAACCAGAGGTGTTTACAAAGAATTCCCAACCAAATAGGATCAGCAACAAGGATTCTCTTTTGCCCATTTAAGTTTATCCAAAGCATACTTGTAACTGTTCTTAAGCTACATGTCTTTCTTTACCACTTCTCTCTATTCATTTTATGTTTGCCCCTAAGCACTTTTTGCTCCCACCAGAAAGTACAATAACTAATAAAATTACTGATACTATGCAGGGAATGAATTCCAAATCAATGGTTTGAAAGGCATGCAAATTCTGTCTGGTTCCATCTCAATAGCACATGTGGATGATGTTCGTACCCAAGTATTTGTAGCCGAGAAGGAATCATCTTCTTGTTAATACATGTGCTGCTGTATCAACACCTGCATTCCTGAACTCGCCAAGTTCCTCAGCAAAAGATACACTCAATACAAAATCTCCATTGAGTAAGCCTTCTTCCATCCGGATCATCAATATTTACATCGTTTCTCTGGTTACCTTAACCATCAGAACTGTAAAAGTTTGTAATTACCCCAATGATGATACAAACCACAGAATCAAGGGCTCATCTCTTTTCTAGAACATTGCATTGCTTCCATATTCTTAACAATTCATGGACCACTGCCACTAACTGTTTTTAAGTGTAAAACTTAAACTGATATCAATGGGTAGTGGGTACTCTGAACTATTGAACATGTTTTTCTTTTTCTTTAACCATCCAACGTTTCACTTTGTGCAAGATGTATGAATTGTTGTATTTTCTATAGCATCCAGAGCCAATCGTTGACCTCTGTTTTATATAAAACATTAGTAAAGTGGTCACTTACTCTGTAATCAATTGCAGTTTCAGAGAATTCCCTGCTAAGGCCAAGTTGATCATCTCCCCCAAAAAGCTTGTTAAAGAAGGATTCAGCTTCAAGTATGGCATCGAAGAAATTTATGACCAGTCTGTTGAGTATTTCCAGAATAAGGGGCTGCTGCAGTGATGAATAGATGAAGGTTCCATGTTCTCTCTTTAGTGCTAAATCTTAGTTCACATTGTACCAACAATGCTTGACTCTCACTTCCAGTAGACCTTACAGTATGTCAGAGGACTCAAGATGCATATTAGACTCTTTCCATCATAAATAAAATTACTTATCAGTCTCCTTCAACACAATATACATCCCATTCCTATTTAAAAGAAACAAGTAAAAAGACTAAACATAAAAACCAAATTGGAGCAGCAGCTACTGTGACTAATAGAAAATGTAAGGTTAAATAAATTGCAAAAATTGTGTAAAATGTAAGGCCTTCTGAACTGTTAACTTCGACTTGAGTTTATCTAATTCAGAAAATTAAGGTTAAATAAGTGACATATGGCTGATCATTCCCTGATTGAGGTATTGGAAATGTTGATCACTCCTCAAATCACAGTCACTAAGTCCAGTCATTGCTGTTGATGGCAGGGGTTTCCAGCCACTCTCTTTCTTTTAAAAATTTTTCTATGAGAAAGATGGCATTAAGCTCTAGAGATCCACAGATTCTAACGACAGAAATTGCATTTATCATTCTTAACTGGATTACTTGAACACACATTATAGTTGAAAACAAATCTGTAGTTCATTTTATTGAATTCTTTCTTGTAGCACTTCCAGAGTAGTGAATTTTTATCCTTGAGAATGGTTTATACAGGGAACGGACTACTGATCACCAATATGGAAGTTATTGCATTTGGCTTTTGATAATCAGTGCAAGACATATTAATACAGAGGGAATGAATACTGATTAATAAATTAGCTGTCCCATCAGCATCAGTGTTTCTAAGCTGCGAAGTCTGTATACAAGGGATGCCTCTGAGACCCATTGCTTGGGATTGTCTTCTGTATTTGGCGGATAAAGGGATTGAATGCCTCTTCAAATTGACATGTAACAAAAAATTCATCAGCTGCAAATGATGATGAGAGAATTTTAACCTATTTTAGCTTTTCCTAATCCGGGAAGCAAGGAATAAGTTAGTTTTCCAGAATAATTAGAATACGGATTATGTGTCTGATTCATGCTCCAACATTTGAAATTTTCAAATGAAGCCAAGTTAAGATAGACCTACAGATTTTAAATTGTAAAATTTCTACAAAGTGCTTTGATGAATGACTCTGTTGGGTATCAAACTAACACACCAGAGCAAGCCAAAAATAAAAAAAAATGTTGCATCAGATTGCAAAAGGGTTGTGGATGCTGAACTCGTCCAACTTCAATGGTTGGTCATGGCAAATTTTCCAATCTTATTTGATATCTCAAAAAAAAAAAAAAAAAAAAAAAAAAAAAAAAACACCACTTTGAACTTAGTTATCTACATATTAGTAGGAACTTTCTTACTCTTATCTCACATCATAGTTAGGGATGCATGTATGAAGTATGAACCCTAAAGAGTGGTGAGCTAGACCAATGTATGCCATAGAACTCCTTTGCTTTGAATGAGCATTAATACAGATGTTGCATCAATGTCTAAAAAAAAAAAAGGGTTACATGATCCAAGGAACAATCAGATGAGCTCTGAGCCAAAGGATTTGGACCACCCAATTACTGGAGTGTGTTAATTATACAGGGACCACTACCTAATCTTTTTTTTTTTTAAATATATTACAAGGAAAAACCCCACCCCATAACTCCGGCCCAACCGAAACCCCCCTAATGTGAGGTGGAACTGAACCCTAATGCAGGACTGCCTATTCATAACCTGGTAAAAGTTGCTAAGTCTTTCCCTTAATGACTTTTTTTTTTGGGCCAATCAGTTTCACTTAGCTATCTAATATTTACTAATCTCTTGTATTTACATATGGTTGATAACAATCTATAGCTTGTGTAGGATTACCGTGAATATGGTTATTTTTAACTGTCCAAAACTCCACCCCCACCCCGCCACGTGGGGACCGTCTTCTATGATCAAACTGTAGTTTCGGAGATTCCCCAACTTGAATATGTTCTCAGACTAGAGCTAATTAAAGGTGATTTCATTAAGACCCATTTGTCAAATAATTTTTTGTCTGAAGGGGCCAACTCTTTTGTATTTGCTTTCACCTAAAGAGGGGGGTAAATGCATTTTCAATTTAATATTTGAACCACCTGATACCACCAATGTGTTATTAATGGAATCTGCACCTTTATTTCCTTCATGAAATACAAATACATTAAAAGTTGACCCATTTCTTATTAACTGTATTATAAGAAGTGGTCCATCTTGTACCTGAGATTTACTGGCTCACCATCCTATCTGATAGCTCTTTAAAATATAAAAAAAGACAGAAAGGGAAAAATTTTATATCTGATACCTTAACAGAGGAAGTGCTACTTCAAAATTTCCCATGCATGCAATAAGCCAGTTATAATGACAGAAACAGGGACGAAACTGAATCCTATTTCCTAAATTCCCACTTACATGATGCACCACGACATGCCTAAATTACAATCCTAGCATATCCCACCAGCTTTAATTCTTCAGCCTCTGAACGATTTCACAATTTGGTTACAACAACTAAAATGGACAACTAATACATCCTTCAAAGGGACTACAACTACAATGAGGGCTATCTAAATCAGAAAGCAAAATCTGATCCAAAGACAAAACTATTTGCCATCAAGAGAACAAGAACAACTACAGAAAGCATGACAATTCCTAATACTTACATGGAATACAGGATCCAAACTCTGGGCTCTATGAAGCCACCTTTTCAGCTTCCTCCATATTTTTTATCGACCTTTTCCATTTCTCTGCACTGTCAATTATTTCCCCTGTTTTCAAGAGGTAACGAACTCGAGTTCCATCTTCAAGAATTTTATGACCCACTCTGCTTGCTACATTCTGTTCTTTGGAGAAGAGCATCACATTCGAGCTATGAATGGGTGCTTCAATCTGTCGATCAAAAATAGAAATGATCATAAAGAGAAAGATGAGAGGAGGGAAAGCAGATAGCAGACGGTATCTTCATCAATGTACCTAGAATGTATATGACACATCCATCTATTTAAATAAAGGACCACACACATGAATGTCCACATATGCACCCAAATCTTTTTCCTCAAATTTATTGTCACATATAGTTTATTCATTTCCTTTGGCAAATCAAAGATCTCAAGTTTTATAGATAAAAAGAAGAACTGCATCAGAGATGGAAAATACTGCCCGCATGAATCCAAAACAAAAGCCAATCCAATCAGAAAAGAATAACCATACAATTTAGCGTAAATTACACTAACCTCTCCTGTACTTTGGCTAAATGACACGATCCCCTGTCAGTTTCAAAATTACACTCAGCTACCACGAACTAATGGCGTTAACATGAGACAGTAAAATGTCTCATTTACCCTCTGTAAATCCATATATCTGCAAGACTGCAACAGTATTTTCGTTCTTTGTTTTCCATCCTCTGCAACAGATCTAGCTTTGGCATAGATCTGTTTTTTTTCTTGTTTCCTGATAGGTTCCAACTGCAATTTTTCCAAGAATACTTGGACATGAGCCTGTCAGGTAAACTTACTTCTTCATCCCCCCCCCCAAAAAAAAAATGCTTGTCTGTCAGGCCACCAATTAACATGAATCTTTAGCTAAGGTTCAAGAAATATCAAAGGAAATTACAAGATTTTCCTTTTCTTTTGAAGTTCCTTTCATCATTTGATTTAACCTAGTTGAGATGTTGCATTGCACATTGGTGGAATAGACATAGATCCTTCTTTTCGGTATTCGATTTTCCTCATTTTATCGGGTTTTATTCGTCTCTTCTTCTAAAACAACCAGACAAATGAAATCAATAGAAAACCTTAGCTAAAGATTCGCAAAAGAGAAACCCTGGTGCGCAAAAGAGAAACAACTGGTCCACAAAAATTTCTGTGCTTCTTCTAAAACAAACAGACTTTCATCGTATTTTTGGAGAATACAATTAGGGTTCAATAAAAAAAACTCCGGTGCACAGAAAGTTCTGTGCTTCTTCTAAAACAAGCAAACTTTTATCGTATTTTTGGAGAAGACGATGGGGGTTCAATAGAAAACCCTGGCGCACAAAAAATTTGTATTGGGTATTTGAAAGATGAAAGTGAAAGTCTCTGTGTATATGAAATCAACACATTCCAACGGAGAATAATATAGAAGTGAACTAATAAAGCTGAATAAGTGCCGAGAGAGATGAACCTTAGGGTAAAAGATTTTGAATGCACAGACGTAATTAAAAGGGAGTGAAATGGACCTATACAGAAGAAGAAGAAGGTAGAATCTTATATGATATATCGTTTTAGAAAGAAAACTATATTCGTCTTCATATTAATGGAAACTAAAGACACAAAATAAGTCGTCGGCTATGAGTCTTGAAGCAGATTCTGTGGAACAAGAAAAAAAAAAAAAAAAACAACAGGATGTGAATCTAGGGTTTGGACTCGTCAGCTACGAGTGGTCAAGTTAATAAGGCAATCTAAAACATCTGTGGTTGTTTGGATAAAGATCGGGATCAGATGAGGACGGAAAAGCAAAGAAGATGCTGTATAATGTTGTTAGGTTTTGAAATCGCAAAACCAAAGAAGGGTAATGATGATAGGGTTTTGGGTTTTGAAGGGTTAACTTGTAACTTCACTACCCTTAAGGGTAGTTTGGCCATGAAAATTAATTTGGTTACGTTACATCAGCAACTAACGTCTTCCAACAAACAAACTGTAGTTAAGTGTCATGAAATTCAAAGTTGAGGGGAGGTTCATGTAATTTTGAAACTGACAGGGGAGGTTCGTGTCATTTAGCCAAAATACAGGGGATGTTAGTGTAACTTACCCTACAATTTATTGCATCCATTCAAAACATAAGGGCATAGAAAAAAAATCCAATGCAATTTATAGATTGGAAGGCTAAAATGATCCAAATGTCATCTGGTAATATCCTTGAGGCCAATTGCATTCGGGAAAATCCACTTTGACTTGGGCCATATTTTACACCATTACATACCATGTCTTGGGTCTAGTAAAAAGACATTGCATCATTCATAAAAATTAAATGGGTATTGAGAACATAGGTACAGTTTTTAATCAATGGATATAGGAAACTCATATTAAAGTCACATATAATTCATTACAAAAAGTAGTATTTCAAGTTATGCTTTATTCATAGAATTGTCAAATGGGGAGCTGCTTCTAGAAAAGCCAAAGTAACACGTAAATTAGTGCTATAAAAAGAAAAGAGAAAGATGTAAGAAAGAGCAGAAAGGACTATATTAACGAATTCTTCAATAAAAAAAAGAAAAGAAAAGAGAATGTCCAGCTGCTATTACTTATACAAACTAACCTTGATAATCTGCCCTGGCTCACCTTCTTCTCTGCTCTTCACATGCTTTGTCTTCAGATTTATTTCTTTTATTAGCACAGTGCTGTTATGCCTGAAAACCCCAGTAATCTCTCCAATTTTACCCTTATCGCGTCCAGAGATAATTTTCACTGTATCACCCACCTTAACATGAATTTTCTGAAGCACTGGGAGGCTGTTCGGTTTGCATTCCTTCCGCTCCCATCTCTTCAGCTGCACAATTAAAAAGTAAACAGGAAACAGGGTCCTATAAGTGGGCAGGCACCTTATCTAGATTCTATAATATAGTGGTACATATGAAATCTCTAGGTTCACTGGCATGGGACATCTAGCATGAGTTTGGGCACTCATAGGCTACTTAAGAGAATTAGGATACATATCTTTTGATAGGTCACAGCTCTGACACATGTTGGATGGTCAGGAAAAAAAAATCTTCCACAATGGTCAAAAACAGGTAATCACGGTCAATGATCAAAGCATCCAAATTTCTGGAGCATCCAAGTGGGACCCATTGAATGAGTGGATTACCATCCCCAGAACATGAATATGTAGCCTATGATGGGATCACAGACCCGTTGTATGGGTACGGAGGCGTTCTCTACGTGAAGTGTGACATTCTTTCCAATCAAACAGATGGAAATTGAGTTACTTCTACATGGAAATTTCAATCTAAATTTCTTCAGAAAGAACATACACAGGACGCTATCAGGTAGGCAACTTCAAGGCAGTCCAGATTACAAAAACTTCACTTTTAGTTTTCAACTATCTAGGTGGGTGCTCTGTCCATGCGATTCCCATCCAAATTTCTCCACACAGAGCATGTTTTGGTTAATTAGGAAAACAACTGATAAAGATACCACACATGTTTCTTATACTTAACTAATGACTTGGGACACAAAAGACTGCAGTTTGGGTTCAGATCATCTTGGTGGATGCCCTTCCTACAACAGTTCCAATTTTAGCGACTCCAAACAGAACACATAATGGATGTTATCAGGAAGGCAACTCCAATGTAGTAAGGATACCACAGTGTGTTCCTTAAACAGCATTAAGGGTTTGCAAACGAATTACTACTGTTTGGCTGAGAACCTACTCTTGATTACCAATTTTGTTCTTCTCCTATTATAGCTTCCATTGAATAACTGGGCTCTGATTGTCTACATAAATAAGCTAAAAAAAAAATTGCACCAAGGAGGTAAAGAGATAAAAAGGATTGTATATACGAACCTTCATTACAATGAGACATGGCTTCTCAACTGACTTGACCTGCAAACCAAATATGCCAAGATTGTTAAGAGTAAAGGTTTCTATTTTTGCAGATAATGATGTAAAGGAACACAAATGCTAAATATTAAGGAACTTTCATGGTTATGTTTTATCTATTGGTATTTGGGTAAATGTATGACCAAAAATATTACAACGGAGAAGCAGTGCCCGACTGATTATCATAAGAAAATTCACTAAGGAAACCATGCAATCTCCCGAACCATAAAATAAAAGCAAGGAATTTGGGGGGGAGGGATTTGCCCATTTTGATTTAACAAACGTAGGAATGTGCTAGGAGTTTGTCATTATTTTGGAAGTTCCTAAAGAAGAAACAGCTAGGTATTAGATTTGTTTTTCTGCATTATTTCATTCATCTTAAAAGTTTTATTTCCCTCACATTTCTGTAAGGTGGGGAGCATAAAGCATCAATTGGGCACTTCCAGTGTACCTGATGGCAATTTATGCTACCCCAAATAGACATTAGATTCCCAATAGATATTGTTCAGGTAGCGAATATCTAAGTTTGGTTCAAACCACGGATTTAGGAAGTGGTACCAAAATCGGGGAGTCGACTGACTCCGATTCTGGTGACTTTTCCCATTCCCTGCCCATTTCAATCTGCCGGCGGAATCAGCTCAATACGATTACTTAAACTATGGTTCAAACACATAACATCACAGTGGTCATCAATAAGTTAAACAATCATGTCTTAAAAAATCCCAAGTTGCTCTGGGAATAGGATTTTGTATCTTTCTTTAGTAATGGTTCTGGCCCAATAATCTCTCCTATTACTAGCTCACTTGCGAAAGATTGATGCATCTCAATCTGTTTCATTTTATCCAGGTTCAGATCACACTACAATTAGTACAATATCAACTGCTACACAGAAGGAAATGCCGAACCAATGCTATAAGCACTGTGAAGCACAATTAAACAATCATATGGAGGAAAGATATGAACACTGACAGAAATCAGGGCAGCTTTCTGCTTCACTTCTGTTATACTGATTTACGAAGATTCAATTAGACATCGAACTAATGTTGAACAACTCAACCAAGCCTCATCCCATCTGTATCGAATAACATTGAACTAAAAACTGAACATCCAGTTAATTATAAGACCCATTCAAAAGATGATCCAAATATGACAAGGAAATCTCCCAGATTCAAAAGAACTCACTGACAAATCAAACCCAGATTCCCATTTTAATTTCTAACAGTAGTTACAAACAAAAAGCAAGTGCGTGAGGGGATGTTCTGAGGCCAGACCTTAACAAAATAATAAAACTCTGACGGTGTAACAGAAGTATAAGGAGAACAATAACAAGGATAGAATTATATACCGGTACAGTGCAGAGGGCGTGCGGGAATCGTTGGCCTAAGAAAGCACTGGGTAAAAGGGAGACAGAAGCCATGGAACTCTGAAGTGCAGCCATCGCTGCCATTTTCGCTTCAACTCTTGATCTTGCTGCAAAGCGGGCTTCCCTTCTCTCGGTACGATAAACAAAAGCCTCTGAGGAAGAGAAGATTATGTTATGGACCAGATACGACGGAGGGGAGGAATGGAAGTGGGGCCGTGCGTCCTGCGCACTGAGCAATTCATAGCGGAGGTCGTCTTGATATCACAAATTCACAATCCCAAATGAATAATAATGGATCATGAGGCCCATGTCCATCTCCAAAGAGTAGGGTGAGCCGATGGGGTTGGGCCGTGCAGCGAGTCATAGATTTAGGAATTGGGATCAGAATCGGCCTATGGCCGAAACGAATCAGAATCGGCTGACCCCGATTTTGTTGACTTTGTCAATTCTAGGTTGATTCCAATCGACTTCGATCAAGCGGGAGTCAACCCACAATACAATTACTTAAAAAAATATGGCACCAACGGCTCAAGGGTCATGACCAAGTTTATAGGAATCGGTACTGGGAACTGGATTGGTCCCAGCCTGGATCTCTGTTAGTTAAAATTCGTTTTAAATGCGTATCGTATGATCGTACCGTCCTCAACCGTTTAGTACGCGTATTGTCATATTGACCTTAAAAATACTTTAAAATATTCCATACTCCAAGCATTATCGTTTAAAACCTGTTTACTACACATACCGTACAGTATCCGTATTTTAACCTGCATCTTCCATGAGTAATGAGTCGATTAATCTCATATCATTTAATAATCTTATTGTCTTCTATATGTAACTAATGTGGGATTAAAGAGTGACAACTTCCTCATAATTGCTTTTAAACTCAATACTTTATTACTTGTTAAGGTGAGTTGAAGGTTGTGGGTTGTGGGCCATAATAAATGTACACTGTCATCTGACGTAGCTAGATAGAGTTCCTTCTCCCAAAACACAAATAATGTGTATGTCGGTCTAACTCTGGCATACTGAGTGTCTAGGGTGAACTGCTCTGTTGTTCATGTCTGTCGGCGGCTTCAGGCCCTCGATGCCGGGGGCCGTGTCATTGGAGGTGGGAGAGGATATGGTCGTGGATCAAAGCTGGAGGTTAACCCTAATGCTTTGATTTTGTGGGATAGGGATGTGTTCCTATAGCCGAGTGTTGATGTTGGTTCTAGTAGAAGGTCACAACCTAATGCTCAATTGATGTTGAAGGGTCCTTCAATGCCCCTAACAGTGGTTTCTCAATCGCAGGCTAAGGTATTATTGCAACCAGGTATGAGTCGGTGAGTTAGGTTTGAGGTTCAGCAGGCACATGAAGGGAGGAATGGTATCGTAGAACTGGTAAATCCAATTGCGATGGAAAACTAGGGTTTTGACTGCGCCCTCTAGGGTTTATCAAGGTTTCTCAAGGGTATTGAATGCCAATAGAGCAGCGATGCCAAGATCGAGAATGCTCATGGGAATGGAGGTGCAGGGGCCTTGGCTAGAGTCAGTGGTGTCTTACCAGAGTCTGGTAATGGTGCAACCTAGGCAGGAGAGCCAATGCTGGGAGGTTTGGTTCCCATTTCGACTGTTGGGAGTTTCATGCAGGAACCTAGGGTTCCATTATCACATGTGCCAACAAGTTCTATTTTTCATGTGTAGATCACCATTCGGGGGGGGGGGGTCGCGAGCTGCGATGGTGCATGACAGTACACCGGCAGCGATGGTGGTCACAGGAACGAATGGCAGTAATCCAGTGGTGGCAGGTGGTGAATCTGTGAATCCAATCATGGAAAGTCCTAGGGTAGATCTCAGTAGATTCTTAGGATTTCCTTCCCTGGATCACCCTGCTCCCATTTTAGGATACAAGAGTGCTGGTACACAATCTAATGGTGTCACACCCCAATTCTGATCCAACCAGAATGGTGTGAGTGAACCGTCATTGAACCAACGGTTCACACCAGGATCTCGAATAGGTCGTGTCCACTCATACAAACCATTACACATAACCACAATCAGAATATAAATATACAGCGAAAGACTTTAAATAAAACGAATTGAGTATCTATTGATAACTTAAATAAATATCCAATTATCCAAATTCAAACACATAAAATAATATCATTACATCCCTTTAATCCAATCAAAATAAGAAAATTAAATAAAGAAAACAAATCAAAGGTACACGCAGAAAGGACACTCGCATGAAGCGTCATGCTCGTCCTCTCCTGTCTGTACGTCCAACGCCGCAACACCACCATACACAGGAGCATTCGTATAGTCGTCCACAGTGTAACCTGCATCAACATCTAAAAATAATGTACGTACAAAGGGTGAGCTCACAACACAGCTCAGTAAGAAAATCAGACAGTTTCACAATATTATGCATGAGTAACAATCAGTTTTATGTTGTGGTCTGGTTTTAAGTTTGCAATGTGCTATAGAAAGGTTTGGTGGCCCCCGCACCTCTATACACGAATGTGTGGCACCTCATGGTTCACACCCCCATTGGCCCACATGCACCTATCATGGAATAGAGATAGAGCTAAGATACCCACGTACCTCCCCCGATACTCTACCCATACCAAGTACCTAAGCCCCTACCGGCCGGGGCTGCAAACCGGGCGCAACCGGGCTCGAAACTAACCAATCCTATATGTCATCAATGTACGCTCTATACCAGTACAGCCGTCTACGACATAGAGATAGAGCTAAGGCATTCCCACACCTCCCCTGATGCCCTATCCGCAACTAACTCACTAGGATAGAAACAATACGCAGGTAGACCCTATCCCAACATAACTCCCTACGACATAGAGATAGAGCTAAAGCATCGTGGACAAGCCAGCGTCGACTAGGAGACCACAGTACCACATAACAATGGCCGAGACAACATCAATATCGGAGACCACCGTACCACGACCTTCCCCTGATACCCCACCCATACCAAGCATGTTAAGACAGAATACTATAAAAAGGTGTTAATGTGAAGAGCGATCCCAGGCCCATGCCCCACTCCACACACTAACGAAAATAATCACATGCCTAACAATCACATCCTATAAATACATGAACAGTAATAATAACCGAAAGTAAAGGATGGCATGTGAATATGCACAAACAACACATCTCATATAATCAGGTGATTAACAACAATTTACTATCCATTAATTATTAGGTTTAGGTCAGATTCCCTTACCTGACGCTCGTTCGATAACTTGCTCCACGTCGCAAGATCCAAACGATAAGTCACAAAGTCTTACAAGATTATTTGGGTTTCATTAGACTATATTGTTTAGGATTTCATGTTGGTCGAAAACCAACATGGTTACAAAATACCCTCACAGAGCTGACCGGTGGCATGTACCGGTCGCAGCTGTATGGGGAAGACTGGCGACCGGTATGGTCAGCCGGTCCCCCCACGACCAGCCTCCCGAGGGATACCGGTGGCAACATACCGGTCGCACCATGTGCAACCGGTATAGTCGACCGGTATGTCTCCGAAAGACCATACATGGGTTTTCGACTGCCGTCGATCATCCTCCATGGATTTCCAAGGTTTCTCCTATCCATTCTAAGTCTAAACTTGGGGTTAGAGTTATCCCCAACTCATTCAAGTCTCGTTTCGATGAATATCATCTCGAAACTCGAATCTAGGGTTTGACGACAACTTAGAGTTTATTGGTCAATTTAGGGTTTTAGATCAATACCTACTTTGCATGGTATTGATCCACCCACACAACTAACATAGGATAAGAAGAATAGTTAAAACACTTACCGTTGACTGGCGTAGCGCGAGCTTCATC
The DNA here is from genome assembly GCA_028583415.1 of Protea cynaroides. NCBI lineage: Eukaryota > Viridiplantae > Streptophyta > Magnoliopsida > Proteales > Proteaceae > Protea > Protea cynaroides. The sequence continues at coordinate 11,906,385 of CM053265.1, forward strand.
GAACGGTAATGGCAGCACCTTCTTCTTCTTCCGAGCTCCTTCTCCTTTCCAACCTTTTTCTTTTCTCTAGGGTTTGCGAGAGACAATGGAAAAGATTTGAGGAGGCTTAAGGATGTATTTATAGGCTAAAAATAGGGTTTAGTAACCCTACTAGGATTAGGAAACTTCTAGTATTCGAAATCAGGAAAATGGGACCCGTAGAGACCAATTTCCAGATCCCCGCACTTAGCTGCGCAAGCTATACCGGTCGACCGGTACCAAGACCGGTACCATCGATCGGTCAACATAAAATGATGACTATTTGGTCATCTTTGGTCCGATTTCATACCTGTTTGTCATCCGCTTGTCCCATCTGGTCCGGTGATGATCGGAAGACCTGTCACGACACAAAACTAAGATTTAGACCGGGTTTACGGAGTGCGGGTCTTACAAATGGAGTGGGGAATCAAACCACGAGGAGTGCAAGATTACCTTCTAGAAAAAGGAGACGTTAGCTAAACTGGGAGAAAGGTAAGGCTCAGACCAACTCGGACAAGACTCAACAGGGCCATGTGCAAGGAGCTGAGCCAGTTTCTAGTCTTGGGTCGGTAAGATCTGATGGCAATAGGGAGCAACCTGTTTTGGGAGGGGAAACCGATCTTTCGCCTTTGTGGTGTCTAGCCTCCTGACTTGGATACTCTTCCAGAGCCGATGGTTGAAGGTGGAATAACGAGGGTGGTAATTCCACAGGTGGTATACGAAAGACAACTAGAAAAATACAAGCTGACTTTAATCGGTTGGGTTTTTACGAAGGGACTATCTTTTAGAGATATCTCTTGCAGTTTGACTGAGCAATAGGATAGCTCCAACAGATTTAAGATGAATTCCTTGGGGAAAGGGTATTTTGAATTTAGATTTTTCTCAAATGAGGCCCTAGTATCAATATGGAAAAGGGGAATGACAAGGATTAATGGCATGCCATTATGGCTCCAACAATGAGAACCTGGTTTTGATGTCAACAAGGTTCAGCTTGCTCGCCATGTTCAGTGGGTGTGCCTACCTAGGTTGCTGTTGGAACTGTGAGAAGATGACATCCTATTTTCTATTGGGAAGGCTTCGAGCAAGCCTCTCAATGTGGATAAGAATACCCAAAATAAAAGGTTTGGGAGGTTTGCTCGTTTTTCAATCTTTATGGAGACAGGAAGGCCTCGGGTTCATAAAGTGATGGTGGAGTGTGTCCATAATGGTGTTCAATTTTTTTTTTAAACAGTTGATTGAATACGGAGATCCTCGTGTTCGGCATGGTTCCTATGGCATTTTTTTGACACAGTTCCGGTGATTGTAAGGAGAAAGAAGGGATGCAGACTAATGTAGAGACTCGACGATCTCAGCCTGGAGATGGAGCGTCGGATGAAAATGGTAATCTCAATAATGAACACCAAATAGTGACTCCTAGAGCTGACCTAGGGAGATGGGGAGATGTCGAAGAGGAGGAATCTGATGGTGATATGGAAGTGGAAGAGGTTAGAATTAATGCTATGAGTCCAAATGGAGCAGACCAAGTGCCCACTGAGGGCTTGACTTCAGATGTGGCAAGAGATAGGAGTGATGCTTCTCTTTGTTCTAAAAATATGAATGTTAATCTCATATTTAATGGTTTGGGTGCTAATGGGGTGGCAGTCAGGATGAACACTGGGCATGCTGCTTCAGTTGTTACCAGGTCTCTAGGAAGGATTGAGGTTACTTTTGAAGATGTGGTAGTAGTTGATGCTAGTTTGGCTAAACAAGGGGGTGCGTTTTCAGAGGTTGGGAAATGCCCTCCAAGGAGGAATGTAGGAAGGCAGAACAAGCAGGTGGATTCTACAAGTGCTAGGGACACTTGGAAGAATTAGTTGGAGACCTTACATTAAAAGGGTTTAAATGAAAGCGCTCTTTTGGAATATAAGGGGTGTCTCGAACCCGAAATCGAGACGAGTGCTAAAAAGACTGTTGCGGGATCATTGTCTAGACATCTTTTGTTTAGCGGAGCCTATGATTAATCCAAGTAAATTTTTAAAAAAAATTTGGATCGTCTGGGATATGATATTGATTTCATATTTAATGAAAAGCCTAGCAAGGTGCCAAGTCGATGGATTTTGTGGAAGAGATATATTACCAAACCTATTGTGTTGTTGAGTACTGACCAACAGGTCTCTATTGAATTCCTAGCAGAAGGAAAGAAGCATATAGCTACTTTTGTGCATGCTAATAATTGAAGAGTTCCCCGTAGAGCTCTTTGGGTGGATTTGGTGTCTCTTGGTGTGCAGTCAGTTCCTTGGTTGATGATGGGGGATTTTAACTATTGCCGCTTTGAGCATGAAAAATCTGGTCCAGGTCAGTTCTTTGTAACTTCGACTAGTGAGTTTGTATAGGCTTATATAATAAAGCCCATGAATTGTTTGTAATTCATGGCACATGTAATAAAATATATGAGTCACCTGTAAACGCCGATTAAATATTAGTTAGTACAGGTGATGGACAGTATATGCACTATAAAATGTAAAGTAATCCAATTCATCATTCAATCAAGAAAAAAACTCACACCCCAATTCTGCACCAACCAGAATGGTGTGATGAACCGTCAATAAATCAACGGTTCAACTAGGATCTCGTATAGGCTATGCCCACGTTATTAAACCAAAACACATTTCACATTAATCAGAGGTAATAAAGTAAATAGCGGAAGTCTTACAAATAATGAACTGAAGTCTAGTCATGATAAATAATTAGTATTTCATTTATCTCCAAGTAACCAAAACATAATTTAATACATATTACAATATCCAAATACGAAAATTAAACACTAAGCGTATCCATAGTTGAAACGCTAGCTTGACGAATCATAACAGTCCACCATAGCTTGCTCATCATAGTCGACACCCGTTTACATATTGGCATGTTGTCATAATCGTCAATCGTAATACCTGCAACATCAAAAACTAAAATATTTGTGCGCACGAGGGTCAGCTCTCCAACTTGAGCTCAGTGAGAAAACAAAACAATGCAACAAACATATGCATGCATTCAATTCATAACTGTGGTCTGGTTTATAGTTTGCAATGTGCTATAGAAAGGTTCGGAGGCCGCCTCACCTCTATACACGAGTGTGTGAAGCCGCCCAATGAAAACGGCACTGTCGACCCCACATGCACCCACTATGGCACAATATACCCCAATGAAAACGGCATTGAAGTACCGATTGATACCATACCAACACGTAAGCCCCTGTTGACGAGAGCTTACAAACTGGACTCGCAACTAACCAATCCTAATGGCAAACAGTGTATCCAAGGCCTCACCCCAGCATCCCTCAATACGTCCATAGAGATAGAGCTAAGGCCCCCCGACAGAGTCGAAAACTACACGGTCCGAGACCACCTCCCCTGATGCCCTACGACGTAATAGTTATGCTAAGGTAATGGCTATACGACGATGTTAGTGGACAAGACTTCTCTAGAGCTATGGCACAATATACCCAATGAAAATGGCATTGAAGTACCGGTTGATACCATCCCCTATCCGCATCAAGTACACCAACATTTGCTTAGTGGACATGCCTTGAGTATAACTATGGCACAATATACCCCAATGAAAACGGCATTGAAGTACCGATTGATACCATCTCCTACCCGCACCATGTACACCAGCCAAACACAAACATTCACATGCCTATTCCTATCATCATCATTATCATCATGTTATAAACAATGAAATTAAATATGCATGAACAGTAATAATAGAAATATTGGATGACATATTGAATGCACATTACAAGCATACATGTATAGAATCAGTCATGGCATTGGACTCAAGAAATAAAATAGTTTATTATTAGCCAATTAGCTTAGGTCTTGTTCCCTCACCTTTGCTTGAGTGTAGATCCTCTTTCAAGCTTTAAGAATCATTTTTATATCAATAGGAAAACCTAACAAGTCGATAGATTTTATTTAGAATTCATTTCGACAATTTTAGGCTTGCTGTTAAGCTAGGGTCGCAGGACGAGTCGCAGGTAGGGTAGCAGTTTTCTGCGACCCCAGGGTGTAGGGTCGATGCTAGGGTCGGATGTTCCATCGATCCTAGGTGCGACCACAACTTCCCTGGACTTCCCGAAAGCTGGGGGTCGATCCTGTGGTCTGGTAGGGTCGATTCCCAATCGACCCTACGTGCGTCCGCATGTGGTTTGAGTCGACCTTTTCATCCTACAGTCCATTCTTTCATGTTTGGGTCTTTTGGTTTACTTTTATAGTCCATTCTATGATTGTTCTATGGCTCAAAACTCCAAGTTACTCACTTTTCATAGTTTTCCTTGATTTCTATTGGAATTCATCCATGGATGGATAGTATTAGGGTTTCTCCTAACCTAACTTCATCATAATCTATTCTAAGCTTTCAATTCAGATAGGGATTGAGGTTCATACCTTCTGTAGTCTGAGTTTCAAAGATTTCTCTGAGCTTCTCTTTTTCTTCCTTAGCCTTTTCTTCAAGTTTTTCTTCTCTTCTTCTCTTCCTTCTCTTCTCTTTCTCTCACTTTCAATTAGGGTTCTAAAAGGAGTGAAAGAGGCTTATGGACGTCCTATTTATAGAGGAAAACCTCCCAAAATAAGTCTCATTGAGTTTAGGAAATGTCCCAATTGAAATTAAGAAAGTTTCCTAATTTTTGGTTCGTGCTATTTTTGTTGTTTTCCTAAGGTCGATGCTAGGGGGTCGATGAGGGGGTCGGAGATCCCGTCCGACCCTAGGTCTAAAACTCAGGGGTCTGACTTCCTGATGAGGTGGGGTCGACCTTGCCTGTTTGGGTATGCGACCCTACCCTCATTTTGACTGTTTTTGAGTTAAATTTCATATCGGATCTTGGGTTTCTTCACACACTTGGTCCACTTGGCTCGACCATGATATGTATACTGGTCATGACACGAAATGTAAGGTTAGACCGGGTTCGTGGCGTGCGGGTCTTACAAAAACATTTTCTGTTTTCTCTTTCAGCTCGACTCTGTTTCTTTCATGGTATCAGAGGGTGATGCGCACTTGCTACAACTCGATTTCTTCTTCCGCTCCGATAATGCTACTTCAAGGTCCGATTCACTTTCATTTCCTTATTTGTCTATGCTTAATGTCTCCAATTTCATTTCCTTAAAGCTTACCTCAAAAAATTATCTCCTCTGGGCAACACAACTCCAATCCTTGATAGAAAGACAAGATCTGCTTGGATTCGTCACTGGAGATGTTCCAGCACCGCCATCTGTTGTTCTTTCACTAGATGGGAGTAGTCGTCCCAACCCAGACTATATGTGCACACCCCAATTCCGACGAAACCAGAAGTGTGAGTGAACCGTCTCGAAACCACGGGTCACACCAATATCTCAATAGACCACAAACCATTCAAAGCAAACTAACTACAATTAGAAAAATATAAATAACGGCGAAATTAAATAATAAATGAACTGAGTTTTCTAATTATAAATAAATAATAGATCCAATTATTTCCAACCACAACGTAAATAAATAAATCATTTACATCGTTTAAAAATCATCTGAAAGAATAAATAATAAAAACCTAAAGAAACACATAGTAAGAACACTCGCATAAGGCATTATGCTCGTCCTCCACTATCTGTGTATCTATAGCCGCCACTGTTCTGTAAGCTGGAGCAGTCATAAAGTCTTCAATAGTGTAACCTGCATCAACATTTGAAAAATATGGTGTATACACGGGGTGAGCTCACAACTTAGCTCAGTAAAGTACAAGACTAATGCAACATACAAAATATATGACATAACATTATATTGGGGTTAGGTAAAACTTGCAAAGTGCTATGGTAAGGTTTGACAGCCACCGCACCTCCATGCACTAGAATGTGGCAACGTCCAACAGTCAGGCACCTACCATACTACTACTGTCGCCCCACATCACTCACTCCGGTATAGAGATAAAGCTAGAGTCTAGTGGGCAGGTAGAACCACTATCTCACATCCTCCCCCTGATATCATACATTGCACCAACACCTAAGTCCCTATTGGCAAGGGCTAGCTTGCAAGTGGATTCCGTTTCTAACCAGTCTTATATGTCATCATAGTATCTATAGCCCTACCCCAACACAGCTCCCTACGACATAGAGATAGGGCTCAAGTCTGGTGAGTAGGCGGAGCCACAATCCCACGTCACCCCCTGATACCCTATTCGCACCAAGCTCACTAAGGTAGATGGCGATATAAAAAGATGTTAGTGTGAGGATATATCCAGGGCTCTACTTCCCTTCATATTCCACACACTAATGAAAACAATCACATGCCTAAACAACCATTATCCTAGCATATAAATATACATGAACAGATAATAAAATTAAATAACAGGATGACATGTGAAAATGCACAGGCAATAATCAACAGTTACAGATACAAGTATGATTACAACGGTTTACTATCCGTTATTAATTTAATTAAGGTTTGGGGTCTTGTCCCTTACCTAACACGTGATTGCAAGTCTGCTCTGTGTCACAAAGTCCACTCATGCCGTCTACAAGTCCTATATGATCATTTTTATATATTAAAATCAAGTTGTTAGGGTTACAGTTGGTCAGAACCAAGTTTGGCCAACAACCAGCTTTGGAACACGTACCGATCATGGTACCGGCAGTGAGGCCTGTATGTGCCTGCGGTTTATACCGCAGGACCATACCGCAGGCTCTTTGTCAAGCCAGTATGTGTTTGCAGTATATACTATAGGACCATACAGCAGGACTAGAGTCCAACCGGTATGCCCTACGGACCTCTTTGTCCAGCCGGTATCATCCGAGAGTCCATTCTCAGACCTCCTTCTTCCATTGGTCATCTGCTTTATTTCAAGGTCCCTCCTACACCAGTCTAAGGTAAAGAAACACATTAGGTTTAGATTACTTATCGTTTAACATCGTAGAACGACGTTTCCATCCTTTTCAGAATGGATCCCAATGCGAACTAGGGTTTTGCAGTTCTTGGGTTTTGGATCATTAGGCCTTGCACGGCTTTGATCTGTAATCCCAACATCAATACAGAGGTCAAGCACTTACCTGTGTTTGTTGAATGGCGGTGCTCTCCTCCAACGAAAAATCCCTTCTCACACAGCCTCCTTCCTCTTTGCTTCTTCTCAGATCTCTTCTAGACAGCTCTAGGGTTTGAAAGTATTTAGAAATGATCTAAAAGAAAAGGAATGATGCATATATATAGTGGGAGACCATTCTAGGAAGGTTTTCCTACATCTAAAAGGAGTGTGGGACCCATTGAAGTCCTTCCACACTAACGCACACATACCGGTTGCACATACCAGTGTCACTCTGAGTGAGACCGGTATGTAAAAATCTAGTTTTTTAGTATATCGCTTTACATACCTGGATGTCGTTGTTCGTCACCCGGCCTCGCCTTCCAGTCTGGTTATGATTGCGAGACCTGTCATGACGTAAACCATAAGTTAGACCGGTTCTCAGAGTAGGGGTCTTACAATATGTCATGGGTAAGTACAGACAGGTTAGTGAAGGCTTGGATCACAGGTACCCTTTCTGAAGAGGCCCTTGGCCCTGCCGTTGGAATCAAGACTTTGCTAGAACTCTGGAAAGCATTGTCTTTTGCTTGTGCTTAGGCGTCCGAAGCTCGTGAATTTGAGTTATTGTCGAAGCTCCACTTCTTGAAGAAAATTGAAGGTTTTTCATTGTCTGAGTTTCTTCTGGAATTTAAATGTACCAGATCAACATAAGGTTTTCTATCTATTAACCAATCTTGGGTCTTCTTTCGAAACTTTTGCTACAACTTTGTTGAAGCCACCGGTTCCGTCTTACAACGATCTGATTCCGGTCCTGCAAAGTCATGTCCTTTGACTTTGCAATCACTCTGATTCTATGGTCAATCCGAATGTTGCATTTTACAGCTCTCGGAAAACTAATCAGCGACGGGGAGGTTTTAATTCTCGAGATCGAGGATTCATTCAATTTAATGCATCAAGGGAAAATAAGGATCTGAATGTGTTGCCATCAGGTTCTTTCTCTCCATCTTCTAATTTGGTTCAAGATTTTGTTGTACAGTGCCAAATTTGCAAGAAACCTGGTCATTCGGCCTTGAAATGTTGGTGTCATTTTGATAATAGCTATCAACACAACAACATACAGCATGTTCCAAAAAGCACTGTATTACATACTAGTGTTTGTAATTCATGTGATAAATCTGTAAGCATCTGTGATGCTTTACTTTGAGGTTAATGTTTGTCACACAACTGATAATTTTGCAAATAGTTGTGATGCTGAACTTGAGGCCCTTTTCTCATCACGGTTTCGATCGGCAACTGAAAGTGTTTGACATCAACGCCTTGGCATTTTTTGTGGATGATTTCTCAGGTTTTAGTTGGTTTTATTTTACCCAATTAAACAGAAGTCTGATTTTTACAAAGTGTTTCAATCTTTCCAGTCTATGGTTGTTGTCAGACAATTTAAAAGGTCTATCAAGGTTTTGCAGTGTGATGATGATGGGGAATTTTCAAGTTCCAAATTCCGAAACTTACTTCAAAATTCAGGCATTTTGATTCATGTTTCTTGGCCTACCACTCCAGAGCAAAATAGTGTAGCTGAGAGGAAACATCGACACTTGGTGGAATTGGGACTTGCAATGCTGTTCCACTCTTCTGTTCCAGCTCGTTATTGATGATGGGGAATTTTCAAGTTCCAAATTCCGAAACTTACTTCAAAATCGGGCATTTTGATTCATGTTTCTTGGCCTACCACTCCGAGCAAAATAGTGTAGCGAGAGGAAACATCGACACTTGGTGGAATTGGGACTTGCAATCTTGTTCCACTCTTCCGTTCCGGCTCGTTATTGATGATGGGGAATTTTCAAGTTCCAAATTCGAAACTTACTTCAAAATTCAGGCATTTTGATTCAGTTTCTTGGCCTACCACTCGAGCAAAAAGTGTAGGCGAGAGGAAACATCGACACTTGGTGGAATTGGGACTTGCAACTGTTCCACTCTTCTGCTCCACTCGTTATTGATGATGGGGAATTTTCAAGTTCCAAATTCGAAACTTACTTCAAAATTCAGGCATTTTGATTCATGTTTCTTGGCCTACCACTCCAGAGCAAAATAGTGTAGCTGAGAGGAAACATCGACACTTGGTGGAATTGGGACTTGCAATGCTGTTCCACTCTTCTGTTCCAGCTCGTTATTGATGATGGGGAATTTTCAAGTTCCAAATTCCGAAACTTACTTCAAAATTCAGGCATTTTGATTCATGTTTCTTGGCCTACCACTCCAGAGCAAAATAGTGTAGCTGAGAGGAAACATCGACACTTGGTGGAATTGGGACTTGCAATGCGTTCCACTCTCTGTTCACTGTTATTGATGATGGGGAATTTTCAAGTTCCAAATTCGAAACTTACTTCAAAATGGGCATTTGATTCATGTTTCTTGGCCTACCACTCCAGAGCAAAATAGTGTAGCGAGAGGAAACATCGACACTTGGTGGAATTGGGACTTGCAATGTGTTCCACTCTTCCGTTCCAGCGTTATTGATGAGGGGAATTTTCAAGTTCCAAATTCGAAACTTACTTCAAAATTCGGGCATTTGATTCATGTTTCTTGGCCTACCACCCAGGAGCAAAATAGTGTAGCTGAGAGGAAACATCGACACTTGGTGGAATTGGGACTTGCAATGCTGTTCCACTCTTCTGTTCCAGCTCGTTATTGATGATGGGGAATTTTCAAGTTCCAAATTCGAAACTTACTTCAAAAATTCGGGCATTTTGATTCATGTTTCTTGGCCTACCACTCCGAGCAAAATAGTGTAGCGAGAGGAAACATCGACACTTGGTGGAATTGGGACTTGCAATGCTGTTCCACTCTTTCTGCTCAACTCGTTATTGATGATGGGGAATTTTCAAGTTCCAAATTCGAAACTTACTTCAAAATTCGGGCATTTTGATTCATGTTTCTTGGCCTACCACTCCGAGCAAAAAGTGTAGCGAGAGGAAACATCGACACTTGGTGGAATTGGGACTTGCAATCTGTTCCACTCTTCCGTTCCAACTCGTTATTGATGATGGGGAATTTTCAAGTTCCAAATTCGAAACACTTCAAAATTCGGGCATTTTGATTCAGTTTCTTGGCCTACCACTCCGAGCAAAAAGTGTAGCGAGAGGAAACATCGACACTTGGTGGAATTGGGACTTGCAATCTGTTCCACTCTTACATTCCGGCTCGTTATTGATGAGGGAATTTTCAAGTTCCAAATTCGAAACTTACTTCAAAATTCGGGCATTTTGATTCATGTTTCTTGGCCTACCACTCGAGCAAAATAGTGTAGCCGAGAGGAAACACGACACTTGGTGGAATTGGGACTTGCAATGCGTTCCACTCTTCCGTTCGGCTCGTTATTGATGATGGGGAATTTTCAAGTTCCAAATTCGAAACTTACTCAAAATTGGCATTTTGATTCATGTTTCTTGGCCTACCACTCCGAGCAAAATAGTGTAGCCGAGAGGAAACATCGACACTTGGTGGAATTGGGACTTGCAATGCTGTTCCACTCTTCCGATCCGGCTCGTTATTGATGATGGGGAATTTTCAAGTTCCAAATTCGAAACTTACTTCAAAATTCAGGCATTTTGATTCATGTTTCTTGGCCTACCACTCAAGAGCAAAATAGTGTAGCTGAGAGGAAACATCGACACTTGGTGGAATTGGGACTTGCAATGCAGTTCCACTCTTCTGTTCCAGCTCGTTGTTGATGATGGGGAATTTTCAAGTTCCAAATTCCGAAACTTACTTCAAAATCAGGCATTTTGATTCATGTTTCTTGGCCTACCACTCCAGAGCAAAATAGTGTAGCTGAGAGGAAACATCGACACTTGGTGGAATTGGGACTTGCAATGCTGTTCCACTCTTCTGTTCCAGCTCATTATTGATGATGGGGAATTTTCAAGTTCCAAATTCCAAAACTTACTTCAAAATTCAGGCATTTTGATTCATGTTTCTTGGCCTACCACTCCAGAGCAAAATAGTGTAGCTGAGAGGAAACATCGACACTTGGTGGAATTGGGACTTGCAATGATGTTCCACTCTTCTGTTCCAGCTCGTTATTGGGTTGAAGCTGTCAGTACCTTTGTAATTCTCATAAACCGTTTTCCCTCCAGTGTTCTAAACAGAGATACTCCTTTGCATACATTAACAGCTAAGTCTCCTGATTAGTCTCCTGATTATACTATGCTTCATACTTTTGGATGTCACTCTTACAGTTGCTACTGTTAATGGTTCTTACAGTTGCTATTCTTTTTTGTGATAACATGAGTATATTGCATCTTACAGTAATTCCAGTTCTACATGCATAGACTAGGAGTATAGAATTAGATTTTCACTTTGTTAGAGAAAAAGTGACTCTCGGTCTCCTAGTTACTCGTTTTGTCTCCTCTCAAGAACAAGTAGATGATATATTTAGGAAACCACTCGGCTCTCGTGAGTTTATGACTATATGCATTAAACTCGGTCTATGGTGTCCACCCCAGCAGAATTTACAGGGGGACATAGGCTTATGTAATAAAGCTCATGAATTGTATGTAATTCATGGCACATGTAATAGAATATATGAGTCACCTGTAATGTAAACGCCGGTTAGATATTAGTTAGTTAGTACCGGTATCAAGAAAAATACCTTTCTGTTTTCTCATTCGGCTCGACTCTGTTTCTTTCAGTTTGATGTATTTTTGGATGCCTCGGCAGAGTTTCTGGAAATTCCTACATCTGGTCCTAAATTTACTCTCGATGGCCTAGGTTTTCATAAAACCTTAATAAAATTCTCTAGTGGAGATCTCAACTTACAATACAACAATACATGGAGAGAGAGAGAGAGAGAGAGAGAGAGAATGAGTCTCAAATATGTCCACCAAATTCAAGAAAACTTAAAAATTCATTAAAAAAAGAAAATTTAAAATTAAATAAAATATATCTATATACAACAACCAAAAAAGCATGATCAAATTCATCCATTGCCTTTACTGCTTTACTGCTGCTATCCCAGCTCTGTTCTTCTGATGGTGATGGAACTGCAATCTCTTTCTCTGTCTATAAGGCCAGCTATGCTCCAGCTTCCACCTCCAGCTTTTTTCCCCAATTCAAGAAAGGGACTTTACAAAATGGGAATATGATACAGGGAAATCAGGATGTGAGACTCACTAATGCTAACAGATGATCAGTTTCCCTTTCTAGTTTCTCTATCATTACAATTAAAATATATCACAACCAAAATTGCAAAGAAAAAAAAAAAATAAAAGGAATAAACAAAGGGCCAAATAACAGAATCACCATCAAACTTCAGGGATATGAGCCAAGCTATCAACAGACTCGTTTCCTACTAGTTCTGCATTTGGAGTCTGAGCTCCTGATGGGTCCATATCAATGCAGACATCCTCCACCGATGCAGATTGGGCTCGATTGTGATGCTTCCTATTGTGCTTCAACTTAAGGATTCGAGACAGTGATTGTACGACATCTCTCATAGAAGGACGTTTTCTTGAGAAACGGTTGATGCATTTGTATGCAAGAGCTGCAATATCATTGAGTTCTCGCACATCAAAGTTTCCCTCAAGCCGGGAATCCACAAGCTCCTCCCACCCAAGTCTCCCCTCTGTACTTAATGCTGCCTACTCATCATCATAAAAAATAAATAATATCACCATAAAATACATTGTAGAAAATGAATATAGATACTAGTAAATGTTGGGCACTGTATAGCATTGGTCCTGCAGAATTATATGGGGGACACACTAGGTGACCCTGATACTACCTATAACTGAGCAATCAAGTGCCTCATTTGTTTGATAAATTTTCAATCACTTATCACTATATCAGAGAGAGAGAGAGCTTACAAGTTCAACATATTCCGTCAGACCCTGTTGAGGACTCCTGCCAGCAATAAGTTCAAAGAGCAAAACTCCAAAACTGTAAACATCACTTTTCTTCGTGAAAGCCCTCGTTGATATATACTCAGGATCCAGATAACCAAAAGTTCCCCTGACATGTGATGCATGTGGGTTAGCCATCTCTTCCCTTGAAAGCCCAAAATCAGCCACCTGCCCAACTATTAGTTATTAACTAGACAAGTCGTTATTATTTTGACCCCATGTTTATCACATGAATAGACAGACTGCAAGAAAGGTAGGTTTTTATGGTACACCTATTTGGGCATATAACAGGTAGCTGAAGTGTTACATACCCTGGCTCTCATGGACTGATCCAATAGTATGTTAGAAGATTTGATGTCCCGATGCACTACAGGTGGAATGGCCTGCAGTAAGAGAAGGAATTAAACGCATTAAGCAGATAATCGGAAATATATTCAAAATTTAAAGAAGTTTTCACGAACTCAAACTCAACTAAGCCTTTTCCCAACTAAATGGGATCAGCTACATGAATCATGTTTCACCATTCAACCCTTCTAAAGTGATATTATAGAAATAAGTTTTTATGAAAAAAAAAAAAAAAAAAAAACAATTTACCCCATCATGAAGATACTCCAAACCCCTTGCTACTTCTAGAGCTATACAAACCCTCAAATCCCAGTTCAGTGGTTCATTTTCAGCACCTGCAAATTCAGTCACCAGGTATAGATAAGAGACTAGTATGTGAAGCAACAGAAAAGGACAACAATATACCATCATAGTTAAAGGAAACTTTTTCCCAGGCACGAAAGGAAAGGTAATCCTTAAAAATACCCTACACCTAAGCATAATGACTAATACACCAGATCACATATTTCAATGCGGCCAATAAGCAACAAGGGAATCCCAGGCATAATGGGTTGGAAAGCCATTGAAATCTACAAGACTACAACTAAAAAGTTGAACTGATAGGATGGTTCCTGAAGAAATTTTCCTTTACAACTGTTTCTTGCATTTCTCTCCTCAAATAATTAAAAAGAGTGACATATACATTGAGTGGTAGCTTACTATATAAATGAGAAGCAAGACTGCCATTAGTCATGTACACATAAACAAGCATATGCTGGCCTTTTTCTGCACAATATCCCACCAAATTCACAAGGTTTCTATGATGCAATCTGCTTAGTAACAGAACCTGAAAACAAAAGACAGAGAAAAATAGGAGCGTTTAAGCCAGTGATGTGATTTGGAGGGTCTAAATGTGAACAGTACTAACACGAAGGCATACATTTAAAAGGGGGTTATGGATATGGTCATGAGCTCAAACAGATAGCTAATTGGCTTGCATGTTGCATTCAGGTCAAAATATATCTCTCGCCATGATCGCCGAAAGGTATACTTACGATAAACTGGTATCAGTAAGCAACAGGCCCAATTAATCAAAGGTGCCACCAACCCAGAACTAAGTGAAATTGTACAGCGTGACAGAGACAAACATTATAGGACATACAAAATATTGTAGTTTTCATAATGAAAAAAATAAATAAATAAATAAAAATTGTCTTCCAACCTCATTATGCGTGAGTCCTGTAGAGGACCATTTACCGGTAGAAGAGAAAGTGCATGGTAAGGATTAAAGACAAAGTAGATGTTTCTTCTCACATTAATATTATGTAATATGCAAGGTTTTCTTCAACTATAATATTTACCAAAATGTATTCCTCATCAACATACTTCCATACTATAAGTTTATAAGAAAGCAGGACTAAATAAAAATCTTCATCGGTACATGATACTAGTCGTGGAAGGTTGACTCTAATTTGGGAGTGACTGAAAGTTAGGGAATCTCCATAAGTTGGGAACATTATAACTAACTAAATTGGTATGAAATTTCCCAACCAAATACTTAATTCTTTTGCATAGCCATGAACAAAAAAATATTGAACATACATTTAATAAACAAGCTGCCAGTAATATTGAATGATTTTCTTGGATGTGTTTAACTCCGGTCCTATGGGAAGAATTTCTATGGCTCTGTTTGGTTGCAAGGGAAATAAAAACCTTTAAAAAAAGCTTTTTTCATCATTACCTCACACGACTATGTCACTATCTCTAAATCATTCCATATTTGGTTATTAAATTTCACTTTACTTTGCATCCAAATCCCTTGGATTGAAAAGTAGAATAAAATTATATGTAAAAAGTATCGTTACTAAATATGGTAAGAAATGTAAGTATTTTATACAATCATGTTGGGTAATGACTATAAAAGTCTCCTACTTGGGTCTGAAAAACTTCACTTTCCTTCACTTTAATTTCCCTTGCAACCGGAGCCTATGGAGCTTTGTTCCAGCCGCAATCTTATAATACATCTGGAAAGAAGGAAAATATCTGGGAATAGAATTGAAATTAGAGAAAACAGAAGAACTTTCTTCTGTAATTTCTGTATGTAGATTTGCGCAATGCCCATTGGCATTGTAGGAAAAACAATTGGACTTCTTTTCCCAACATCATTTTCAGAATGTTCTTTCTAGGTAGCCATGTCATAGAAATTTAGCACTGAGGGTCTCAAAGCTTTTCCTCTAGTATAACACTTAATCTATAAGAAAACCAAGTAGAATGAATTCCACATGTACTGAAATTCGCCAATGTCAGACAAGGTTCTGTACTCATATGGAACCAATTTTATCTAGAAAGATCTTTAGCTGTCAAACATCATTTCTTGTTTCCAACAAACATTTCTATAACATGTTAATAAATTTAAAAATTATATTAACTTAGCATTAATTTTCACATGCTTATGCATTTGCACATGTAGCCAGTATTTCACATGCCTAATATCTTCATCATATTACCTCTGCCTGGAATTCCCTCTCCCCTTGCTTGGAATCAGTAGCAAGGATTTTAACAGCTACAGTCTCACCAGTCAACATCTGAGCTTTGTAAACAGAACCAAATGCCCCTTGACCTATTACTGTTGTAAAATTATGAGTTGCCTTTTGAAGATCCCTGAAAGCATCAGCAAAGATAAGGTTAATCGATAGCAGAGAAAGGAAAATTTTACAACTTAATATACCTAATAGAAATTTGACTGTAGGTAAGATTACAAAATATTGGCATTGCAAGGTATCTTTCATGATTCGCACTTCTTCACCATGACATCAAACCAAGACTGGCAGAATACACAGAACAAAATAATAAACAATACCAAGACATATCTTTCAAGTTTAATATGGAAGTTCCTATGGCATATTCTTTGTTGAATATACATGCCAACTAAATCAAATCTGAAGTCAAACCAGAGCTGAACATGCATGTAACGTGAGGCATATATGCTTAACATGCAACATTGAGTGTTATAGACCAGTAATTATCATGTTGTAGACGAGTAATTTATGTGCATTCGTTGTTGATGCCTGATGACTAGATTTAGAACACATCAACTGCAAAGCAGCAGGACGAGATATGTTTGGACTACGCGTCAACATGAACACAACATTTTAACTGATCTAACTGATCCTAGGAAAGTCACATACTAAGCCTGGGATCTGAGTCCGGCCCTTTATAGGAAGCAAGCAAAAAAGGAGAGAATTTCATTCTCCCTGACCTGCCTCAAACGGGGATACAGGACTTTCAAGAGTCAATGCCTGTTCCAGATTAATTGGATGACTTACTACAAACAAATAGCTATGAGATGGCTGGTGCCTAATTAAGTGGGGTGGACCAATCAGAAGGCCGAGTCATATTGATTGGCTATTGCTATCTATTTTGAGGCCATACTTCAAGTTAGTGTTAGAGGAGAGGTCGGTCAGCCTCTTAGCCAATCCGGACATCTGTTGTTCAATAAATCATCTCCAACTAACTGAATTACTTAGAGATATTTACTAAAAACAATACACAAAGAAGCTAACACAAAAATTTCACCTTTTTACCTTCTACCAACCCTACTTTTAAGTTCAGTCCCTAGTAGTCTGGATGCAAGCTCAAGCCCTATATGGAAAAGAACTGCATACTCAGAAGCTAACTAAACCTCCAGCAAAATTCAATTTAACTTCCTTACAAACAAGGATTAGTAAGCAGTCCATGTCTACAGACACAAGCTACATACCACTTCTTGTGCTCAGATCTAAATAGGATCAGAGGATCAGTAGTTCTGGGAGCACACAATGAACATAAAGAAAGAGAAAGAAACCCACCGTCATTGATATAAGTGATTATATACAAGGTAGTGAATGATATAATATTCATGGAAGAGCCATGACACTTCTAATATTGTCTGTTTGTTGAAAAAGAAGTGGACTGAAAACTGTAATGAAATGAATATACGGTTATGAGAAGCTCAATAAACTATTAGTACAAAGATATTTAACATACTTGTATGAATACTTGGGTATTCCAGACACAGAGACTACACTCTTTTTCCTAGGTCCTTCCAGCCGCAAGGAGAAGCCATTCATTTCAGATGCTTTAGGAGATTCTAGACCCGTGGTTGAATCTGACAATATTGTACATGAATCAAAGCCGTTACTACGGATAGGGGCTGTTGCAGTACTACGTGAACTGGTGCTGCTTATCTGTGAACGCTTCCTGCGGTACCTAATGCATAATAGAGCAGAAATGGCCAAAAGAACACCAATTATCACCCCTATTGAGATCCCAATAATCAGCCCCTGTGACACGCCTTCCATCTCTTGGATCTTGATAGGCTCTTCCTATTCAAGTCTGAGCCCCATTGGCCGACCTGCAAAAAGACCAATAAATCTTCAAGCACGATGAAATTGAATCAAATTGATATTTCTTTGTTTGTCATAATAATCTAATGACTCAATATTTGAATAGAAACCTATTAAGAGGATGAAGTAGAAAAAGGCCTAGACAAAAAACAAATAAGATTATCAACCTCCATATCCGTGAGGGCAAATGATGCCCAAATGTGGTAATAGCGATGCTAATGAACAAATAGAATGTTTAATCGTTCTGTAGCTCAAATCTAAATTGAAAAGGATACCTTTCCAAGAGAAAACAAAGAAAAGAACGCCGGGAAAGGGGTTAAGACATGAAAGATTATAAAAGTGCTTCTTAAGAAAGGAAACAGTGAGATTCTACAGAATATGTAGATAGATCTTCAACCACAGTTAGGACATCTACTTAAGCAGTAACGTCAAAGAATAAACTTAACCAGACTTAACTTTGTAATACAAACTGAACTTAGCTGACTATAACTGCAAACCATTAAAAACAAAACAGATTATGGATCTATAGCTTGACCCCAAATTAAAACCAGAGCCAACATATTTCAGGAGTTCCAACAGTCGGTCAGTAATGGACTAAACTCAAATACAGCATCCGAAACGAACGAAATAAATTCCATCCGTCAATACTCTTCGTAGCGAAGAAAACAACAAAAACAGAAATGGGTCTTTTTCACCAGAATTACATATAGGAAGATCAGGAGATAAAAACAAGATTAACAAACAATAAGAAGGAAAACATTATAAAATCCTGTGTGTTAAACAAATGAAAAAGAAGAGATTATCCCCAAAAAAGTAGCACCGAGGACCGAAGGAAGTTCTATATTTACCTCTTCATGAGAGCATCAATAGACAATGGACAGAAGTTGAAAACTCTGAACTAAAAGTTGGAGAAATCAGATTTGGAAAGAAATCCAAATTTGATAAATGAAGGAAGCCAAGCCAAATGATCACAGAGCTCAGCAGACGTGACGGATCTGCCTTCACCTCATGTCTCACACTAGGAAAAACGCAGACAGCAGAGAAAAGTATTTTTTTTTTCAGCTTATGGAACTTTCTTCTCTCGTTTTTTAAATTCTTCCTTCCTTGTGTAAGAAAAATTGTTGTATCCCCAAATTACCCCTACTCTGGATTCTGGAATTTGTTGCGGTGGTTCACGTCTTCATCAGTACATGGGGGTTAAGATTAATTGATCCTTGCGGTTAGCGGGTTTTGGCATAACAACCAACGGCCAAACCTAACTCACCTAATGAGAGCGAGAGCGAGAGCGAGAGGAATAGTAATAGGGTTTTCCAGCCACCAAATTGGATAGATCAGAATCAGATTTCATCTGATCTGATGCGAATCTTGATATGATATCCGATACCTTTATTATTTTAATCTTTTTTAAGGGAAAAATTCAGCCACTTCCTTGTAACATAGCTTAATATCATGTACCTATCTTTTTCATGATAATATATATCACTAATACCTCCTGAAGATATTCAAACGTTATTTAGACTGATAGAATAGATCAGACAACGATGTTGAGGAACCACGCGTTGAGGAACCATGCGTTGCACGAAAACGAGAAGCTTAGGAAAGACAATCAGTTGCTGAGTGTGGAGCTGGCCAGACAAAGAAACAATATTAATGCAATGATCAGCTAATGGTTTTCTTATCAAAATACGTCAAGGTTGGATTCGAGTAGATCAACGTTATCATGTCGCAAGGGAGCAGATCAACAGAGAAGAAGACACAATTGGGAAGGAGATGCACGGATTATCAAATGTGAAAAATGGCCTTCA
Source organism: Protea cynaroides (assembly GCA_028583415.1). Classification (NCBI taxonomy): domain Eukaryota; kingdom Viridiplantae; phylum Streptophyta; class Magnoliopsida; order Proteales; family Proteaceae; genus Protea; species Protea cynaroides. The sequence goes on from CM053265.1 coordinate 11,925,829, forward strand.
ATTCTTCTACAAGTTCGACAGAGGGATTTCACCAAAGAAGGAGGGAAAGAAATTTAAAATTGAAAGAGTAAATGGTAAGTTAACATATTGATGGGGATAGTATTGTCATTAATGAATTTTGGATTGTGACACATCATCAGTTAATGATCATGATCTAACAGAGGGAGTCTGACTAAACCATGTTTTCAAAAGTAGGGTTGTTAGTGATATTATCACGAAAAAAGGTCGGTGCGTGATAGTAAGCTATACTACATGAGGTGTGGCTGAAATTTTCCTTTATTTTTTTTAATTTAGTTTTTATCCAGTGCAGTGTCATTGCCGATCCGATACCGATCCCGTGTTGTTTTTCAGAGTGAACGAAAACTTTTTCAATACCATGAACTAACAAAATTTAACTGTGATTTTGCAGGGGTGCTATGATTTTTGCATCATGAGAACGAGGACTGTTTGGTCAATATCCACTCTATGACTTCTTGATGCTTGTAATTTAAACCATGCATGCATCCTGAATAAAATTTTATTTTGTCTCCAGTTAAGTCTGGCTCATGTCCCTCTAAGAGACAAAAGGAGATCGGGAGGTGGTGATCCATGAGGTCACAAATCTAAGATTTATTAATCAGATTATTAAGTTTGGAGCAAGTTTTTCACACCAGCCTGTGTCATGGAGGGTTTACACAGATTCCTTTTAGGGGGTACACGTTGGGCCTGTAAATAAGGGTATTATGAGAATTTCATAAATAGAACCATAGAATGGGAATTTTGTAGCTAGGGGTGGGGTTTCTATCAATCTAATGAATACCAACGGGTATCAATACGGACAAGATGCTTCTTTTTCGACTAAACGGATCAAATCTCTCACGAGTCATTATGAATCATGTGTCGTGTCAACATATTTTTTGACACCAGATCGATGTCAAATAGAAAAACCCATGGGAAAAGCATCCCAACCACATTCAAAAAAATGGAGTACAAGCATGGAAGAGAACAGCGGAAGTAGTCATTGTAAGTGAAATAGGGCGGGGACAAGGAAGACACGTCGCACGTGGTAGGGTAAATGGAAATTATAGTTAATTGTTGATAAAAGTACGTATAAGGGGGGCGAATCACGAATGTTTTAGACGGAGATGTCAAGGAAAGGAAAGAAGAACGTGCGGAAAGTTGACAAGTGGACGACATTAAACAGGCCAAAAGTTGGTGATTACCACCCAACGGGACGTAATTGAATTCCCCCGTTACCACGTTTGAAAACATAACAGGGGAGTTTTTTCTCTGAGGGTTGTCGCCAGTAGTACGCATGGAAGGGAAAGAACGTTTGTATCATTCAGTAATTTTTTTTCTTTTATTATTATTATTACTTATTTCAAAAGATCATTCAGTTCTATATATATATGGATCATTTTCGGATAAGAATGGAGAGAGAGAGGGGGTGGGTGCTGGTTTTATGGTATTATAAATGGAAAAAAAAAAATTCCTACATGGCCATGTGAGGATTCTTTCCTATAATCTCATGTTTTCTCATACAATTAATAATCTTTTTTTTTTTTTTTCCTAATATTTCTCTCTTCTATCCTTATGTCTTCAATATTTAAGATCTTTTTTGTGAATAAAATATAGAAAAATGTTTTTTGTCGGGTTGTGTGGCTCTGATATCAATTCGCACGAAGACCAATGGAAATGCGTGCACAGGCATCCTTCTAGGAGGACAGGGTGAACATTTCACTCCTCTTATATCTAGGTGCACCATACACATTACCAGACATGATATTTTTTTCATAAGATATATATTAAGGACAGTAAAAGAAAATACAACTAACCCAAAAAAGAAAAAAGAGAATAAAGAATTAAGGTCACAACTCAAAGATGTTACATTTAATCCATAAAATGGCACAATATTGATTGGTGTAGCATGAGAGATTCCCCCTCTCCTGCCCACGAGGATCCGGGCCCACTATAAATTTATAGTCAAGAATTTAAAATTGGTTTTACTTGGTTGCAAAGAAAATTAAAAGATTTAAAAATTAAAATTTTATAACTTAAAAAAAAAAAAACTTTTGTAATCTTTGCAGCCATGATTGTATAGCTAATTGGAAAAAATTCGATGCTTGTTTATATTAACTATCACTTTAATTTGCATGTATATCCCTTGTATTTAAAAAATAAAATAAAAATTATATTTAGAAATAATATTATTAAATTTAATAAAAATTTAAATAGATTTATATAATCATATTGGATAATGATTATAAAATTTTTTAATTTTAAGTTTAAAAATGTTTAGTTCCCTTCCCTTTCATTTCCCTTGTAGCTAGACGGAGCTGTCATGATCTTAGAAGTAAGATATCATTGAACCATGTTGTACTCTCGTGATTCTACTGCAGTTTCGTTAGTGGGTACCATCACTTGAACCCTCCTAGAGAAAAAAAGAAAGAAAAAAAGAGTAAATAACTTTAGGATAAAGTTTCTCTAGCCTGAACCCTCAAATAAGTAGGGACATGGTCGGGTGCATTTCACTCTAAAAAAAAAGGGCAAAGTCCTCTACCTCTAAATTTGAAGTTTTCATAATACCATATCTCCTTATCGAACCACCCACAAAAGTTTTATTTTGAAAATTACTCCCTTGGAAAACCGTACCCCATGAAACTCTAAGAAGTCGAGAAACCAATCTTTTCTATTGAAGATGAGATCTTTTCTTATTTTCTAAAGGTATAGCAGATGGAGGAGGAAAGAGTTGAGGATTCGCCAGATAATGCCTTAATGTGGAACAGGAAGGAGTCCCACCTTTGGAGCCACAGGCAAAGCTTGGGGTCTTGTTTGGGTGGGCTTGTTTAAAGAGTTTTCTAACCAGATTGCCCTAGTGAAAGGACAATTGAAAAAGACAACTGATATGGAAGGTTTCCCTAGAGTCACGGCTAGTCCTTAAGCACATGCTCTCCACATGAAAGATTTAATTTTTTTGGAAATATCTTGTTGTTCGATGACCAAGACTACAATAATACATGTTGAATAATATCAATAAATCATATATAAAAGATCGAGGATAAATTCTTTACAAGCATTGAATTATAGCAAAAAAAGGGGGTCATGACTCTTATTGGGATAAGAGACATTATTGATAATTCAAGTATAAAAATGTGAGGTTTTTTTTGTCTTTTTGAAGGTGAATTACTCCATACCATAGTCCGTTGGTTGATGGGTAAGATAGAAAAATTTTTACCTATATAAAATGTGATTTGATTATTTATCCAATGGTTGGAGTCACCATGCCAACCCTACACCGGAAAAATAAAAAAGTGTGGGCTTCGTTCTACTCTCATTGGGATTCAAAAAAAATAAAAAATTAACCAAAAAAATATAACAACGCAGGCTATATATATATATATATATATATATATATATATATATATATATATATATATATAATATTTTGATAAGATGTTGGCAACTCATATATATATATATATATACTAAATCATACACGTGTCACAGTGCATGTAGACAGCTTGTAGTCCCACAACTAGATGGTCAGATATATATATATATATATATATGGAGGGCTTTTGAAAATCAATGAAAATGAACAATTGGAATCATTCAAATATTCATTTTCCCAACTTATTCAATTCTTCGGACTTTTCAATACATTCCACATTTTTTTTTTTTGTATTAGTTGAGTGTCATTTAGACCGTTGATTTGTGTAATCTTAAAATCATGTATTCATCCTCGAGTTCGGATCAGCTGCACTTACTAGAAGAATAACAATTCTTCTAGTACGCTCTTTGGATGACAAGTGTTCTAAGGAATTAACGGCATTAACTTTCATTAACTAAATAAATTTTATTTTTTTAATTCTTTTTATTTAGGTAATTGATTTGGTGAATTGACAATTATAATTTTTAAGATAAGTTAATCAATTAGTAATAAAATTCTAACAACGTTTAAGGTAAATAAATCTATTAGAAATAAAACTCTAACAACTCACGATTTGATAAAACTCTTAACGGTTTTTAATTTGTTTTTTTTTAAATTTCTATTTTTTTTTATCCATTACTTCCTCTTTCAATTGTGAGCAAACTAAATTTAATATTTTTTATTTGAAAAATTAGATCTTTCTTAATCAAAAATCATATTTGAATATCGAAAAAACTTCTTCATTATCTGTGAAACCATCGAAAAAGGAGCATCAATCTAAAGTTCATGATGAAGAAGAAGATGTTCCTTCTCTTTCTCATGATTTTCCCAACGGTTCGCAACTTCTTCCTAAATTTTAATATAAGAAAATGAAATCAAAATAAAAAGGGAAGAAGCATCAATCTAATAAGGTTCACGATGAAGAAGATAATGTTCCTTCTCTTTGTCATGATTTTGCCAATGGGTTCACAACTTCCTCTTAGGTTTTAGTATAAGAAAACGAAATCCAAATGAAAGGGGAAATTGAGGAAGAAGACTTGCAGTTGACAAAGAAGATATTTCTATTTATTCTTAGATTTTACGATTTTGAAATCTCCCAATCTCCTTTTGATTCAATGTTTATACATGCAGCTGATTCGGTCAAAAAATGAGAATTATGATTTATTATCATAATTTATTTCTTCACGTATGAATCGATAAAAAAATAAAAATTAAAAAAAGAAAAGAAGAAACAATCCAAAAAATCGTGAGAGATTATCTATTAATTCAAATATGATTTTTAATTAAAGAAGATTTTATTTTTCAAAGAAAAAATAACCAATCTACCAAAAAAAAAAAAAATCTACCATTTCAATTAACTTACCTTATTAATAAGAAATAATAAGAAAAAAAAATGGAATTATAATAGTATTTATTTAGTTAACGGAAGTTAGCACCATTAATTCCATAAGACACTTGTAGTCCAAAGAGCGTATTAGAAGAGTTGTTACTCTTCTAGTACGAGCAGTTGATCCGGGCTCTTCATCCTCTGGCTATGTCCTAATTCATTTGCTTCTCTTCTATAAAAGTTTCATTTTCCCTGAATGTATTCTAATTTTTTATATAATTTATCTTCTGATGATCAATTCAATCTCTGACCCAAAAGATATACCTTGGTTAAATTTCATCGCCTTTTTTTTTATGCTTTTTCGGAGGTTTGGAGAAAACTGCAATCAATAGGTCAACAAGCCTATGCTTCTTTTATTCCTCTTTTATCCTTGTCTTTTATTTTGATATTTGAGGGATAAATTTGTCTTAATGCATCACATACTATTGCTATAAAAATATTTTCCCTTTTTTATCTTTTTAAGATAAGTAGGACCCATGGAGAATTAAATTCCTCATCTCTTAATGGTGAGATGTTGGTCCTTTTCCTTAGTTTTTGGTCTTTGCCAATTTAGTTACCCTTAAAAGTCCAAGAACACAGGTGTTGTGTTTTCTAGCAATATAAAGGAAATAAAAAAAATATCCTACAACGTAAATTATCCGTCATCTCCAAATTCAAACCTGTCATTTTCACATAATTAAGATTAAATGGACAATAATAATTAAGTTATTATTTCTTGGGGAGCAAGGATTTAGTAATCAGTATGGCCGATGTTGAAACTGATCCGATATCAATACCGATTAAAGGAAAAGACACGTGGTTGATATAATTAAATTTTATTAAAAAAATAAAATCTGTATAAAATCCAGCCAAAATTGATATGAATTGATGGCCGATCAGATAACTTTTCTTGAAGCCTAAATTTCATCTTAAGAGATTGAGAGAGCTGGCTCCAACCACATTATGATGCAAACAAGCAATGGATCATTCAAGGTAAATGTAGGGGGCTGCTGGGCCATGCTGTTCTTTGGTGGTCTTCTTTGAAATTTTCAATGTTTCAACGACATAAATGTTCTTTACTTTTTCTGTCACTATGTTGTTAATATTACTAATTTAGCTGTTGAACCTTTGGTTATATTTACTGCATCGGAATATGCCGTAGCACATCAGATTAGAATTCTTATTATGGAATCTAAGTCTGTCAAGAACTTGGGTCTCAACTTGAAAAAATCAGATTATCAAGTGAAATGGGTTAGGAGTATATCAATTCCCAATCAGTCTTATTCATAATCAATGTAGGATCAAGGTCATAACATTCTCCCACCCTTCTACTGTCGATGTCTCGGCGGCTGTCACACACGACGGTTTTCCCTCTGGTCTTCATTCTAGGTAACCTTTTCTGCGATAGCCCTCTTTGAGGCTAGACAATGGCAGGAGAGTCAATGAAAGCTCCAATTACTATGAAACTAGTCTCATCTTGACAAAATCGACTTATCAAATGAGAAGGGCCAGAAGCATATCAGCTTTAATCAGTCTCATTCAAAACCAATGTGAGACTAAGGTCGTAACAGATTCTCTTCTTATATATCATGCAAGATCTGCAGAACTCCACGCTTGACTGCGTTGGAGATACAATTCACATACCATATATCAAATTTTAGAGTTTAGCTTAGTCAAATACAAGTTTGTTCGCTTGCATCATGTGTATGTCCATACGTGTGTACCAATACTTTACATATCACTATGTACTCTCAACTTTGAGCAAGAACCAATAGTTCAGATTAAAAACACTTAAAAAACAGAGGGTTTAGATTCTTTCTTGTGATTTTCATAAACAAGGCACATTCCTTCCTTTGTTACATGGACAGCTACTAAAAAAACATTTCCTAAGCGATTAAATACATATAAATAAACACAATTAACGTGTTAGATATTATCTATTTATGGGCTTAATTAATTCCTAGACTCATTGTCTATGGAGTTCGCAGTACTATTTTGATCGCTTCTTGGTTTCGGACAATATTATAATTACTAAATCTAGAGTCCCTGTAGCTCAAGTTGATTATTCCTCTCTTTGCTCCCACACGCGAAGAGAACAAAATGAATCTTTTGAAGGTTGAAGAAGACTTTGGATCAAAGCTTGGATTCATATCAGCAAAGAGTAAGGTACGCGTCTATTCGTTCAATTGTTTACATTCTTTTGTATTCTAGGGACTCTATGTGACATATTAGAGTTAGTATGAAATCCAGGATTGAAACCAGTGTTGACTGACTGAACATTGGATTGGATAGGAGGTTTTCTCCTTGATTTCAAACAAATTTGATGGAAAATAGTTCTTTGTCGAATTTTTCCAACCTCATAAACTAACCAAATAATATATTAAACTAATGGGCTAAGCAAGACAATTGTGAAGGTGTGGGATCCAAATCGTCTCATCCCAGTAGTTTGGGAGGAGGGGCGGCGACCCCAGTGGATGGTCGCCGCGTGGGGGTCGGATGAATCCGACCCCTCCGTTCGAGCCGATAAGCCGAGCCGACAAGGGAGTGTCGGCTCGAACGGAGGGGTCGGATTCATCCGACCGCCACGTGGCAACCATCCACTAGGGTCGCCGCCCCTCCTCCCTGAAGTACAAGGAGGAGACGATTTGAATCCGAAGGTGTGAGGATCGCCGCCGCCAAACGTGCCCGTAGAATTTGCTAGTGGGATCCACTCTTTGATCAGGTTAAAACAAAAAAGTTTGGTGGTAACTCAATAACCCTAGCCGTCGAGATTCGGTCCGCTTCGACTCAATGAGACTCTGCCGGGAACGCGGGTGGATCAACACATGCCCAAAGATCATAAGACTACTAGGTGGGTCAACCCAGGACCCGACCCCTTAACTAGACCATCGGGCTACCTAACACCCGTTGACCAGACCCAAATCTGACTCAGCAACTCGAATATGTGACTTGGAGACCCGACCTAGTAACTTGAAAATCTAACCTAGGAACCCAAAATTTGAGCTGGGTTTTATGGCTAGACCAATCCAGACTAAAATTGGGCCGGTCTAGGCCTAGAATTGATTCACGGTAAACCAAATTGAATCGATTCACCAAGAACTGAATTGGTTCAAACCGAAACCTCTCGGATCGGCCATCCACCGCGAGTGGAATTCACGTGTCATCTTCCAGTGGTCGGGGCAAGTGCGTGGAAGCTCCAATTGAGCTCTGGATTTTTGCTTTGCGTCCATCTAGTCCAAGTGAGAGAATGTTAGATATTATATATTTATAGGCTTCATTATTTAGTAGGCCCATTGTCTAATGGAAGTTTGCATTATTGGTTTGATTGGTTTTTAGTCTGATTCATCACATATTAGTGATAAACTCTATCTATTGTGGCGATTGATTAGGGTTTTAAGACAATATTATAAATACTGGATTTAGAATCGCTAGTCAAGTTGATTGTTCCTCTCTCTACTCTATATGCAAAGAGAACTCCAAAAGACTGATGAAGACTTTGGATCAAAATTTGGATTTGCATCACTAAAGAGTGTATTTCAACATAGTTACGTATTTATCCATTCAATCGTGTTTTAAACACCTTGTGTAGCCTATGGAACCCTGGATTAAAATTTATTGTAACATAACGTTCTTTAAAATCTCAAATATTAATGATGATCTCAAATATTAATGATGAGTTGTTGGCCCAATATGATGCGGAAGTAAACTGCGATGACCTTTTGGAATTTTAAAATTTTAGACTTTAGGCTGAAAAGTAAATTAAAGTGTCCCGGTTTTGTTGCAAGTCTTCCTAGTTTGAGTGTAGTTGTCCCCATGAAATGTGGTTTAGATTGGCATAATCATATTGTAGGGGGTAAGGTTGCATATATTCTATCTCTCTCCATATTCTGTAGTAATGATGGGAGCCTTGTGCACTGGGATGCATTTATTGATCTTTCTGTTTATCTCGAATTTTAAAACGTTGTAGCAGGAAAGCGGGCAGGAGAAAAAAGAGAAGGGAAACAGACGGCAAAAGGGGTAGAGGGACGGTAAAGAGTATAGGACTGCAATAGCAGATGATTCGGATGAATGAGAGTCAAATAAAATAATCGGATGATCTGTAAGATAAAAAGTACAAGCTGGCCTTCTATTTCCCATTATTTTTATGCTGTTTAAGGTGAAAGTACAAGGAGAAATGAAGATTATTCATGTTCTGATAGGTGTATGCTAGGATGAAAGAGAGAGAGATTGAGAGAATTTTGAAATAGAAGAGAGTACTCATGTCTTTTTTTTTGGGTAAAAGAGTACTCATGTCTTATGATAATATATATATTTTTTCTTTTTCCACTGATATCTTAGCATTGATAGCTGAGCATCTATGCATCAATAAGAGGGACCCAAGTATTAGAAAAGTAATTCAGCCCTCACTAATTGTCACCTTACAAGTCTACAACTTCTAGTCTAGGGCAGGTAAGTTATGACTGAATAATCAGGAATTCACAGGACAAGCATAAAGTGTCTCTCGTTGCTTTGATTCTAATTCTTTGTATCTCCAAAACTACGTAAAGTGGCCGGGGAAAGTGGGATGGACATATGAACACGTGATTATATACATGTGCATGTTTTTCTATTTTGCAGTATCTATTTGTACCCTCATATATATGATGGTTACCCTCTTGTCTTTTTACCAAAAAAGAGAATTTATTGAGGATAAGAGTGGGTATAAGCTAAGGCTTCAGCAATAAATAGATCTTAAAGCCATGGAGTAGCGGTGGATCAATTGGTTATTCTTATCAATAATGAGGCCTTTCGAGTGGGATTGGGATGTTTTGTAGTGAGATCATTCTGTAGTGAGGTTCTCACCCATTTAAAGTGGATCGTTATGTATTTCAAGGCAATCAAAGTGTATCAAGATATATATCGATCTACTTTGAGTGGGTAGGATTCTTATTACAAGGGTGGCCTCACTATAGATAATATTTTTCCTTCCGAGCGAAAAAATATCTCTCAAGTCATCTATTTTTTTTTTTCCTGGTTACAAGCCCATTCATAAGGCAAATCTTATTCATCCTCAGAGGAGAAAAAAGATAGAATGAAGTCCTCAAGAAATAAGGACTCCCACCCAAATCCTAGAACTTCTCATGAACTAACTCAATCATTAGAACTTCTACTTGCATATATAGCAAAGTTCAAGACCTATAGCAGCTTGATGTCTTAAACAACTGTAGCAGCCTTTGCAAACGATAAATTAGAGATTGAGGTAGCCTCTGATATGTATTCTTAGAATGCGTTTTAGGTCAAGATCACATTTTGAAACGAAAAAAAAACTGTGTTTGGTATATATTTTCATTCTTAGTTCATAGCATGTGTTAAGAACATAGTCTTTTCTAAAATTTATTCTTTCTCCCATTCTACATTTTGAGCCTGGAATATAAAAACCTCGCACTTTAGGCCATTTTCATTTTACTATAGGTATGTATACCAAATGCAGTCTGAGGGACAGAATCGGACTGGGCTGAGCTCAGCTTGAGGCTCTAGCCCAGGCTCAGCCCAACTCTGCTATTCTGCAAATTTGAAAACAACAAATAAAATTTTAAATATTTCACAATGCTGGTGGGGATTCTCTAAGGCAATAAATACTCTTGAGGGTCAGCCGAGTTCCTGCTTGCACGATTAAGTACCACCCATATTTATAAGGACGGTGGCCTCTTCTATCTTTCCAAAGCTCTGATGTGGGATTAATTAAAGGCTATGGTCTTAAACAGATATATGACCCAACAACTGTTTTTTTGGGGTGGATAAAGCTCCAAGGAGAATTGATGACCCAACAACTGTTTTGTGTCCCATTGATTTTAGTATTCTCCTTGAAAAGAATAAGATAAAAATCCTCTCACGCGGCAGGAGGTTCGGCACTCCTGCCGCTGATCCAAGGGCTGAAGATCAGTCGGTTCACCTACCAATACATGAGGAGGTGGACCGACTGAAATCCCACCCTTGGCAGGCCAGGTCGACGGGAGAGGATTTCTACACAAAGAATAATGAGTGGTTTGTAAATAAAATACTCACATCACAACTATGGTTCATTTACCCATGCCATAGGGTGCCTTCCTCTTGTACCCCATCATGGTCAATATTCAGTGATCACATTATTGTAATATGCAAAGCATCCTATTATATTCAATTGTTTCCCTTGTTCTAGGATCAGGATCTTCTGTAATGCTCTCAAACGGTAGTGAGATTTTGGTCGTTCATAATGCATTGAGACACGCACTGATGAATTGTAAGTGGTCAGGATCTTCACTGTTAGGCAGCAGTCACTACAGATGATTTTTTTCCTTTTATCCCATGCATGCACCCATGTCAAGAATACATATATTATATAATAAAATATATAGTTTTTTCTTTTTCCATCCATGCAATTGTTCATGTTTAATTTTGTTGGCTATAGTGGTTAAAAAGATTTTTTTTTTTGAAAGTATATATTTCATAGGTTTTGATTACATTATTTGATTAAATACTAACATTAAGGTTATGTTTTGTAAGGTTTAGCCAAGACTTCATCAGAATACAAACTCTAAAGCCAGGGAGAGGAGATAGGCCAAAATGACATCCCCAAATTGTCACTGCCTTCCTAGCTAGGTCATTGGCGACCTTGTTCACAACCCTAGAAATCCAAACAAATTGGGTTTGATTACAATTGGATGCTAGAAGAAGAATGTCCTTTATTATGGGGACAACTTCAGCAGGACAAATAATGTCAGGATTGTGCAAATACTGAATAATCTCATCGCAATCCGACTCAATGGTTAGATTTGATAAGCCTTTACTCACAGCAAGCTGAAGAGGAGATCTAATAGCCATTGCTTCACCAACCAACGCCGAAGGATAAATAATATTTTGGGATCCAGCAAGGAGAATATTACCTTCATGATCACGGAATATGAAATGTATTCCACTCTTTCGAGAATCTTCAAAAAAGAAAGCATCCTTATTTCTTTGTCATTTTTTCTAATTAATGAAATTGATGATTACAATTGTTTCACTGTAACTTTATTTTAATTTATATCAGTAGTATGTTTTGAAATAAATGGTAATTTTGGTAATGATGGATGATAGGTACAACAAATATTAAAAATAAACATTTGAATTTTTAGTCCGATTTTGTTTACACAAGTGAATAATTCTTTAATCGATCCAAATTCAAAATTTATTCTAAGTCCACTTTCTTGGCCAAATTTTTTTTACCACAATTTAAATTAATAAACGATTCATTCTGAATTATTCTCCTTCCAAATAATTCCCAAATCCAAATTTGCTAACTATGGATCAAATTAATTATTCTTTTAAATTAAGCAATTTGAAATGGATAAAGAAAGTTACCTAGGTTTAAGAGTACTTGTTATAGTATGGTGACATGCATAGAAAGATCTGATTGTAATTCAAGCTCTCTCCAACATTTTTGTTTAGAGAATGCTTTCAACTTCCACAGCCTACAAGGAAGCTTCTTAATTTCCTCACATCTCACATTCTCGTTTGCATCAATATCAACGATCCATTCTTTTGTTGAAAAGGAAACTTATTCATGACGTGTAATGCATCTTGATTACAACCTTCTTGAAGCCACGTAGTGTGAATATGCCATTCTGATTACAACGATCTTGAAGTCATGGAGTGCAAATTGGCCATTCTGATTATAATGATCTTGAAGCCATGGAGTACAAATTGGCCATTTTGATTGCAACAATCTTGAAGCCATGAACTACGAATTGGCCATTCTATCAAACACAAGATGGATAGAACTGGCTGAGCCAAGCACTGAGCCAAATAAAATGGTTAACAGATCTTGGAATGTAAGAAAAGTTACAATACAAAAATAAATAAATAAAAATGAAATTACGAGTACCTCTCATGTAGTTTGCCGTAACCCAAGTAAACCCCAAACATTTCAAACGATTACAACTGTCTCATTTTTTTTAGACAGTGTTAAACTTAAGAATAATTGGACAAATATATCCCTGCACCCTACGGTTTATGTTAGGGAATTATACATCTATGATCCACATCCCCCGACACGTCGGATTTGACATCAGCACCACGTAAAGATTAACTATTTTGACAGAGGGGTAGAATCGGTATTGCCCCTTGGTCCGCAAAAGGGAAGGGTAAAATCGTCATTTTAGGGATTTCGCACTATTCACTATAAATAGGGCGAATCCCGAGGATTACGGGGGAGACAACATTTACTGCTCATTTATTACCGTTTCGAGATTCACGCTCTGACACTGAGGTTGGATAATCTCACCTCACCCCACACTTTATAATATTTTAGTGGGCTCGACACCGAGCCCATTGACTATTCACAGAGCCTCACTTTGGCATCGGAGTGGACCCGGGGCATCCAGCCCTCCCCCTTCTTTGCCTTTCCTTGTCTTGTAGGCCTAGTCAGCACGGAGGGGACCCACAGGACAGATCCGGGCCGAAACAGTTTGGCGCCCACCGTGGGGCCCGTGAGATTCGACATCATAAGCAAAAGTAAGAGGGATCTCCAATCATGAGTCCGCGACGGACCAGAAGTCACATGGTTAGTCCTAACCCCCCATTACTCGATCAACGTATGAATCCGGAAGAGGGAGACAGGTCGGAAGCTCGACCTAATCAAGATCGCGGAAAGCGGGCAGCAGCCTAAGCACCTACATCGAAAGCATTCATCACCTTTGAACAGTTCGAGACTGTTGCGCAACAGCTCGCGGTACTAACAAAATTTGTGCAAGGATTGCAGACCCCTGCGGCAGAGGCCACGTCTCGACCTCCTATGGGCAATATCCCCAGGGCGGTGCCACACCCAGAGGCTGACCCCCATCGTGACGCACCCCGAGATCGGCCAAGACAAAGTGGAGATGGATCGGCACAGCCAGGAGCCAACGTCCGCCCTGCCCCTGAACTAAGCGGAACAGGCTCAACATCGCACCATGGGAGAATTCCGGCTCGAGACAGACTCGGTCCCCAGTCGAGGCCAGTACCCAGGGTCAATGAAGACGACATAGAGGAGCTCTTGGTCCCTCGGTGCATAGTGCTACCGGAGGGAGCCGTTGGGACAGACAAGCCCAATACCCCCATGGACCCTGCAGTTGCTGCACAAATAGCGGACCAGTTGGCGGTTCTCCACCGGGAGGTCGAAACAATGGAGAAGGCGGGAGTATCCCAAGACGAAGACAGAGATTATTCCACGGAAAATCCCCTGACCGACATCATCATGAGGGTCCCTCTACCCAAGCGATTTAGCATGCCCCCCGTTGACTCTTACGATGGTTCTACCGACCCCATTGAGCAATTGAACAACTTTGTCGGTGCAATGGTCCTGCATGCAAATCCCGATGCGATCATGTGTGGAGCATTCCCGCTCACGCTCAAGGGAGCGGCGCGGATGTGGTTCAATAACCTCCCACCGCGCTCGATCGACTCGTTCAAAACCATGGGTAGACTCTCCAGGATGCACTTCCAGGGCAGCAGGGTGCAGCGGAAGACAAGCGCCCATCTGATGAACATGCGGCAAAGATCTGGGGAAACATTAAGGGCCTTCTTAGCCTAGTTTAACTTGGAAGTATTACAGGTCAAGGACATTGACAAGGCGGTTCACTTCGCAACGCTAAGAGCAGCGGTCACCGACCCAAAGCTTAGATTCTCCATTGCTAAGAAGGAACCAGCCGATTTACAAGAGCTACTGGCGAGATGCGAGAAGTTCGCTAGTGCCAATGAAATTTATGAAGCTAGCAAAAGTCTAGAGGTGATTCAGCACAAGCGGAATGAAGAGAGGCCAGACCCTGCGCGACTGGGAGAAAGCAAAAGATCCCGAAGAGATGAAGCAAGAGCTAGGGGTTTGCTACAAAAAAAATTCAGTGACTACACGCCACTGAACAGGTCCCTCGGAGACGTGTACACCCTCATTGTGGGTGATGGGTACCTTCAGAGACCCCAGAAGATAGTCATTGAGGCGAGAAAGCGCAGTCCCAACAAATATTGTCAATACCACCGCGACATCGGCCACACAACCAATGAATGTCGCAATCTGTAGGCTGAAATTGAAGACCTCATCCAAAGAGGCTATTACAAGCAATACATAGATCACAGTGCCCCGAGAGTACCAGCCCCCACGGCTGAGGATCGGGAAAGATTACCTCCTCCACCCCGAATGAGGACGCCAGAGCAAGAGCAGCGGCATCAGTTAGGACCAAGGCGGCAGGAAAGAATGAGGAGAGAAGAACCCCAAAGGGGAGAGAAGAGGAGAGATAGGCCGAACGAGCTTCGAGAGAGGCGTCGTGAGCAAGAACCCATCCAGCATGAGGAGAGGAGAGAAAGAAGGCCAACACCGGCGCATCGGGACATAGGTGTTATACTATGTCAGCTCGAACGTACCCCCCCACAGATACATGAGGGGAATCGGATACCCAACTCTCTGGCAACCAGGGGTAGAACGAAGCACAGGACCGACCCAAGGGTGTCCAAAAGGTGCAAAGATCAGACCCGGCCTCCCCCTCCACTGCACGTCATTGATCCACTCATAGATGAGGATATACCTTATGAGCGCGTCTATATGATTAGACGCGTGAGACCACGGTACCATCCAGCAGCTAGATCAGGCTTTCCCCGAGGATCGGAGGTCGCAGCAGGAGACAAAAAAAGTCAGTCCGCCAATCGACCCTTATTAGCCGCAGCAACCACCTTGGCCGCGGAGCAATGTGGAAATTTTGACCGACCCTTAATGGCCGCATCGGGCACTTCGGCCTCTGAATGCCGAGGAGATTCTGCCAGATCGATCCCAGAGGATGATGACACTTATGATCCTTCCACCCAGGGGCGGAAGGCTTTGACTATAACGGGCGGACTAGCTGCCGGCAACACCTCAACAAGAGCAAGAAAGGCCTATGCCAGAAGTGTCAAGTCAACGGAGTGGCCGGGAAAGCGGGCTCGTACCGGGGATTTCCTTACATTCAGCGACGAAGATCTGTGCGGGTTAAAGCTTCCCCATGAAGACGCCATCGTCATCACCCTACGGATTGAAAATAGCGATGTGCATAAAATCATGGTCGACACGGGCAGTTCCGCAGACATCATTTATTGGCAAGCTTTCAAGCGCATGGAAATCCCCTTTGATCGATTGCTGCCAGTTGACTACCCCTTGATCAGTTTCTCAGGGGATCTAGTAAGTGTCAAAGGATCCATAAGGCTGCCAATAAGAGCCGGCACTTACCCCCGCGAGTCAAGAGTCACGATGAATTTTCTGGTAGTTGACGTTCCCTCATCATACAACGATCTCTTAGGGAGACCAGACATGATCGCACTACGATCAGTACCGTCTCCCTATCATCTAGTGCTCAAGTTCCCGACTCCGCGCGAGGTAGGGGAGTGTAGGTCAGATCAGCTGGTGTCTCGTAAATGTTACTCGGCGGAGCTTACCGATCACAAAAAGTTTGCGAGGGCCCTACAGGTACAAATCGAGGATTTACGAGACGATCCCAAGCAGCAGAGAGGTGGGCCAGCAGAAGACCTCATCCAAGTCCCCCTAGCTGAGGACAGCCCTGACCGAACGGTGCAGATAGGATCAACCCTTAAGGAACCGCAGCGGGGCGCACTCGTGAGGTTTTTACAAGCTAATGCCGACGTCTTCGCCTGGTCAGCGGCCAACATGTCAGGAATTCCCAGGGAAGTGGCACAGCATCGCCTCAATGTGGATCCCACTCGACGACTAGTACGACAAAAAAGAAGATCCTTTGCGGCACCCTGTCAGCAAATCATCGATGCCGAAGTAAGAAAGCTGCTGGACGCCGGATTCATCAGGGAGCTGCACTACCCAGAATGACTAGCCAATGTGGTCATGGTTCCCAAGACCGGTGATAAATAGCGCATCTGCATCGACTTCACCGACCTTAACAAGGCCTGCCCTAAGGATAGCTTTCCGCTGCCCGGGGATCGACCAGCTCATTGATGCCACGGTCGACACGCCCGTTAAGCTTTATGGACGCCTATTCCGGATACAATCAAATCAGGATGCACCAGGCCGACGCAGAGAAGACGGCCTTTGTTACCAAGGCCTTTTTTGTTACGACGTAATGCCATTCGGTCTCAAGAATAGGGGGGCCACCTACCAGAGGTTGGTCAACAAAATCTTTGTCGAGGAAATTGGACGTAACATGGAGGTGTACGATGATGACATGCTCGTAAAAAGCTTAGCCGAGAATGACCATGTCCGAGACCTCAAAGAGGCATTTAGTGTACTCCGGCGGCACAGGATGCGTCTGAACCCTGCGAAATGCGCATTTGGGATCACTTCGGGAAAATTCCTGGGATTCATGGTTTCAAAACGAGGAATCGAGGCAAATCTAGAAAAAATTACGGCTATTCTTGAGATGGCAGCACCCACCCGGATAAAACAGGTACAGGAGCTCACCGGACGGGTAGTCGCGCTCAGCCGATTCATGTCGCGTTCTGCGGATAAATGTCTGCCATTCTTTCAAATCCTGAAAGGCAACAAGACCTTCCAGTGGACGGATGAGTGCCAACAGGCGTTAGAAGAATTAAAAAACTACTTGGCATCGCCCCCGTTGTTGGTCAAGCTTGAAGTAGGCGATACTTTGGATTTATACTTGGCGGTTTCCTCAAAAGCAGTCAGCGCGGTACTGGTCAAGGAAGTAGAAGGTGTCCAACGTCCCGTCTACTATGTCAGCAAAGTCCTATTGGAGGCCGAGACCAGATACAAGTTCATTGAGAAGGTCGCGCTGGCATTAGTCACATTCGCGCGGAAGCTACACCCGTACTTTCAGGCGCACTCCATCACCATCCTGACTGATCAACCCCTGAAGAAGATCTTGTCCAAGCCGGACATTTTTGGTCGAGTTATTCATTGGGCCGTCGAGCTAGGAGAATTCGATCTTCAATTCAAGCCACGAACAGCCATCAAAGCCCAGACATTGGCAGACTTCTTAATCGAGGCATCACCTGAAGAAGATCCAGCGATAGACAACACACCCGCTGAAGAGCAAACACGACCGTGGACCTTGTTTGTTGACGGGGCGTCAAACAAAACCCAATGTGGTGCGGGATTCATTCTGACCAGCCCAGATGGTTTTCAAATCCGATGCGCTATCCGGTTCATGTTCCAAGTTTCCAACAATGTAGCCGAATATGAGGCCCTCATAGCCGGACTTCGTCTGGCCAAGGCAGTCATGGCAAGGAGGATAGAAGCGTCCAGCGACTCCCAACTAGTGGTACGTCAAGTTAATGGAGACTACGAGGCAAAGAAGCCAAGTATGTCTGCCTACCTCAAAAAGGTCCAAGAGGTTGCATCTGCGTTCGAATGCTTCCTTCTGTGCCATGTTCTTCGGGACCAGAATACCTTGGCAGATTCCCTATCCAAACTCGTCACCGCGGACTTAAGAGGTCTGGATCATTCAGTATACACCGAAGTTCTGCACCAATCTTCCGTGGACCCCGCAACCAAAGCCGTACTATCAGCGGCGTCTGAACCATCATGGATCGACCCGATACTGTCCTTTCTCCAAAGTGGCCAACTTCTAAAAGACAAGAAAGAAGCCAGGAGCATCCAGTCTAAAGCCAGCCATTACATCGTGGAGGAGGCTGTCCTTTACAAGAAGGCCTTCACATTCCCACTGCTTTGGTGTTTACGTCCTTCCGAAGCAAAGCAAGCTGTCAAAGAAGTCCACGAGGGCATATGTGGCGCGCACCAAGGGGGTAGAGTTCTCGCTCACAAGATATTACGTCAGGGATATTACTGGCCTAAGATGCGGCAAGATTGTATCATCTACGTCAAAAGGTGCCACAAGTGTCAGATTTACACGCCGGTATCTCACCTGCCAGCCGCACCCCTCCGCCCTATTGAGGCAGCTCCCATCCCCTTCGCTAAATGGGGAATGGACATCATTGGCCCTTTTCCACCAGCACGCTATAAGCGAAAATTCATGGTCGTCGCCGTGGATTATTTCACAAAATGGGCGGAAGCGGAAGCACTGTCTAGCATTCCGGAAAGTGCCATCAGGGCCTTCTTCATCAAATCTGTGGTCTATCGGTACGACATTCCTAGAGTTCTCATCACGGATAACGACAAACAATTCGATAATGCAGCTTTCGCGGCATTCTGCGCAGAACATCGTATTGAGCACCGGCGTGGCGCAGTAAAACACCCGTAGACTAGCGGACAGATGGAGGCAACCAATAAAATTCTGGTGAAAGGCATCAAATCGCGACTCGATGGCGCAAAAGGTCGGTGGTTAGACGAATTGCCGCACATACTTTGGGCAAATCGGACCACTCCTAAGACAGCTACCAGAGAATCTCCCTTGCGACTGGCCTTCGGTACGGATGCCGTGATCCCATTAGAGGTTAGAATTGCATCCCATCGAATCGCCAATTATAACCCAACCACAAACGAGCAAGGATTACGCGCCAACTTGGATCTCGTGGAGGAAGTGAGGGACCAAGCCCAGATACGAATCGCGGCCAATCAACAGCAAGTGGCGAGACACTACAACAAGAAGGTACACCCCCGGTCGTTCAAGGAAGGAGACCTTGTACTCAGAAGGACCATTGCCTCTGACCCTACTCATCAAGGGAAACTATCGCCCAATTGGGAAGGCCCCTATCAGGTCACACAAGCGTTGCAAATAGGATCCTACCGCTTGATGGATATGGAAGGTCAAGCCCTGCCAAGAGCATGGAATGTCGAACACCTTCGGCCATTTTATCAATGAATATCCCTCGACTGTACATACGCCATTTCGGCGCACCAAGGGACATTAATGAGCTTTCATCATAGCAATGCCCCATCTCTCCAACACATTCGACAGCGAGGACGCACACAAAGCGTTAACCCCGACTCCGTGCCGATACGAATAAAGTCCCGGCCCTACGTCGATGAGAAACCCATTCGACCCAAGGTTTTTCACCAAGTGTGGAAATCCCTTGGACCGAGGAGGGTAGACACGGCTCCATGCCGATACGGATATCATCCCGGCCCTGCGCCGATGTGAAACCCATTCGACCCAAGGCTTTCACCAAGTGTGGAAACCCCTTGGACCGAGGAGGGTAGACACGGCTACAAGCCGATGCGGATATCATCCCGGCCATGCGTCGATGTGAAACCCATTCGACCCAAGGCTTTCACCAAGTGTGGAAATCCCTAGGACCGAGGTGGGTAGACATGGCTACAAGCCGATGCGGATATCATCCCGGCCATGCGCCGATGTGAAACCCATTCGACCCAAGGCTTTCACCAAGTGTGGAAATCCCTTGGACCGAGGAGGGTAGACATGGCTCCATGCCGATACGGATATCATCCCGGCCCTGCGCCGATGTGAAACCCATTCGACCCAAGGCTTTCACCAAGTGTGGAAACCCCTTGGACCGAGGAGGGTAGACACGGCTACAAGCTGATGCGGATATCATCTCGGCCATGCGCCGATGTGAAACCCATTCGACCCAAGGCTTTCACCAAGTATGGAAACCTCTTGGGCCGAGGAGGGAAGACACGGCCCCGCGCCGATGCGGATATCATCCCGGCCCTGCGCCGATGTGAAACCCATTCGACCCAAGGCTTTCACCAAGTGTGGAAACCCTTGAGCCGAGGAGGGTAGACACGGCTCCACGCCGATACGAATATCATCCTGGCCCCGTGTCGACGTGAGCATTCGACCCAAGATTTTCACCAAGTGTGGCCGAGGAGGGTAGACACATGAACCGCCCATCAAAGACATGAACCTTTCATCAAGGACAAGCAGGAAAGAAAGCAAACACACAGGACTACATCCAAAAGCCTTCCATTTATTAAGGGCAAAGAAATTACATCGGTACTCTCAAATAATACCGCACAACGGTAATTACATCATTGTAAAAAAAAAAAATATATATATATATATATATATATATATATATATATATATTTCCTAAGTATGGGGGTGATCCTCGGCAGAGACACCTTCAACTAGAACCGACTCTGGAGGACGAGAACCACCGGGAGTAGGAGTGTGGCCCTCGGCGGAAGCGGCACCGTCCTGGGGGGTCGTGGGAGTCCCATCAATGTCCGAAGAGACTGGAGGCTCTTCACCCTCGAACACCTCGTCCAGTTGTTGTAGCATCTCGTCATCTTCCACCTCGGGGATCTCCACCTCGTCCTCGTCAGATACCAGGCACGCGGTGCCGGTATAGTCTACACCCGGCACTTTCTCATCCACAAACTCTTTCAGAGCAAATGCCCCCTGAGTCAAGCTCTGAAAAGATAGCCGCCCCACCAGCTCCTTGAACCCCTAGAACCTCTGGTACAACCGCACTGCGTTGGTCGCAAGGGAGCGCACCTTCATGTAGCCGTCACGCCACCGAGACCGATGAGTCTTCGCCCGATCCAGAGCCAGCTTTAACTGACCGATCCGTTCCTCCCGCGACCTAGCCTCGTCCTCAAGACGTTGTTTGTCTTGACGCACCTGGGCATTTTTCCGCACCAAGCGAGTGACCTCGGCAGTCCCGGTAGTCACTTCACGCTCTTTGTAACGTAGCTGTCTTCTGGCATCATCCCTCGTTTCCTCAGCGGTATGCAGCTTGCTATCCGTCTCGCCAAGTTGCGTGCCGTCTCCTCGGCACGTTCTTTCAACGTTTCAAGGTACACGCTGAGCTGCATTGAAGTAACAATCAAGTTAGCGAAGAGAAAGAAATCTACTGACCGAAAAAAAAATATTATTAATCTTACCGATGCGTCAAGTGTATTTGCCCCCGATATAAGCGAAGGCATGGGGAGCCCCCGCACCAAAGATCGGTCTCGAGGAAGGATGGCCCCCTGCAGCAGTTCCCTCGCAGCCCGGATGTCTCCCATGGCGGTATCCTCTTCAGTTAGTGCCCAGTCAGGATGAAATGCTCGTTCATCTCTAGTACGGTCGCGAGGGGAGGGTCCCAGCAGGGGAATGCGCCTAACCTCGCCTCGGACATCGCCCGTGACCTAAGGCACCCTAGGTCTCTCGACAGGTGCGACTGGTGAGGTCCGGACTCGTACAGGAGTCGGTTGTCGTGCCGCGATAACCTCGGAAGTTTCCCCCAGCGCCAGAACAGCCTCCGTTCCAGTAGCAGGGGCCCCCTTACCTGAAAAATCAAGGACACGGTACCGAGGAATGAGAGACATTGCATAGACACGCGCGGCAGAGGCCAAGACAGAATCAGGAGAAAGCTTACGAGTCCTTTTATAAGGCCGTCTGGTGAGGTCACCCTCTGCACCAGCCGGATCCGTGGCAACCCTCGGTGTCGAGCTCCCCTGGGCCCTTTTTTCCGCAGTCTCCTTCCTCGCCTCGTTCTTCTGCCTCAACTCCAGCAGATACTCATTGCTTAGTTTCACTGCAAAACACAACATCAGAATCAGCCCAGTTAGTAGGTCAATATCGGCCCAGCAACAATAAAACAATACTCAGAAAGACGGTTTTCATGCAACACAAGGGGGTCCCTCAGTTCGGCCACCCGAATTTGAGCCCCTTCGGTACTCCAACCACGCCGCAACATCTCAGACTCCTCAGGAAGCAGGGGCGAGTCCGTGTTGAACGCCTCGACATCCAACTTCCTCCAAACATTCACCAGCGTGACATTCGCACCTCGGATGTAGAAAAACTTATTCTTCCACAACTTAATCGAGGTCGGCTTATCTGCCAAGAGGTCGCCAAACTCGGGCCTTTTCGTGAAATAGTACCATCCGGACCGGCAGTAGTCGTTAAAGGTGAACATGTGGCGGAACATGTTCAGTGTCGGTGCGCACCTAAACTTTCGAAAGTATATGATGAATGCCATCATATTCTTCTACGAGTTCGGCATCAGTTGAATGGGAGCCAGTTGGTAAAATCCTAAGATTTCAGCCACTAATTTCGGCATCGGCACCCGAAAACCAGCCTTGAATATTTCAATGTTCACGCATAGCTCTGACCTACGACTCCAGCAGGCCTGCTCCCCCTCGAGGGGCTTCCGAATCTTCACGTCATCCGGAATCTGATAACGCTCCCGGAGACTGTTGAGCTCCGCCTCGGTCACAAGCGACACCTCTCCCCGGGCATCAAAATCTGGAGGAGCATCGGCCTCTTCCCGGGCATGTATCAACACCTCCGAGCCAACCTCATGGGTAGACACTCCTAACAGCATTTCTTGCCGGTAGGGACCTACTTAGGTCAAAAGCTCCATCTCAGAACCACCCTCCGAAACTCGCCCTACCGAGCCACTGGGTAAGGAGGAGCTCGAGGTCGACCCACTACCAGATGAGGTCGAGCTACCACCACTGCTACTACTACCACTGCTGGAGGATGTCCCCACCTCCTCTATGTCTACCTGAACATCGGTCTCCCTACCTTCGTCGGCTATACTACAAAAAACTTACTGATTGACAGATCGCAACGAGCTCAAACGACCGGGCCGCTTCGAAATCATCGATCCAATGTGTAGGGTGCAGAACCGAAGTAAGCGCGAAACAGTTGCTGCTGCGAAACTCAGAGTGGGGGACCTCCATGCCCCACTCATCTTTTATAAAGCATCAACCCTCCCGAAGACACGTGGCGCCACATCATTGACAGGAACTTCGATGCATTTATTATCGAGTATAAACTCGGGTCCGTCAGTCGGGACCCGCCTTGCGGTATCCATATCAGACCTGCAACCCGAACCCGGATCCAGGGACCACTTCGGAGCCATCATCCCAGGAACACCGAGGCATATTGGCCGCAGTGCCCACAACGGTCCAAATAGGCTCGGATCACGTGATAGTCCCGTGATAGCCACAGAACCGTTCCCAGGAACACCGAGGCATATTGGCCGCAGTGCCCACAACGGTCCAAATGGCTCGGATCACGTGATAATCCCGTGATAGCCACGGAACCGTTCCCACCAACAACGAGGCATATTGGCCGCAGTGCCCACAACGGTCCAAATGGCTCGGATCACGTGATAATCCCGTGATAGCCACGGAATCGTTCACACCAACAACAAGGCATATTGGCCGCAGTGCCCACAACGGTTCAAATGGCTCGGATCACGTGATAGTCCCGTGATAGCCACGGAACCGTTCCCGAACACCGAGGCATATTGGCCGCAGTGCCCACAACGATCCAAATGACTCGGATCACGTGATAGCCATGGAACCGTTTCCACCAACAACAAGGCATATTGGCCGCAGTGCCCATAACGGTCCAAATGGCTCGGATCACGTGATAATCCCGTGATAGCCTCGGAACCGTTCCCACCAACAACGAGGCATATTGGCCGCAGTGCCCACAACGGTCCAAATGGCTCGGATCACGTGATAGTTTCGTGATAGCCACGGAACCGTTCCCAAGAACACCGAGGCATATTGGTCGCAGTGCCCACCACGGTCCAAATGGCTCGGATCACGTGATAATCCCGTGATAGCCATGGAACCGTTCCCACCAACAACGAGGCATATTGGCCGCAGTGCCCACATCGGTCCAAACGGCTTGGGCCACGTGATAATCCCGTGATAGCCACGAAACCATTTCAATCGACAACGAGGCATATTGGCCGCAGTGCCCACATCGGTCCAAATGGCTCGGACCACGTGATAATCCCGTGATAGCCACGAAACCGTTCCCATTAACAACGAGGTAAAATTGGCCGCAGTGCCCGCAACGGTCCAAATGGCTCGGATCACGTGATAATCCCGTGACTGCCACGGGACCGTTCCAATAAACACCGAGGCGTATTGGCCGCAGTGCCCACAACGGTCAGATAGGCTCAGATCACGTGATAATCCCGTGACCGCCACGGAACCGTCCCAATGAACACCGAAGCAAGTACCGCAGTGAGTTGACCGCGGTGCACACATCGGTACCGAGCCCAGGACACTAAGCAAATACCGCAGTGAGTTGACCGCGGTGCCTACTTCGGTACCGAGCCCAGTGCACTAAGCAAATACCGTAGTGAGTTGACCACGGTGCCCACATCGGTACCGAGCCCAGTACACTAAGCAAGTACCGCGGTGAATCGATCGCGATGCCCACATCGGTACCGAGCCCAGTACACTAAGCAAGTACCGCGGTGAATCGACCGCGATGCCCACCTCGGCCACGCCTTAGGACCCCGACGCAAGAGCCAGCATGCCCTAAACTGACGTAGCAGCTCCAACCTCAGATAAGCACTCTTTCAGCCATCACCAGCACATCCCAAACTACAAACGGCTCGCACCCCAGACAAAATCTGTCGGATAAAAAAATGCAAACCTTTCGATTTTGACAGAGCAACGAGGCAACTTGTTAGGGGAAGAGACCATATCTCTATTTTTGCTCAACCAAACCCTACAGATTCGGTAGGGCAACGAGGCAAGTGTTAGGAAATTATACATCTATGATCCACATCCCCCGACACGTCGGATTTGACATCAGCACCACGTAAAGATTAACTATTTTGATAGAGGGGTAGAATCGGTATTGCCCCTTGGTCTGCAAAAGGGAAGGGTAAAATTGTCATTTTAGGGATTTTGCACTATTCACTATAAATAGGGCGAATCCCGAGGATTACGGGGGAGACAACATTTACTGCTCATTTATTACCGTTTCGAGATTCACGCTCTAACACTGAGGTCGGATAATCTCACCTCACCCCACACTTTATAATATTTTAGTGAGCTCGATACCGAGCCCATTGACTGTTCGCAGAGCCTAACTTTGGCATCGGAGTGGACCCGGGGCATCCAGCCCTCCCCCTTCTTTGCCTTTCCTTGTCTTGTAGGCCCAGTCAGCACGGAGGGGACCCACAGGACAGATCCGGGCCAAAACAGTTTACATCGAGCGAACCCTTTGCACCCTATTAGAGATCCACTCCTGCAACCTGCTATGCAAGCCCTGTTGACGGAGTGATCCACCGAATCCCTCTAAGGAATAGTCGATTGAAACCTGAAACTGTCGGCACCTAGTTCCAAAGTAACCCTATCCACCCCTTGAACATTTTGTGAGGAGCCCAAAAACAATGCAACATACTTGAAGCAACTTATGAGTGGTCCAAGGAGGAGGACTAGGCTCCTTGGGGAATTCCTCTTTCCTCTTCTTGCCCCCTCAACTTCCTTTCTTCTCTTGGACTACAAAACAAAATTTACAAACGCAGGGAAAAAAAACCAGAATCACATAAAAAAAAATTCAGTACAAAAGAGAAAGGAACATGGAATCAGTAAAAATTAGAGATGAAATCTTCAAAGATGCGGTGTGCTAAAAACTCG
Organism: Protea cynaroides; assembly: GCA_028583415.1. Taxonomy (NCBI): domain Eukaryota; kingdom Viridiplantae; phylum Streptophyta; class Magnoliopsida; order Proteales; family Proteaceae; genus Protea; species Protea cynaroides. The sequence continues at coordinate 11,951,833 of CM053265.1, forward strand.
TAGGGGTCGAGGCCGTAACTTTCAAATAATTCTTTCTTCCCATCACTCACTGTTGCAATCCTCGAATCTGAAATAGAGAAATAATCTGGATAGAGCAAGGAAGAGCATAGGCTGTTGTTTAGTCCAAATTTGTGGCTGCAAACCGGAAAAATTGACACAGATTAAGTGTATAAACTTTAACCATAGGAGGAGATGATGACGGGAGGCAGTCGAGATTTCGAGAGTTTAGGCGATGCGAAGATGAAGGGCGGTACAAGTAGAGACAAACCGTAACTGCCCCTGTTGATGGCCGAAGGAGACGATAACGGAAGAACAACAGATGAGGAAACTACTGCCATTATTGTAGTCGATGAGGAAACTGCACCAGCCCCTCCTCAATAGGCGAGACCCATCCGACAAAGTTCAACATACTATTCCTTGACACCACATCATACTAATAAACCCTCTCACCGGAGGTCCATCCTCTACCATACCCTCAACCCTGATTTGTAGCTCTAGACAGACCTCCCAATAACCAACACCTATCGCTGGCGACAGGTGGCCACCGGCAAAAGGCATACTATCGTAGAAGACAACCTAAAGAAAGGATAGGTATTTTTGTAATGAGGGTAAAGTAATTTGTTCACTATAAAATTTGGGCTTTTTTTTTTTGGGTAAGTTGATATTTTATTAACCCGAGAAGAGAGCAGAACAAGAGACCTTGCAAACGAGGGCATCCAAAGACAAGGCCAAGGCCCAGGGGAGAGAAGTTAAGAAACCACCAAGGACATAAAGGCCCCAACAAGAAAGGGCACTGAGACAAAATTTGAACATTTTGGGTATTAACAATTAAACCTTATCTTTGCGTCGTCAGTTACCGGAAAATGACTAATGGACTGGGTATTTTTGTAATTTATTTTGGAAAAAATATCTGCCACACTCCCTGTAGTTTATCTTAATATCACCCACCCGAGTTTATCTTAATATCACCCACCTGCCATCGTCTGTGATAATATCCCTAACACCCCTTGAAGGCACCCAAATTTTGTTTGGATGCTAATAAAAACACTTTTTTACTTTCAATATTTTTCAATTTCATTTTTATATTTTTTTTAAGATTTTTTTTTGTTTTCTATTTTATTTTCTTTTCCAACTTTACCTTGTTTATTGGTGAATCCATTGGTTTCCCTTGTAAGATATTTTTATGGGCTAAATTAATTATAAGGTTAATTGGTTCAGTGGGAGTCTAGTTATAGGTGAACCGGTTTAAGTATGATTAGAGATGGACCAACCTGGTCCACTGTGAGACTGGTCCAGGGTTGAGGGTGGTATTATAAATACCAATGGTTAGAGTCCCCACAGCCACGGTGTTATTTTCTTCTCCTGTTCCCATATGCAGAGAGAAGGTCAAGGGATCCCGACAGGCTGTGGAAGACTTTGATCCAAGCATTCCAAGCATTCAAATCAAAAGAAGGAAAACGATCGAAAATCAATCTAAAACAAGAGGTATGTCTCTAATCATCTCTTTTCAATACCCATTGTATTCTAGTAATCTGTGTAGTGTGTTTGTTAGGGTTCATGGAAATTCTCATGGGAAAACTCAAAGAGGATCTATCTAAAATTCTTACATCCCTAACCAATCGGGATTGAAATTCCGTTTGTTTTTTCGGTGATGTTTTTTTACAATCGCTCAAGCTGCGCGTGATGAAGACGTTCCTCTTGCACAACCACCCGATTCTGCCTCAGATCAGCTTCCTCCTTCGAAGGCGATGACTTCCTCCGGATTGAAGTCGATGGATGGGATAACGACGACTACTCTTGCTTGATATATCGCTTTTCCAAGCTCCCATGCTTCATTATATCGTTTTCTGTTTCTATTTGCCCATTGTTCATACTAAACAAATGGTACCAGAGAAAATTGAATGGAAAAAATCTCCAATAAAGACTTTAAATCCACGAGGATGAAATCTCAAGCAAATAAATGCCCTTATGGGTGGATTTCATTGCTCCTGAATGTAGATGATGAAGCCTGGTTTTGTGGGCCCAGAAAAGCCTTCACAAACGTAACCTTCAAGTTTCCATTACCGGTATTATAGTTCAGCCAAAACTTGAGCACCTGGGTAGCAACGACTTTAGTTTATTAATCTCACTAAATTTTCGTATTACTTGTCTTCTTCTCCGACCAACAAAGAAACAAATCTATTAAGTCAGATTCGTTGCCGTTGGTGAAACAACATCATAGATCTGGAAACTGGACAAATTTTTGTTTCCTCAAATCTTTTCTTCTTTTCAAGCTTCTCATCACTATAGTAGGAAGAACTTAAACCAAATTGTAGAAATGCTGCCATCTTGATCGGAAAAAATGAATGGCGAAATCGAAAGAGGTTCGGTGGATTTATAAAAGGTTGAGGTGGGTTTGCAGGTAAGTTGCCGTCCAGCTTGTCCAGGATGGAGGTGGAGGTGCTGCCACCTTCCTCCTCCTCCTCCTCCTCCTCCTATGGCAGTGGCGGTTGCTGCTGCAACCCTTCTTCTTCTTCTCCGTTTCAAGCATTCGGAAGGTAAATAAAGCTTTGTTTATTTTTAAGTTTTTTTAAAATAATAAAAAGTAAAATAAATTTTTAAGTTTTATAAAATTAAAAGAGAGGGGTAATTCTATCATTTATTAAATTAAAATGGTGCAATATCATCGATTGAAGGACATATCTTAAAGGAAGGGGTCTGATGGATACAATTTTTCAAAAGTAGGGGGTGTTAGGGATATTATTGCAAATGATGACGGGTGAGTGATAATAAGATAAACTATAGGGGGTGTGGCATATATTTTCCCTTTATTATGTTTTCAAGAGATGTCTTTATAATTGTTTGAAACATTAGGGAAGTACCTAGGTTATGGGTAAACTACAAAGGAAGTACCTATAATTTTTTCCAAAAAAAGAAAAAAAGAAAAAGTTTTGATATATGACAGAATAAATAAAGCTTACAAACATCACTAAGATGTTAGTTTAGAGAAAGTTAGGGTGTCAAAACTAGGCCTGGCCCAGTAGCACAGACCAAGCTGGCCCGATATAACCCAAACCCAGTCTAGATTGAGCCTTAATGGATAGGTTTCGGTCTGAGCTTGTAAAACCCGACGCCATTTTAGTCTAAATCGAAATCAAACCAAACCGACCCGTTAAGAAGCTCGAACTAGCCTGAACCGATAACACCCAACCAGAACACTGGTAAGGTTCGTCTGGGCCCAACTTCTTAATTTTAATGGTTTAAATTTTAGGGTAAAATACCTCCATTGTAACTTACCTTATTGCAAGTTGACCCCCAATGGTTTTGAAAAAGACAGTTACTTCCCCTAAATAAACTATTAAAATCCAAATAGCCCCATGTGTTAACAATATTCCATTAGATGGTAACGGTGGGAGTCCAATATTTTTTTAAAGACCAAACTACCCTTTTGGAGAGATGAACTATCTATTTTACCCTTACTATTTAATAAGGTTAATACTTCCCCATTTTCTCACCACAGTCGAGCTTACATTTTTTTCGGTTTCCAAACCCTTGAATTGCCTTCGTCTTCGGGGTTCTCTGCCGTTGCAAATCCTTGAATATTGAAACAATTTCTCATAAAATCTCTCTAGATTTTCAATTCTTATTTTCACTCCTATCTTCCCTCATCTTTCTCCCATTCCAGTTGCCCTTAGTTGACGGTCATTTTCTCTCCTATTCTTATTCGGTTTCTTCTCTCCTAAAATCTATTTAGATTTTCAATCCCTATTTTCACTCCTATCTTCCCTTATCTTTTTCCCATTCCAATCGTCTCCTATTATTTTTTGGTTTCTTCTCTTCTAAAATCTCTTCAGATTTTCAATCCCTATTTTCACTCCTATCTTCCCTCATCTTTTTCCCATTCCGATCGTTTCCTATTCTTCTTCGGTTTCTTCTCTTCTAAAATCTCTCCAGATTTTTAATCCCTATTTTCACTCCTATCTTCCCTCATCTTTCTCCCATTCCAGTCGCCCTTAATCCACGGTCATTTTATCTCCTATTCTTCTTTGGTTTCTTCTCCTACTCTCTCTCCTGACAGCTTCTGCTCTTCCCTCAATATCGAAATCAAAAGCCAGATTAGTTGCCGAATGCCATTTCTTCTCCCTTTCCTAGATCTCTCTCTCTTCAAACCCCAATTCTTCCCCTTCTTTTTCTACTGCAATTGACTTCTCACAGGTTTTCTCCTCACCAAAATTCGAAGATCCTCAACCCCTTTTTTTTCCCTCCGCCATTTTCTCTCACACCTCACTCTTCTCCCTTGATTCAAGAAGTACTTTAATTAACTCACCCATTATATATATCCAAAAGAATCAGGAGGGACTGTCAGCAAGGAAGAACGAAGAGAATATGAATTTCATATTAAGAATGAAAATCCAATATGATTAAACACAAATCAGAATACCAACTCATGAAAATCAAAACCAGAGCTTAATCAAGGAGTTTTGCCTCACTCGTCGCCTGTAATTGCTCCGCTTGCATCTGAGTCCAACATATCATCTCATCGGAAAGAACGTGAGGGAGAATGAGAAGAAAATGAGATTAGAGTTTATTTTAGTTGGGTATAAAAGGGTTATATTGGTCTTTTAACAGTAATAAGATTTAAAGTAGGGATAAAAAGTTGAGGGTAGAGTTGTCCATAACAAAATTAACTTTTTTTCCGTTAAAAATTGGGACTATTTGGATTTTAATAGTTGTTTAGGGGAGGTAACTGTCTTTTTCAAAACCATTGGAGGTCAACTGTCAATAAGGTAAGTTATAGGGGAGGTAATTGTCTTTTTCTCTAAATTTTAATGGATTGTGTTACACTGGTACAATTCAAATCTTTATTCGAAAGATTATATGAATCTATAATTGAAACAATTATATTACTTGAAAAAGTTTACTGAATTACATATCTATGGAAGAAATAATGCTAATTTTATAGATAAAAATAATAAAATAGGCTATATAACTTACCTATAAAAGGGTCCGATAAGCCCGATAAGCCCAGTCTGGACCGAACCAGTCCGAAATCACCTCAATAAGCTCAACCTGATAACAAATCGATACCACACCAGCCCATTTAATATTGTGCCCAGCGCAGCCCACCCCAGCCCGAACTCTTAATGGACATGTGCTGGGCTGGGCTTATAAAACTCGACATCAGTTCAATTTGGATCGAAACCGGCCCAGACTTACCCGTTGACTCCCTTAAGAGAAAGATAGTCTAATTCAACTTTGATACAACCGTCAACACATTCATCATTGATTGCATGCACATAGGACAAGAACGAAATCTCTTTGAAGCTGTAGGAATAGGGTGGGAGGAAGAGGTAGCTAACATGGAACTGCTCAGCATCCCAGAAGATGAGGTAGAGATGGATTGGGATCCTCTCAAGTCCAACTGTCCATTGATTTGTGATCCAATGGCTAGACTTTATTTAAGATGCAAACCAATTAAGAATGTGCCTCAATGAAACCCAATACAAAAATGAACAAAGACCTACTGATCCCTCGGTTCCTTTTTGTCAAAAGCCGGTAAATTATTCCAAAATCAACTACTCATTCATATAAGTATGAAGCTGGCTTTGATGACTGAATTTTATTACCTTCCATAGAGGGAATGCACCAATCAATCCAAAAATAAATTCACATATCATCTACGGTTTAAGGTATCAATATCAGATCGAACGATTTCGTATTGCTTTTGGACTTGATCCACCCTGATCTGATAGCTATTGCTGCCTAATTTTAAGGATCGTCTAAGTATTAGTCTGGATCATTAGGATCGACGTTTGTAACCTTGCAAAAATCTTTGGTCTTCGTTTTTTTTGCATACCTAAGATCTGAATGAATGAAAATTTTGGAGTTGGGTCGTTCTAGGTTGCAATCTAAAAAAGAACCGACTATGGTAGATTGAATAGTTGCAAAAAAAAAAAAAAAAAAAAAGAAGGTGGGCGGTTATCAATTGAACCTTCCATCATGTTAATCAAATGTAAAAGCTAGAGAGAGACGGGACGAAGTAAGTGACCATCTATTAATATAGATTTAATTAATGATATCGGAACAAATATCTCTATCGATAGCTAATTGGTATCGGATACAAGCATCGCTCAAGTATCGATCATATGTTGAAGTGACATTTTTTTTTGGTATCAGTTAGGTATCATCCAATGTCGGTTATGTGTCGGCCAATATTGATCCGTATTGTTAAGAGATATATTGACACTGACACGTCAGTTGTACTATGTCTGTGTAGTATTTATGTTTATAAACTGTACAAATGTAAGTAGGATAGTTAGTTGTGTACACGTGGTATGTTAGTGTGTATAAAAGACTCTGTAATAGTTATAAGTCATATATGAAACAGTTTGATTCCGATCCATTTCTTCAATTTTTCTCTGCAATTTATCTTTCTGACATGGTAACAGAGCCTTATGCTCGTCACTGTCTCTTTGCTTTGATTTTGTGATTTGTTCCTTCATGATTCTCTTCTGATCGTTTACTTATCTTCAATCTTTACTAGTATCTTCAATTTTTTCGTTCAATTCTTGTTTTGAATTTTTTTTAGGGTTTTTCAAAACATTGTTTATTCAATTCTTGATTTCTTCTGCAACTTGTTCTTGTTGCAATGGCGACAAATCCAAGTATGTCTTTCTCTTCGCCATCGACTCTCTATTCTGCTGATAATCCAGGACATGTTCTTGTTACTCAATTATTAGATGGTAACTACTATGCTACTTGGAAGAGAGCAATGCGAGTGGTGTTGGTAGCTAAGAACAAGTTTTCATTTGTTAACGGTTCTTTTCCAAGACTGGATTCTTCTATTGATCCTTTGGCTGCTGCTACTTGGGATTAATGTGATTTAATGGTCATGTCATGGATCTACAATAATTTGATGTGAGATCTCCATGACAATGTCTTGTATGCTGATACTGCACGGGATATATGGTTGGATCTAGAGAGCAAGTTCTCCCAAGTAATGGACCTCGAGTCTATGAATTGAAATGTAGTATTGCACTTCTTCGTCAAGAATACCTTTTTGTCTCAAGCTACTTCTCTGCATTGAAAGTTCTGTGGGATGAACTGAGCTCCCACCTTCAGAATCTAAAATGCACATGCGGTTCCCTTCCTCTTTTTCTTGAGAACATACAAACAGAGAGTATTCTAATTTCTCATGGGATTGTCCGATGTCTAACGTACACAAATACTAACCATGGATCCTTTGCGATTCGCTGGTTGCCCTATTCTCTAGTGCTTCAAGAAGAAAGACAAATACTAACCATGGATCCTTTGCGATTCGCTGGTTGCCCTATTCTCTAGTGCTTCAAGAAGAAAGACATTGTGGCCTTTTTCATCAACAAGTATGTATCGAAAACATAGCTCTTGATGCTGGTTCAAGAACTTTTAAATGCTGATTCAAGAAATACTGATTCTGCTCATCGGCATCCTTTCTACACACATTGCAACAAGCATGGTCATGTCCATAACACATGCTATGAGCTCCACGGATTTCCTCCTGGCTATGTGCGTTGGCCACCGAAATCATCAAGATCTTCATTTGCTCAACTGAGCATTGTCAGTTCTGACATCTCACCACCAAAACCTGAACCACCAAAACCTGAACCTAGTTCCCTTGCTTCTACAGCCCTTATCTCACCTCTTCCACTACTGACCAACACTCAATACCAACACCTCCTTCATTTTTTAAACACCACCACCACCACTTCCTTGGCTAATTTTGTAGGTATGCAAACATGTCTGTCTGCTACCTTAGCCTCTCCAAACTACGGGGTGATAAACTCTGGAGCTTTACATCATTTTTCTCATTTTCCTATTACATCTCTTACCATAGTCCTCATTTCAAGTCCTTCACCAGTTACATTATCGGATGGTACCACATACCCAATTACACGTACTAGTAGTCATAAACTTGCCCCACATTTAAGTTTACATGATGTCTTTCATGTTTCACATTTTTCATTTAAATTATTGTCTATTAGTCAGATTACAGATACATTACAATGCTCAGTTACATTTTTTTCCATTTTTGTGTGTGTTTTAGGACTTATCAATGAAGATGGTGATTGGACTAGGGACTGTTCCATGATGGTTTATATTACTTTGCTCCTTCACTGGCTGCTACTACTCTGTCTGCAACTTCTGTTTCATCTCAGATCTGGCATCTCCGGTTAGGTCACCCCTCCCCCTCTTCTTTTCATCTTCCTAATATTCCCTATCATTCATCATTTTTTGATGTCTTTCCTTTAGCTACTTTTCCTATCAGTAGTACTCGGTCTTCTGTTATTTGTGAATTACTACATGTTGATGTTTGGGGTCCGTATTTTAAGACATCTAATACTGGTTGTCACTATTTCCTAAGTGTAGTAGATGATTACATCCGAACTACATGGGTGTTCTTAATGAAACATAAGTCTGAAGTTCTGTCGTTCTTAACTCAATTTTTAGTATGGTTTCTACTCAATTCTCTACTTAAGTTAAAATAGTTTGCACTGATAATGGTATGGAGTTTTTATCTACCTCTATGCAACACTTGTTCCAATATTTAGGAATTCTTCATCAATTGACGTATGTTTACACACCCCAACAGAATGGAGTGGTTGAAAGAAAGCAAATGCATTTGTTACAAGTTGCTAGAGCTTTAAGATTTCAAGCTCATCTCCCACTCGAATTCTGGGGTGAGTGTGTACTTACCGCATGTTTCCTTATCAATAGACTACCCTCTCGCCTCCTTTCGAGTAAGTCACCATATGAGTTACTTTTTCACAAATCTCCTTCCTACTCTCACTTATGTGTTTTTGGTTGTTTATGCTATGTGAGAGATCCATCTCCACATCGCCACAAATTCTCACCTCAATCCTCTACTTGTCTATTTGTTGGCTATCCTTACAATAAAAAAAGGTTACAAAGTGTTCAATCTGTCAACCAAGTTCTTCTCAGTTAGTCGTGATGTCTTATTTTTTGAAAATATTTTTCCTTTTCAAACCAATACATCACCTCCTACTGTTATGCCCGCAGACTCCACCACAATCCCTGCTGTTCCTGTTCCTGTTCCTGTTCTTGACACTTCAATGTCATCTGGTTCTAATGTTTCTTCTACTTCACCCACATCTGATACTGCTTCACCCACATCTAATAATGCTTTACTACTTTCTGTTGACATTCCTGCATTACAATCTGACTTTGCTAACAATTCCTCTTCATCTCCTGAACCTCATATTAACCATCAACATTCTGCACCACTTACTACTAACCCCTTTGCCCACCTTCATCCACCCCCGCTAGTCAACTCGACCTCATAAACCTCCTTCTCTTCCCAGGGATTATGTGTGTACCACCATCACTTCACAGTCGTCACCTCTCACTATCCTTGATAACTCAGGCAACATATATCCTATCCGGTCTCATGTTCATTTTTTTAACAACCCTTCTTACTAGGCTTTACTCACCAACTTATGTTCTAATGTTGAGTCCAAAACATTCATTCAGGCCCAAAAAAATCCTATTTGGCAAAAGGCTATGGGCAAAGAACTGTCTGCTCTCACAAACAATAATACTTGGAATATTGAAAAATTGCCTGTAGATAAAAAGGGCCATTGCTGCAAATGGATCTTTAAAATTAAAATAAATGCTGATGGATCCATTGCGCAATACAAGGCCCGTTTAGTGGCCAAGGGTATACACAACTGGAAGATCTAGATTACCATGAGACTTTTGCTCTGATTGCAAAGATAGTCACTGTTCGATGTTTAATCGTTTTGGCAACATCTAACAATTGACCACTCTATCAATTAGACGCGAAGAATGCATTTTTGCAAAGTGATCTTGATGAGGAAGTGTACATAACACCACCTCCTGGTTATCTGTTGAACGGTGTGGAGCTGTATGTAGGCTTCGAAAATCTTTGTATGGCCTCAAATAGGCCTTAAGACAGTGGAACCGCAAATTTGTAGATGTGATTTTACATATGAGTTTTTCCCAATCATGGGTCGATACATCATTGTTTATCTTTCAGGATGGGTAGATTAGAACAATTATATTGGTCTCTGTGGGTGATATAGTTATAACTGGTACAAACCAAACCCATAGTACTACAACAAAGGCCCATTTACAAAGTGTATTTCATATCAAGAATGTAGGCCCATTAATATACTTTCTGAGGATTGAGGTCATCTATACTCTTAATGGGCTTCTTCTGACACAACAGAAATATGCCCTGGATATTATTAATGATTCTGGACTTCGTGGTAGCAAACCATGCTCATTTCCTATGGATCAAAATTTGAAATTAGACAATGAAACCGGTTCTCTAATCGCTGATCCATCATCTTATAGGCAGTTGATTGGGAGGTTAATTTACCTCACTGTAGCACGTCTTGATCTGTGTTATGCTGTATACATCCTCAGTCAATTTATGCATCAGCCAAGGGAACCTCATTTGTTAGTTGCAAACCATGTCATCCGTTACTTGAAAAACTCACTCCCTCTCGGACTACATGTATCTAACACTAAATCACATGTGCTCATGGGCTACGGTGATTCCGACTGGGCTAGTTGCCCATTTATTCGGCGGTCTACTACGGGCTATTTTGTGTTCTTTGGTTCTACTCCAATTTCTTAGAAAACAAAAAAAACAATACTATATATATCTCGGTCCTCTACCGAGGCCAACTATAGGGCTCTAGTTATGTTGACTTGTGATTACATGGTTAAAATCTTTGTATCAAGACTTAGGTCTTTTACGTCCTTTTCCGATTTCCGTATACTGTGACAATCAAGCTACGTTATATATTGCTGCGAATCTAGTATTTCATGAGAGAACAAAACATATGAAAGTGGATGGTCACTTCATCAGAGAAAAGATATAGCTAAGTTTGATTCGCACACATCGTATTCGATTACATCTACAAAGAGCCAATATATTCACTAAAGCCTTGGGCCAAGGCCCATTCACATATTTGCTTTGTAAGCTAGGCCTTTGTCTCTCTACTCTGTCCGTTTGAGGGGGCATGTTAAGAGATATATTGACACTGACACGTCAGTTGTACTGTTTAGTATTTATGTTTATAAATTGTACAAATGTAGGTAGGATAATTAGTTGTTTACATGTGATATGTTAGTGTAAAAGTGGTAGTATAAAAGACACTGTAATAGTAGTCACATATGAACAGTTCGATTCTGATCTGCTTCTTCAATCTTGCTTTGCTATTTATCTTTTTGACACGTATTAGTCAGGTTGCGGTTTTTTTATCCATTTGGTATCTATCTGATTCAGCAAAATAATATCGTATCAACCAGTTATTTGTATCGATCACGACTAATATCGATACGGATCGACCAATACAATTGATACATACAATACCGATACCTCAAACATGTCAAACATGTTTATGAAAACTCATTGATTTTCCCCCTGACATTCTTTTTGCAACTTCAATGGTGGGTTCAGATGGGAACGCGGAGACTCTTTGGCAGCGTTCGTGTCATCGTTATAAGAGACCATGGACAGAAAGTCAAATTTGATTAACAGTGATTAAAAGAATGTTAAGATTTTTTTTTTTTTCAATATTTTAATGTTAAAAAGACCAATGACCCGTGGACGAACTCAAGAATTAATGATATTCCGGACCTTATTAATAGGGGGTGGGAGGTAACGGTGATTGATACTCATTGATCCATAAATCCAATCATAATGTCTCACATTACTTTGGGGATCCACATCTTTTCTTTTCGGTCTGAGTTTGGACGGAAGACTTGACAGCCTAAATGGATGGCCACCACCTGACTCTCGGGTGGATTCGAGCCCTCCATCAGAGCCAACACCCTGTCGGCTCAGCTTGTAGACTCGGGTGTCAGCTCGGATGAAGGGTTCGGATCCACCCGAGAGCCATATGGCGGCTATCCATCCGAGCCGCCAAATCTCTCGCCCAAACTTAGGCAGGAGATGATTTCTATACTTACTTTGGAGGAAGTTAATTTTTTTTCCCACCGGTGAAGAAAAACTTGGGCCATGTATATATGCTAAGAAAAAAAAAAATTGAAAATTATAAAATGGTCATTGTTTCAGTGTTATTTTTCTTTTATGTTATTCTTCTTTTTTTTTTTTCTAACATCCAAATATAACCTTAATTTCATTTAATTAATATGGCACTCCTCATTAGTGAACTATTTTCTAGGGGAATTGGGAATTCAAAGCATCTTTATTCGCAAGGATTTCTAGAAATTTAGAGTGTGTTTGGAAGGAAAGAAAAAAAAAAAATTTTGAAATAAAAGAGATAGACATATAAATTGATCATTGTATCATCATTTTATTTTTGCCTCATTATTAATTTTATTTTCTTACCTTCCAACCACACCCTTATTGACCTTGAAATGAGAGAGAGAGAGAGAGAGAGAGAGAGAGAGAGAGAGAGAGGGTTCCTTAGACATTCCAACCATCATCCAGTTATATTGAGGTAAGAAAAGTGTTTGAGACACTAGTCGTCCGAGCGTCCATCTTTGGGCAATATCTGAAGGCTATTGGGAAATGAGTGATCGAATTGGACAATAAGGAGGTGCTTTAAGTCCTTGATCATGGTCATTAAGGCTCTGTGTGGTAATGTTCCAAAAACCTAATAAGATCCCATTAGCTCAACCTTTTAATATTTATTCATATGAAAATTGAATTGAATTGATAATAATCCGATATTGAACCAATTATATTCCATTAATTCAACCCAATAATCCAAAATTATTGGAAACAATTTCTTTTTTTAACGATTTAGTTTTCACTTATTGTTACAAGATCGGAGCGGTGGGTCCGGAATATGGATTCAATCGTCTCCTCACGGGGTTATTGTTACAAGATCTCCCTTGAAACTGACTCGCCGAGGGGGGTTCATCCGATCTCCACGGCGATACACCGGGTCGTCCTCCTCCAGATTCTCAGGGAGAAGACAATGTGGATCCCCAGAATATAGACCAACATCAATTGATTGGCACACTTGATTATCTTATTATCTTACTCCCAAAATAAAAATAAAAATCTATGATTCCAAAGAGCCTTGAAATTGGTAAAGAGGGTGTAATTGGGTTCCTCTCAACTGACAAAGAAATATGACCAATATTTTGGTTAGGTTAAATTAATGTTGTGTCCTAAATGATAATGTTGTGTCCTAAATGATAAAAATAAAAATTATGAGAAAATTACATGTGCTATTTTCACTAGTTTATGACAGTTACACATACAACCACTAATTATACCTATCATTCACTAGTTTATGACAATTACACATACTATCCTTAATTTTAGAAACGTGTAACAAAAATGTCAATTTCGTTAATGGTGTTAAGTATAAATTTTAAAAGATAACTTTGTCCTTATAGGGTTTATAATCTTTATCTTTCTTCTTTACAGACAGTGCCTTAAAGCACCGCAGCTGCACAGACAACGTCCAAATCCACTTCGGTTGAACATCGTCGTCGTCGGAGTGGCTGTGGAAGATGATGCTATCGAAGTAGAAGATGTTGAGGGAAAAGTTACTATTGAAGGGGAATATTGTTTTTTTTGCGAAATAGAAAAAGAGAAAGACGAAGGGTTTTTTCATCCGTAAAATTTTAGAACGATTTGACATCACCAACAGACTAAACACAGTTAATGGAATGGACTTTTTTGTTACACATTTCTAGAATTAGGGATGATATCTGTAATTGTCAGAAACTAGTGAATGGTAAATGTAATTCGTCTATAATCTAGGGGCAGTACATGTAATTTTTCCAATAATTATTAATTTAAAAGAAAAGAAAAAAAAAACGCTGCCCATCAACGTCTCTTTTGCCCTAAGGACTGTAATTTTACCAATTATTAATTTACAAGGAAAAAAAAAGAGACACGCTGGCCATACTTTTGCCCTCTTACATGGGACTATATGTGAGAGGGCGCATGCAAGGAGGTCGTGGGGCAACATTATCCCTATAAAAAAAAAACCTCAGATCCCCACTTGCATAAAATGATATAAGCACATGTAAATAGCAATTTTCTTAGTAGAATATTTTGTTCGTGTCACTCTTATTGATTTTAGAACTAATCTATTGGTTTGATGGTTTGCCCTCTCTTACTTGGTCGCATATTAAATTTATAATTCAAGTCAACCATATGGCTTATCTTGTATTAAATTCACATGTGTATTTTGAATTGTTGAATATTATGTTCCTTTTTTACTTTGATTTTGATTTTTAAATTTTAATTAAGATTTGATCATGATTTGGGGGAGGGATACATGCTAATAGGGTATATTGGAATCTTATACGTTAGTAGGGAAAAAAGAAGTACAAGAAGGACTGGTAGCCAGACAATCGGAGCAGAGAGAAAGAAACTTGGATTTCAAGGAAGAGAGAGATATGCACAGAAGTACCCAACACTAGTGCATACTATTTCATTTTCCCTTATGATTTTTGAAATACCTAGGTGAACACTAAAAAGGGATGTGGGGGTGGGGATCACTGTGTTAAAAAACAATCTCAAATTGTTAGCAAGCAATAGTAAAGAATACATAAAAAACGATCTCAAACTATTAGCAAGCAATAGTAAAGAATACAACTACAATACAGGGTATACGTGGTTTACTTCCATAGTTGTGACAGGCTACGTTTACAAAGCAATACCCTAACAGGACTTTGTATATTACTCAACACTCATGAAACATTATTTTTTACTACAACTACAGTTCGAGAACACCTAACAAGCCCCACCTTAAAAGGTGATTACAAAAAAGGGCATCCTAGTGCACGAGGCTCCTGCTACTACAGGATATGGGGAGGTGCAAAACGTATGCAGCCTTACCCCTGCAATGCGGAGAGGCTGCAGCCTTACCCCTGCAATGCGGAGAGGCTGTTTCCTTGTTTTGAACCCTGATCACTAGGTTGCAATACTTGAAAGGTGATTACAAGTATTAAGAAAAACTGAAAAACAATTCCAATGCCCAATTACATGGACCGTCTAGGCTTTCCAACAATGTAAGTCATGAAAGCCCAAACCAAAAGTTAAAAAGGAATTGTGCATAAGTTAGCTCCACCAACGTAACTCTACCATGGAAGTTTCTATGACACCTAACACAGTCTTAAGGATACCAACATGCCCACACGAAGCTTCAAAGATATTAACACGTAGGTCGGAATGCAAAAATAACACCCACATAGTCCACTATTCTTCTCTGATAGCTCGGAAACGTTCGGCACTGAATTCTGTGAGAGTTGAGAAAAACTGAAGTGTAGACCATTAAAAAAACTTAAGAGTAGACCATTCTTTGTGGGAATAAAGAAATCAAACCAATTATCTTTTGAACGCATGAACCTCGAATGCCACACCCATGCACTCAAGCCAGGTTTGGATCGTCTCCTGTCACTGGAGTCTCTCTAGCTGTGATCCAACAGTTGGAATCACTCAGTGCGCATATACATATATTGATATGTGTGCCTGATGATCCGGCTGTTGGATCATGGCCGAAGAGACTGAACAAAAGAAAGGCTGAAATCATCTTCTATCATTGAAGGGATTCTAATCGTGAACCAATGGATGGAGTTCACCCCGTGGCTTTGAATCATGACTAAAAGCACTAGACAAGTGGGAAGGAATTTTTTCAGCTCAAACCTCTACAACAATAATTTTCGATTCTACATCCGAAACACGTGATGTACTCTTTAGCAGCTTGTCTGTCATCCCTGCAATTCCAAAGAACAATAAACAGGAAGAGAAAGCAAGATATTAGCTTCTTCAATCGCAAGTCCGCTTCCTAAAAGGCAAATATAAGTAGACAAATAAAAAGGATCAACTTTTTAATGGGTTTGGATTGTCTTCTTCTACACAATAAGAATCCAATGTTTAATTCCTCCTCCGATACAGTTTTCTTGCTCAGCATCAGTGTGGTTTTGTTTCCTTGAACCGCCATTGATGCCCAATACCAGGTTAGTTAGGGTGTCAACCCTACTGTTCTTGCAGAGCACTTTAGCTATTCCAAACACGAAATGGTAGTATTAAAACACAGGATTTTAAGAATTAATTTAATTTAATTACCTGGCTGAACAAGGGCCTTTCGATCTCTCACAGAGCAGAGAACTTGAATTATGAAGAAGGCAATTGGGGGTTGCTCCAGGATTTCCCAGGTTTACTACGGAAGAAATCACTCATAAACATGGAAGAATTATTAACCGCATTACAACTATTCACTGCATCTCCTGGCAAACAATTTAGCCGCGGACTCAAATTTTGTGGCTAAAACTCAAGTCTCTGGAAGGTACTAAAAAAACCTCTTCAAAATGAATGTTGAAGCTGGCCGGGGAGATGAGTTCCCTCTTACTCGATGGGGATGAGAGAAGTTGGAAGAGAAGAATGGGAACTAATTTTAAGTAAAACAAGAGGGTTATATTAGTCTTTTAACTATAGAACTGGTTTTTAATTAACAAAATGTTCAAGGGTAGAGTTATCCATAGAGCATTAGGTTTAACATTTTTAGGGAAAAAAAAAGGTACAGTTGTAATTTTTGAGAACATTTGGGAAGCAGTTGGAATTCAGACAAACGTGAGAGGAGGTAGCTATAAATTTCAACTTTGTCTATTCTCATCTAAGGATACAAAAAACACGGTATCTCTTATATGCAATATCGAATTGCTAAGTTAACTTGACCTTCCACATATTTTATGTTTAGTATTTCTCTGAAATGATGTAAAAGTTGATCAATTGTCGTATGGCTTCAAAACCTAATCAACTCGGCCATGTGGACTCATATTAAAACATGTACAATCATGTACAATCATTGTATTGGACTATAGACTTGTGACTGTGACATGCTGTAACTTAGACAATTTATGCACAAAAGAAGCTTCCTCAAACTCCAAGTCTCTACAATTCTTATCACGTTTTCGCAATTAGATCCTCTATAAATAGATATTTTTCATATGATTTATCACCGTCTATATCTAGAAGGTCTCACACTGAAGAAAGTACCCATGAAAGAGAAACTGGATTCAAACAATTACATGTTTTCTAATGAGTCAACAATATATAGTATCATATAACGGTGGTCTTTTTTTTTTCCCTCCCTTGGCAAAGCTGATAATGGGCAGCAACACATGCAAATGATTGCATGTTTGAAAATTTAAGTAGGTTAACCATGGTCCATTGTCAACTGATTCTGGTTGGACTCTAATTTTGGCGGGTAATCAACTATCAAAGATTCGGAAAGATTCTCACCGCGTAAGCTACCTCAGGTCAAAGCCATCAGGGGTGCGGGGCTTCCGCATTCTACGTTTCCGAGATCATCCACGTGAGTCGCCCAGCTGTCACGTGATGTCAGTTTTACCAAGCCCCACGCATGGAGCATCCCAGTACATGTTAGAAATTTGAAGTCATAGTAATGCTAAAATACGCCAGTTTTGCCCAACTGTCACGTGATGCCAGTTTTGTCAAATCCCACGCATGGCGCATCCCGGTACAAGTTAGAAAATTGAAGTCTTAATAATGCTAAAATACGCCAGTTTCCCAGCTGTCACGTGATGTCAGTTTTGCCAAATCCCACGGAAGGCATGGCGCATCCTAGTACAAGTTAGAAATTTAAATTCTCAGTAATGCTAAAATACGCCCCCGTTCATGAATGTTCCGCATCATCCTCTCGCTGATTGATTAAACGTGTTGGAGGTAGTCCCGCCGTCATTCTCCGTGACACGTGCTCGTCAAAGACATGGGACTACGAGCCCAAATGGGCTTCACATGGCTGACGGTCGCCGTTACCGTTAATTTCTGGTTGCGTTCCTTCATAATCGATGGAAACGCTGAGGTTCTTTTCTCCGGATCTCCGTAATCTGTTTCAACTTGAGCAGCGGCTAGTCTGACTAGCGAGGAAATACTAGGAAAAGCAACCTGTGGATTAATGGAGGGAAACTAGGAGAGATGAAGATTTGATTCTTGAAGCAACGAGTGAGTGGATGGAGGATATTAACAGATGTGAGTAATCAATCCATTTTTTCTCTGCGTACTTATTAAGTTGATTCATTTTGTTATATTCTGATTGAAATTCTGCAAATCTTTGTCATTTTGCTTGAATCGTTTTTTATTTTTTTCTGTTCGTGTTTGCTTTAACACTCTGATTTCAATTTAGGATTACAAGCGGAGAGGTGAGGTATTAAGATACGATCTTTGGGTTTTATAGTTTCGTGTGGTTTTTCTGGTTTAGAATGACATTTGTTTGCCATTTTTTAACTGTTGCATCGATCGCTTGAAGTTTGTTGCCTTCTGTCAAGTGTGAAGCAAAGAGTCATAGGATGTTCATGTATCAAAATGGGAAAAATAAATTTCACTTATTCTCTTTTACTCTGTCTGTGGTTTGGCTCGGGGTGTTTACGGAGTTTATTATAGTTTGTTTTTTAGTTGAAAAATTAATGGCTGGTTCCTACGCAATGCTTTAATTTATGCACTGATATTACTAACTAATGCTTGTGAATCATTAAAATAAATTCCTTGGGTTTTGTATATTGCTTCAAATTTAACCTCTTAGTATCATCGAGTATTGTTTGGAAATCAAATCCCTCTCTATTTTGAAATTTGTGATTGGCTTTTGTAAATTGCTTCAGTTGTAACCTCTTAGTATCATCAAGAGTTTTTTGAAAATCAATCAAATCCCTCTCTATTTCGAAATTGGTGGCTTGCTTTTGTATATTGATTCTTAGTTTATCATCAAGAATTTTTTGGAAATCATCAGTAACCTCCTTCTTAATTAAAGGGAGGAAACGATGGGTCCTGGAGGAGGAGTATTAGACGATGGTGCTTATGACTGATATTTTGTTTTCAATACCCCATGAGGTTAAGGCATCATTTGGTATCACTCTGGACTACGAAATGAAGGTATACTTTTAAGTGACGAGATACTTATTATTTTCCTTTCTTCCTTTGAAGTAATTATGCTCACCTTTATCATTTGCAAAAGCCAATCTCATTAGAGCAGACCATCTGGTATTATTCAAATTGCATTTTTCCTAGTCATCTTTGATCTACCAAAAGTTCTTTTCTTTTTTGGGTGAACAATCTTCCAAAAGTTCTTAATTTCTTATTACACAATTTTTTCTGGCCTTGAAAATTCAAGATGTTCACATCATCCTAGCAGTTCAAGTGATATTGTATGTCTTCAACATGCCAAGTCTAATACTTCATCATTATGGCTTTGCAAGTTTTGTTCAATATTAATGGTGCAATTAATGGTGTAGCAGCAAATAAGGTTCCTCTTGGATAAAGCTCTTTGATTGTGGGGTTTATTATTCCTGAATCCTGGTTGAGTCTTGCCTTTTAGTATGGCATGTAACACAACTTGCCCTTACGGTACCTGCTCTCAGTTGCATGGATTCAACTGTAATCCAAATTCTGTAGATACTGGATACATGCTATGAATGGTCAGGAGAGCTTCAACCAAGGTTTAATACTCAGTTTTTGTTTATGGCTTTGCCAGCACAGAAGCACCTTATATGATTTGGTGCTGATATTGTTGCTGCACTGAAAATTTTATACTAGATTTGGTTTTTGGGTTAATGATCTGTACTCTTCTTTAATGAGCTTGTAAACTTCAACTGTTTAGGGAATTTTAATTGCTTGCAATTTTTTTTGTAGGTAGGCAATTGGTTGCCACTTAAATGCTTGCCAAATGATCAATAACCAATCAAGTAATATGTGGACATAATAGTTCATTCTAAACTTTTTCTTAGGATCTCCCATGTATCATTGTTGCAGTTCAAACTCGCATCCAAGAGGAAGGTCTGAGTTCCGCTCTTCATTAGATAGATCATAAAGTTGGTCGTGAATCCTCAGCAACATATTGCTTATGAGATCCAACTTTATATAATTCAATACAATGAGAATTATTACCACAAACAATCAACAGATACAAGCTTCATAGCATGGATTCACACCAGCATTTCAGATATGGTGTTAAGAGTGGGGACATATCATACAAGCTTTCTCGCATAAATTCTTCTGCAATCTCTAAATGGACAGTTGGACCTCTGAAATTGAACTCAGATAGCTCACCTAATTCACCTCTCTCCACTCACTTTGATAGTGATACTTTTACTTCACTGAGCAAGATCCAGGAACAATATAATAGCTCCACAGAGAATCTCTCAGGGGTCAACACTTCGTGTAATTCTTCGCTTGAAGCCAGCGGTTCTTTCCCTTGGATAAGCCACTCACCTGTCAGTTTTCAAGACAATCTAGAGCCCTGTTCTGGTGGGAGTTTGCAATCGCAAAATGAAAGCAGTGGTCAAAGCATAAAACATGCCCTACAAGAACTAGAGACTGCTCTGATGGGTCCTGATGGTGACAAAGACGAAGCTACATCAAATACTGCTATTGAGGGAAAAAAGCAGCTGCAGATCTCATCTCAAAGATCAAGGTCCTGGAGCCAGGAACCCTTCCTGAAGTCAAAGGTCAACCAACCTCAACAATGTTTTGTTTACAAGCAGCAGAAGTCAAGCAATGGAGTTCATGCTGAGAAGCGTCATAGAACGATTGAGGTGTCCTTTCTGAAACAACTGCTTGTTGAATGTGCAGGGGCCCTTTCTGAAAATAGGATAGATGATTTCAATAAGTTGGTCGACGAGGCTAGGACTGCTGTATCCGTCAGTGGAGAACCAATCCAGCGTCTTGGTGCTTATATGGTAGAAGGGCTGGTTGCGAGGAAGGAGGCTTCAGGCATTAACATCTACCGTTCAGAAAGCCAGGAGTTGCTTTCTTACAACCAGATCCTATATGAAATTTGTCCATACTTTAAATTTGGTTACATGGCGGCCAATGGAGCAATTGCGGAAGCATTCAAAAACGAGGACAGGGTACACATAATAGATTTTCAGATTGCTCAGGGGACACAGTGGGTGACCCTGATACAAGCACTCGCAGCAAGGCCATGTGGTCCCCCTCATGTTCGGATAACTGGGATTGATGATCCAGTCTCTCAATACGCCCGTGGTGACAGTTTCGAGGCTGTTGGGAGAAGGCTAGCTGCAATGTCTGAGAAGTTCAAAATCCCTGTTGAGTTCCATGCCGTGCAAGTGCTTGCATCGGATGTCAAACGCGAGATGCTAACGGTGTGGCCTGGTGAGGCTCTGGCTGTGAACTTCACTCTGCAGCTCCACCACACACCAGATGAGAGTGTTGATATGAACAATTCGAGAGATGGACTGTTGAGGATGGTGAAGTCACTTTCACCCAAGGTGGTCACCCTGGTTGAGCAGGAGTCGAATACGAACACAACACCCTTCTTCATGAGGTTCTTGGAAACTCTGGATTTCTACTCAGCAATGTTTGAGTCAATGGATATTACCCTGCCAAGGGACAACAAAGAACGAATTAATGTGGAGCAGCATTGCTTGGCCAGGGACATAGTGAACATAATTGCCTGCGAAGGGAAGGAGAGAGTGGAGAGGCATGAGCTGCTGGGGAAGTGGAAATATAGATTGACAATGGCAGGGTTTCATCCATATCCGCTAAGTTCTTATGTCAACTCTGTGATACACAATCTGTTGATGTGCTACTCAGAGCACTATACGCTGGTGGAGAAGGATGGGGCCGTGCTTTTGGGTTGGAAAGATAGGCACTTGATTTCAGCTTCTGCTTGGCATTAGAGTAGTAGTAGATGAGACCTAATGAAGTAGCTGTAGAATGATCAGTACACCTTTTGCTCTGTACCATCATCTTCCTTTTTCTACACTAATGGAGTTTACTAAGTGGGGAATGGGATGGGCTGGCTAATTCGGATCAGATCGGTCCTATTTTCCCTGAAAATTCCCTCATTTGGCTGAGATACAGTTGATCCGATCCGATCCCTTCCACACATTTGGTGGTTTGTGTTGATTTAAACCGCTCTGGTATGAACTTGGAATTTGACAGGGTCAATATTGTAGACACGGACGTGCAGTTTCCCACACCCTAGTATGGTTTGGAGATTGTGTCTGAACTCTAGCTTCGCTTACGCCTATTTCACTCAGGTACATGAGTCCCTGCATTTGAGCCTCATGCCCCGGTTGGTTAGAGTAGAGTAAGATTGAAAGAAAATAAAATGGAATGTGTTATACAGCCATTACCCAGAATAATTGTGAGACTTAGTCAATAACATATGAAGCGTAGTAATTAAAATTAGTCACTTATAACCAAAATATAGCTGAAATTTTTTTGAGTTATATTGCAACTGAGTTTTTTTTGGAATTCATAATTCTATTCGAAGAGCAACAACTGAGTTTTTTTTGGAATTCTGGTGATCAGAAAAAAGATATCCATTGGATCTCATGGGTTAGATTATGCAAATCTAAAGATAATGGAGGACTTGGCCTCCGTGACCCCCTTTTCTAGAATCTCGCCCTTCTTACAAAAATGGCTTGG
This sequence comes from Protea cynaroides, assembly GCA_028583415.1. Lineage (NCBI taxonomy): Eukaryota > Viridiplantae > Streptophyta > Magnoliopsida > Proteales > Proteaceae > Protea > Protea cynaroides. The sequence continues at coordinate 11,974,244 of CM053265.1, forward strand.
AAATTATGTAGTTTGCCCATGTCTACTTGGAGCCAATTCATCAAATCTATTTATTTTCTTTACACGGATTTCCTTAATGCTCCAACTGGATATCATCCTTCTTGGGCTTGGAAAAACCTTATAGAAGAAAGGAAATATTTAATTATGGGCCTGATATGGCAAGTTGGCAATGACAATAAGATCCATGTATATGGGAAGATCAATGGATCCCCTCTATCTGCGGATTCAAACCTTCCTCCCCAAAAATGGAATTCTGTAATTATGAATGGGTATCGATCTTATTGATCCCATTAGTAGAATGGAGGTTATTGATTATCTCTTCCCTTCGAATATTAAGGAAGCAATTTTAAAAATTCCTCTCAGTCTATTTCCTCAGAAAGACCGGCTTATATGGAGAGGTGAGAAGAATGGTCATTTCACTGTTAAATCGGCATATCAGATCATCTGTGATTTTTTTGATGAGCAAAATCGTCTAAGGCCGTCCTCTTCTAAAACTAATAGTTGGGATGATATTCCTAAATCAGTATGGAAACGAATTTGGTCATGCAGTACAATGCCAAAAATTAAATCATTCCTATGGCATGCTTGCGCTCGTGGTTTGGCCTCTGGAGAGGAGCTTCTTCATAGACAGATTCCTGTTGAAGCTTCTTGTAGAAGATGTGGCTATGCAATCGAATCTATTGATCACATTCTTATCACATGCCCTTTCGCGAAGGCTGTATGGTTTGGTTCCAATCTTAATCATAGAATTCCTGATAATCCAGAATATAAGTTGCATCAGTGGATACAAAGCTGGGACTGTCTATTCTCTATTTCGAAAAGATCTGCTCTTCAGTTTGCTGTGAGTAAAGGCTTCTCAAATCTAATCATTGAGTCGGATTGCAATGATATTATTCAGTATTTGCAGAATCCTGACATTATTTGCCCTGCTGAAGTTTTCCCTTAATAAAGGACATTCTTCTTCTAACACTCAATTGTAATCAAACCCAATTTGTTTAGATTTCTAGGGTTGTGAACAAGGTCGCCAATGACCTAGCTAGGAAGGCAGTGACAATTTCGGGGATGTCACTTTGGCCTATCTCCTCTCTCTGGCCTTAGAGTTCGTATTTTGATGAAGTCTCGGCTGTATCCTGAATTTTCTTTGAATAAAATTTTCTCTTACCAAAAAAAAAAAAAAAAGAGATCGTAGGCAACATTATCCCTATAAGAAAAGAAAAAAAAAAAAAAAACCTAAGATCCCCATTTGCATATAATGATATAAGCACATGTAAATAGCAATTTCCCTCGTAGAATATTTAATTCATGTCACTCTCATTGATTTTAGAACTAATCTATTGGTTTGATGGTTTGCCCTCTTACTTGGTCGCATATTACAATTCATAATTCAATTCATCCTTATCTTGTATAAAATTCTCATGTGTATTATGAATGGTTGAATATTACGTTCCTTTTTACTTTGATTTTGATTTTTAATTTTTAAGGTTGATTATGATTTAGGAGAGGGATTTACACTCTAGTAGGGTACACTAAAATCTTATAAGCGGCAAGGATTAAAAGAGTACAAGAAGGACCAGTAGCCGATCAATTGGAGGAGAGAGAAAGAAACTTGGATTTCAAGGAAGAGAGAGATAAACACAAAAGTACACACCACTAGCATAAAACTATTTCATTTTCCCTTATGATTTTTGAAGTACCTAGGTGAACACTTAAAGGGGTTTTTTTGGGGGAGGGGGGACGATCTCAAATTATTAGTAAGCAATAGTAAAAAATACCACTACAATACATGATATATGTGGTTCATCTCCATAGTGTATAACGGACTGTTCATGAAGCAATACCCTAACAGGGTTTCATATATTACTTGATACTCACCAAACACTATTTTTACTGCAATTATAGTCCGGGAACACCTATCCCTGCTTCAGCTTGTGCAATAACACAAATGACACTAACAACACAAAACCCTAACAAGCCCCACCTTGAAAGGTGATTACAAAAAAGAAGCATCCCACTGCACAAGGTTTCAGTTACTACAAGGTCTAGGGAGGTGCAGAATGTATGTAGCCTTATTCCCCGCAATTCGAAGAGGCTGATTCCTTATTTCGAACCCCGTGACCACCAGGTTGCAATATTTGAAAGGTGGTTGTAAGTATTAAGAAAAACTGATAAACAATTACCATGCCCAATTACCTGGACCATCTAGGCTTTTCAACAAAATAAGTAACAAAAGCCAAAACCAAAAGTAAAATAAGAATTGCACATAAGTTATTTCCACCAACGTAACTCTACCATAGAAGTTTCAATGACACCCAATGCAGTCTAAGGATGCGGCTAAGGGTGTCAAAAATGGGCCCGGTCCGGTAGCACGGACCGAGCTAGCCCGATATAACCTGAACCTAGCCCGGACCGAACCTTAATGGACAGATTTCGGTCTTGGCTTGTAAAGCCCGACACCGTTTCAGCTCAAACCGAAATCAGACCGAACCAGCCCGTTAAGAAGTCCGAACTAGCCCAAACCAATAATACCTAACCCGAACACCGGTAAGGTCCATCCGGACCCAGTTTCTTAATTTTAATGGTTTTAAATTTGATGGATTATATTACACTGTTATAGTTCACTTCTTGATCCGAAAGATTATATGAATCTATAGTTGAAAAGAGTATGTTAATTGTTACAATTTACTAAATTACATGCATATAGAAGGAATGATGCTAATTTTATAGATAGAAATAATAAAATAGGCTATATATTCTACATATAAAATAGGTCCGATAAGCTTAATAAGCCCGGTCCGGACCGAACCAGCCCGAAATCACCTCAATAAGTCCATCCCGATAACAAACCGACACCGACCAACCCGATAGTTATTGTGTCCAGCGCAACCCAACCCAGCCCGAACTCTTAATGGACATGTTTTGGGCTGGGCTTATAAAACCCGACACCGATTCAATCCGAACCAAAACCGATCCGGACAAGCCCATTGACACCCTTAGATGCGGCCAACACACCCACTCGAAGCTTCAAAGATATTAACACGTAGGTCGGAATGCAAAAATAACACCCATAGAATCCACTAGTCCTCTCTGATAGCTCAGAAACGTTCAACACTGAATTTTGAGAGCCATGTAAAAAATCCGTGTAGACCATTATATGTGGGAATAAAGAAATCAAACCAATTATATTTTTAATGCAGGAACCTCAAATGCCACACCCATGCGCTCAAGTCGGGTTCGGATCGTCTCTTATTGTTAAAGTCTCTCTAGTCCTTATTGCTGGAGTCTCTCTAGCCGTGATTCAACAATTGAAATTATTCGGTGCGCATATAAATATATGATATGTGCACCTGGTGATCTAGTCGTTGGATTACGATCAGAGAGACTGAACAACAGAAATGTTTAAATCTTCTCTTGTCATTGGGGGGATTCTAATTGTGAACTGGTGAATGGAGTGAACCTGGTGGCTTTGAATCATGACAAAAACGACTAGACAGTCGGAGACGATATTTTTCAGCTCAAACCGTCACAACAATAATTTTCAATTCCACATCCCAAACACGTGATGGATTCTAAAGCCTTCAAATGAGGTTTAATAAAAACCCTTTATTACACCGCTGCCGACTTCTTTAAATAAATTTTATATAATTAAGGGAAATTTACAGCTATCTCCCTTCTTGTCTCTTCGAATTCCAATTATCTCCCAAATATTTTCAATAATTACTTCAACCTCCCCCATATGCCAGATTATATTACAACTAAATCCACTCCGTCAGGCATCTTCCCTTCAAAGCTGACGTGTAATGGACATTAAATTTATAATGTACACACTACCCTCAATTAAGGGGTGAATTGCTTGATTTTAGCCTCATAACAAAAAACAAAAGGGTGATTAGAATATTTTTAACGATCTTCGTACTTGACGTAACACCGAATCAAATCTTAATTTTATGCAATGCATAGCACAATTTTAAACTACTCCATCCAATCATAAATGACGTGGTTGAATATTCGGCGGCGTCAGCGCCACCTTCTGGTGTGCCTTTCCATGTTCCGTCAGATGGGGATAATGATAAAGTGGTGTCTTCTGAAGCCGTCAGATTGAGATAATTTAAATTCTTGAAATTGCAAAAAGGTTCCACCGGTTTTCCATAATTACACATAAGGACGAAATTATTTTCATATTATATGCGCAAACCCTACCAAACATTCAACTTCCCGAAAGCTTTTTCAAAACTTGATTTTTAAGAATTTCCATAGCGTCTTCACCAAACTGATTGTAGCATCGCCATAAGAGTCCGACATCGGAAATAGATTATCCGAAGTGTGTTGCAAAGCTAACATCTGTTTCAAATTAAAAAATTTCAAATGAAACTTGGAATTTGATCACGAAACTATTACCACCTTTTCTGTGAAGCTCTCACAGATCAAAAAACATATATGTTGGCCTCAGAACATTGCTGCACGCTTTTAAGAGATGATCGATTTAGTATTAGGTCAAAATCCAATCAACTCACTGTCTAGACTCGGTCAACTCAGTAATACCTTATACTCTGTAATCATTTGGAACACTACCAAATCACCTGTGCAACCTTTGTAACACTGCCATATTATTTGTATGTTTTCAATAGTAACAACTGTTAGGAACCAAATATTTCCCATCTATGTATGAATCAAAAGATATTAAATCAAGAAATAGAATAAAAGAAATAAATAAATAATCCACAAAGCATAATCATAACAACAATATTTTTTACATGGAAAATCATTCAATCTAAAGGGAAAATATCATGGGACCTAGTCCAGTTAAAAGTTTCCACTATAATGATAATGTGATTACATGGTTTAGTCTTCTCAAGCTTGGTACCTAAGCTTGAGGATCACAAGAAAATGTAACACAAACAAATAACTTAGAGAAATACAATGTTATCTTTCAACCACCATTTTAATGATACTTTCTGATCTCTATAAGCCCCAAACAATCTTCCAATCACTTAGAGAAAATCACTGAAAAACACACATTGCTTCTCCGATTCCTCTGCAAAATAAGAGCATCAGAGTAGCAAGAAAACTTGAAGGAGAACCTTTGATGAAAATCTGCATTTCTTCTTCTCCAAGAGAAATCCCAAAAAGAAAGCTTCAAAACAATATCAATAGCTCCTCCTAAGAGATCTCACATTTTCTACCAATTCCACTAAATCTCTTTATTTCCTTGAAAGAAATAACTTCTTTTGTTATTTTCAAAGTGAGTCTTTCCATTTTTCCACCATCTCACTTAAAAACAAATTAAAAATTCAAATTTAAAATTTCAAATCCACTTTTCAATAAAGTAGATTCACTTCCATAGAGACTCAACTCCAAACATTCCCATGGAATTAGACCTAATATGGTCCAATCCCAACAACATGTCTCAACACTTATCTTACTTGGATTTTTTTTCTTTACCTTTAGCTAAACGGGGCCTTGTTGATTACCTTAACCACGAGGTAGTTTTGACTTTTGAGTTGACTGATTCAGAATTAGGACTTAGAATTAATTTGGGAAGGTCAGTGACGATTTAGCTTAGAATAGGACCTAGATCTTTTCCAATCGTCTAGTCGTGCCAGTCATCTGTTGGACAGATTGGGATGCTCAACATACATGCCAATGCATTTCAATTTATCCGATAGATGACTGATGAATTGAACAACAAGAGATGATCTTTTTCCACTAAAGGTACCTACATAGCCCACAACCCTAATGCAGTCTAACCCAACATTTGGTTGAGTCTCATAGTGTTGCTTCTTAATTGAATCCAAACGCTAGGCTAGACAGGACTTTCATCATATGCAAGATTTATGGATCTGACTGGGCCAAGCCGCCTAGGCTCAGCGGTTTCCGATATCTCGTTTTTTAACCAAAAAAAAAAAAAAAAAAAAAAAAAAAAACCAGGGGGCAAGGGCAGCCCATCAATATCGATTCGTAAGCAGTACTCTTTACACTGATATTAGGCTTTTTTTGAAGAAAATTTTCTTCCACTTGGGGTGAACATTTCTCGTTTTTATTTATTCCCCTACTAAATGAATGTCTGAACTACCTTCTTTACTCTTCATGGAGTCTCATCCAAACACCAAAAGTGGTGGGTGAAGAGAAACAGCTAGGGTCTATTTTTTTTAAATTGATCGATAAAATCTCTTTGCTTTGTACTTTTTAATTTCAATTTTCATTACTAGTGCTATGCCTAATGGTGTTCTACACGTCAGTTGTATTTTGGATCAAAGAAACAAGGTGGAAAATGAGAAGTCCATTTTAGACCTTTCACCAAAAAAAAAAAAAAAAAAAAACAATTTTTAATGCTTTGAGAGCGCAGGTGGAATTGGAATAGCTGATGATACTCCTCAAGTTCATGTTTTAATTGTGTGATCATGGAGGTTCTTCTACTTGCATGTGATGTAATCATTGTAGGGTATGGTATTTATTCATGAAATGTGGGATCAATGAGACATGGACAGTGATGAAATCCCATGCAAAATACACGTAGGTACGTTTGACTTCAAATCTGATTCTCAGCTGTGGTCGAGAATTAGAATTGGCATAGTGGTGTTCCGCACCTACTCTGGAAGCGGATTCTTATAATCAGGCCAGATTTGAGAACTCACCCTCCCAATTATATTATGTGGCGATGAGAATTGCAATTATTTTGAGTCAAGGTTATGTTTGGATTATTTACATAAAAAAAAAAAAAAAAAGGTTATGTTCGGATTATTTACCTAAAAAAAAAAAAAAGGTTATATTTAGATTTCAAGAAATCAGCTACTCCCCATAATAGTTTCGAAACATCACTAACTACCTATATCTTTCAAAAAACATCAATTACATCCATGTAAGGGTGTCAACGGGTCGGTCCGGGCCGGTTTCAGTCCGGGCTGAATCGGTGTCGGGTTTTATAAGCCCAACCCAAAACATGTCCATTAAGAGTTCGGGCTGGGTTGGGCTGCGCTGGACACAATAACTAACGGGTTGGTCCGGTGTCGGTTTGTTATCGGGTTGGGCTTATTGAGGTGATTTCGGGCTGATTCGGTCCGGACCGGGCTTATCAAGCTTATCGGGCAAATTTCATATGTAAGATATATTGCCTATTTTATTATTTCTATCTATAAAATTAACATCATTCCTTCTATATGTATGTAATTCAATAAATTGTAACAATTAACATACTTTTTTCAACTATAGATTCATATAATCTTTCGGATCAAGAAGTGAACTATAATAGTGTAATATAATCATCAAAATTTAAAACCATAAAAATTAAGAAATTGGGCTCGGATGAACCTTACCGGTGTTCAGGCTAGTTCGGGCTTCTTAACGGGTCGGTCCGGTCTGGTTTCGGTCTGGGCTGAAACGGTGTCGGGCTTTACAAGCCGAGACCGAAACCTGTCCATTAAGGTTCGGTCCGGGCTGGGTTCGGGTTATTTCGGGCCGGCTCGGTCCGTGCTACCGGGTCGGGCCCATTTTTGACACCCATACATCCATGTAACTGACGGAGGTGACGGAAATCAATGTTAGACAGTTTTACCCTTTATGTTATTAATTTAAAATTTTTAAAAACTAGTAAAATTATTAATATAACCCTTCTTTCTTCTTCTTCTTCTTTTCTTGTCTCTTTTCTTTTTCCTGATTTACAAGAAAAAGAAAAGTTACATCATTTCAAATTAAATACGATATTTGGGATTAAAATAGAGAAATTAGGTTATGATTTGTCGGGGGAGTAAATTTCGATTCATCTCTGTTTGGAGCGGCTTCGCTGTATTCGATCACAGCTCCTTCACTGTTGGTTTTAGTATGCCAAACTTATGCCCTCCCTTTTTCGGGAAGGCATCTCTCCTTCCTCCATCGAAGAAGCCACTGGCTTTTCAGGTGTCAAACAGAACTGCATCGTCGTTGCTGCCAAGGTACTTGACTCCCTGGTACAATCTAACTTCGACCCTGTAGAGAAGGAGAAGGTGATAGAGAGGTTGAGAAGATATGGAGAAGAAGAAGTACCTGGTTTGGTTTACTCCGGCTGTTCGCCGCTCGGAAAATAGTCTTGTAGAGGGAAAGTTGTCGTTGTTCATCGCTCCATTCTCTTGTCCACGCTGCTACACGAACACGTATGAAAATCGAAGATTCCATCCCTTCGATCCTTCAATTCATTTCCATAGTCCATTCCCGTTTCTATGAAAATACAGACATCCATCCCTGAATTCCTCAAAATCGACCTAAAGTTAGCATCCATTATATGAAAACCACGACCGAGACTTGAGAAAACCGATCCTCAAATTTCACCTGATTTTTCCCATCCACTAGCAATTGTATATTTTAGGGATTCACATCGTCTCCTCCCAGTGGTTTTGGGAGGACGCGGCAACCTATCTTGGATGGCCGCCACGTGGCTCTCAGGTGAATCCGAGACCCACGTCTGAGCCGACACCCCCTGTCGGCTCGGCTTGTCGGCTGGGTGTCGGTTCGGACGTGGGTCTCGGATTCACCGAGAGCCACGTGGCAGCCATCCAGGGCAGGTTGCCACTGTCCTCCCATAACCAATGGGAGGAGAGGATGCGAACTCCTATTTTAGTGGAAACTGATGCGGTAAAAACGTGAAGTTCAAAGCGTACGGCAGTGGGAACAGGACAGTCATGAATTCGATCTCACATCGAAGTAATACGTCCAGGAGCTTTGGGAGCCAAGCTATAGAAAGGAGATTGTTGACATATTTGGCGGAGGCGGCGGCGCCATGGAATTGAAGGAGATGAAGAGATTGAGGAAGAGTTCCAAATCATGTTGGAAATTTGGAAGAAGTCCATTAGACCCTTCGATTCTTGCCATCGATTCTGGTTCTTGAGGTTTCCCAACTCTTCTGAAACTCTTCTTTTGTTTTTTTCTTCTTCTGTCTTCTAGAACCTCCTTTCTCTGATATTTCCAAAACCAAAAGCAGAAGGCTTTTGTCTCTGATTTCAAACAAAAGATAACCCTCTTGACCTTTGTACCATCTTCTTTTATCTCTCGATTTCATCTGCTCTCTTACTGGTTGTTTCACTTGTCGACGACTCTATCTATCAAGTTCCTTCTTGTCTCCTTCGCTCTACGGTGTGAGATGGTAGAGGCAGCAGTGGTGTGCGAGGGTGGAGAGAGAGAGAGATAGAGAGATAGGGAGGGGCGGTGTAGGAGGGTGGAGAGAGGCCATGATGGGTAGCGAGAGAGAGACCATTTAGGGGTTTAGGGTCAGTTAACTGAGGGAGGGTAAAAAGGTCTTTCAATTTATCTGTTAGGGTATTATTATCCAATTAAAATTTGTTTTTGGATGACATTAGCAACTAAAAGTCTTGGTTAAACTGAGTGGATCTATTTGATTAACGGTGGTAAATGTTTGGGTGGTAGTTGATGTTTTTTGAAAGGTATAGGTGGTAGATGATGTTTTGAAACTATTATGAGGGGGGGGATAGTTGATTTTTTTTTCAAAAAAAAATCTATTTTTTTAGTTGATGAGAGAGATACATAAAACTGTGTATTGCATAGACTAATGCTAAAAACTGTGTATTACATGCACTTTGATGGGCCATTAATTCTTATCCTCTTAAGGTTAAAACATAAGGAAGAAGGCGTGACCTTGACGAGTTTGGATCACCTCAGGTGCATGTACATGTAATATCCATGGGAGCCCATTACCGTTGATGTATTGTGGGACCCGCCTCAATAGTATAGGACCCATTAAATATGGATGATAGTAAAATCCAAAATATATATATATATATATATATATATATATATATATATATATATATATATATATATATCCATGCAAGTGACCTATTCTCCTACTTATGGGGGAAGGGGTTATATCATCAAACAACGGACAAGATTAACATTAGCTAGGGTATCAAAATGTCATTCTCCAATCCTGAAAATAGAATTAGAATTTTATTGAAAATTAAAATAGGATCAAATATGCCCTCAGTACTCACGAAGGCGTAAATGCGGCTGCAAGAAAACCCCAATCAGCTAGGGGGCAGTACGTGTGAGTCAGAGCTTGTCTTTTTGCAGGCCTCATTCTCTCATTGCATGCGTGTTTCAATTTCCTCCCATTAAATAACCGAATGCATGTACGGAGTCAGTACCCAAGCAGCAGATTCGACCGAAAATATATTCCATCGCAACGGCCAACAAGTGTTACAGTATTATCATTATCTTCTCTAGAATTTTTATCTCTTCATCCATACCATTTTCCTGCGAAAATAAAAGGGAAATATCTCAATAACTAGGACTTTTAACAGACATCTTCAAATGCAAAGTAATTTTTCCCTTGTTTTTTAGCTTTAAATTAAAAAGCTGTGTTTTCTTGCTTTCCCTAATTACGAAATGGGCTTATATATTTAATACAGTTCACCTTGCACCGAAATCCTGTGGACAATTCATGCATGACGAAATGATATGCATTTTAGAACATATATGAGTAGTAGATGGTACTTTCTAGCCAAAAGCCAAAAACCCCATGAAGAAACTGAAGAAAAAACGGAAAAAGAAACACTAGTACCAACATGCATGTAAAAGGATAACTAAAAAAACAGTGCTTCAAAATAGAGAGAGGGGGGGGGGGGGGGGGGGGGGGGGGGGGGGGGGGGGGGGGGGGGGGGGGGGGGGGGGGGGGGAGAGAGAGAGAGAGAGAGAGAGAGAGAGAGAGAGGGGTTGCCAATGTTGTTCGTGGTAAAGCTGAAAGACTGATTACAGAAAACGGATCCCGATAAGGATTACCAGAACATGCTACAGAGTTCGCTTTTCATACACTTTATAAAAGGATAGGCTACATAAACCCGATTTAGAGCTAAAAACACCTAAAATTACTTAACATTTTCTGAAAAAAAAAAAGAAAAAAGAAAAAAGGAGGTATTGCTTACTGATTACGGTCAGAGGAAAGAGACGACGAAAACTGGCATAAGTACCGGGGGGATGATCTCTTCAGCGGCTGAAAAACAATCCTTGTTGCTGAAAAACCCTTGTCTGATCAGTGATCTGCTTCACTAAAAGCAGCTGTTCCAAGGAGACAACACAGCGTCCCTCTGAATACAGCTTGGTCTGAACCACCGGGGAGTTCACCAGTACCTGTAGCAGTTGCTGTCGGTTCAGCCTCTCCAACCCAGTACATCCACCGAGATTAGCAGGTGTCTGAGACGTAAAGCTCGACTCAGATGGCATCGACTGCAGCACGCTAAGCTGCGCCTGGAGGAATTTGATATACTTGTATACCTCTTCCAGCATTGTGGCCATGTCCATCTTCTTCTCCCACGGCAAAAGCTTCTGCAGACACCGTGTTTTGTCGCTTATCTTCTTGCGTCGCATGCGCGCCAGCATGCTTTGAGTCATCAAAGGCGGCATCACTTGAGGTTTTTGTTGCTGAAGTGCAGGGAAGGAGGCAGTGTTCAGTAACGGCAGGTTCAGATTCCTCATGACTGCCTCTACAGTCCACGAACTGGTTAATGATGAGGATGGCCACAGATGAAAGCTATTGGGATCGTGTTGGTTTTCGTGAACGGTGACTTGATTGGGAGAAGGAAGAACCGGTAACTGACGAAAGGATGAATTACAAATCATCAAAGGCTGGCAGGAGAGTTGAGATCTGAAGTCGAATCGATCTCCTTCATTGACCGCCTCTTGCTTTGGAGTTATGATTTTTTCTGGATACAAGGGAAGGGATTTCAGACGTTGATCTACTTGAATGGAGTATGGAGTCATTTGCTGAAAAGCCAGGGGATCTGACGTCGGAACAAACGGCAATCCAAGAAGAGTTGGTCCGATGGGATAGTCTGAAGTACCATGAAACGCATGAAACGGTGTCTGCTGGAGATTTACATTGGAAACAGCCTGAAAACTCAGGCCAGCATCAGTGTAGAAGCATCCGTCTCCATTTGTCTGGTCATGAAAGGAGTAATGCAGATGATGGTCAGAATCACCGGATCCTTCAGCGATGAATCTCGTTGCGAGATTTCTCTTCATCTTTGCCGTTCTATACTGATGAAATTAATCGAGAGGATAGCTCTGACCGATCGAAGAAAACAACAGAGACAGAGAGACGGAAAGCGAAGAGGCTCTGCAAAATGAAGTGAAACAAGCAAGGACCTTATTGAGAGTTGAGGCGGCGAGCTTTATAATAGCCCAAGCGCTATTTGGGAATGATGAGCCACGTGGAGGTGTCCTAAGGGCTGCGATCGTCTGGTGCAAAGAAAAGGATGGACGGTTAGATGCTTTTGCTGGTTATCTGGGCCTTCCTTCTTTTTGTCTCGACTGTATACGCTAGAGTACTGAGTACTGCCTGCAAAAACAGTTGCAAAAACGGCTGCAAGAGTAAGAATGATTAAGAATGATTGCTTATCTTCGGGGAAATAATATTGACACGTGGCCATGCGTCCTTTGGTTTCCACTCGTGCCAACTTCCTCATTTTGGCCGTTTCACGAGACGCTGGGAAAAAGGAATAACGGGAAAATAATTGGTTGCATATTTGCCAGCGGGTGCCGACTGGGGCCAATTGTGACCAACGGATTTTTTTTTCCCTATTTTTTTACGGATTGAGATCCTCCGTAGTGAGACCATCGTGTAATGAGCTGTAGTGAGGATCTCACCCACTCAAAATAGATCGATACATATTTCGATCCACTCAAGATGCATCGAGATACATACCGATTTACTTTGAGTGGGTGAGATCCTCATACAAGGGTGGCCTCACAACAAAGGATCTTTTTTCCTTTTTTCATGGATGTAAATAGATAATCGAAATTTGGATTTGAATTGGAAGGTATACATCTCTGTTTAGAAGGTATTTAATTATGGCCACAGTCACATCCGAACCACATTGGATCAATATATATCCCTATTAATATATGGATATAGGCCTAAACTGAAACGTTAAAAGGAAAAAAAAAAATATATGGAATTACTTTATTGTAAAATAAAGGTATAATTACATGATAGAAAAAGTTTAGGGAACTCACTCAATCCAAGAATGGGATTCACTCACCATTAAGCATTAGAGAACCTCCACTCACCATAGCGGCTCACATTGACACACCTTAGTTCTAAAAATACCCATTATTCTACTTTCATTCCTGGATCAGGAAATCCGTTAAAGAGAACACTGTCCATTCTGGAATGTGCTCTTTTGCCCATTCTTTATTCTGAGTTTATAACTGAAATGCCTCTCTTTCACCCATTCTCATTTTATGATAGGATTACATTCTCCATTTTGAGAATGCATACCAAACACAAGCTAATTATCATTGATGTCTATGATTTACCAATGTAGTTCGAAGATTAGTATCAAACTAACCATTATGGATTGTCTATCACTTACCAAGTCTCAGTTGGTTAGAAGTGAAGTAAGGCTGTGTTTGGTACAATTTCTCTTATGTCACGGAATGCGTTAGAGAACATGATCCATTCCAGAACGTGACCTTCGGGGCCCTTTTTGCATTTTGAGCCTAGAACATAAATGTCTCGTTCGTTAACTCATTCTTATTCTATTTTTTGAATGCATTTTTCATTCTTAGAAGCATTTCTATGAATGCATATCTAACGCAGCTAAAATTTTCATTGGTAAAGTGATTTGAAATAAATAAAATGAAATGGAAAAGGAAAAATGAGAATTTTTATTATGGAGAATATTTGAAATGAAGTGGGAAAAACTGTTAATTTTACTTCACAGTCACTCACCACTTCACTTCTGACCAAACGATGCAAACGCAGATGGGATTTTAGCATATATTTTTGTTTTACTTCCCTAGAAGATAATGGTCCTTGTAGAGTTAAACGTAGGTTGGGCCTGAATGCCTGACAAAGAGAAACCTTCCCCAGATTTTTTTTTTCTTCTTGGGGCTAGATCTAGGCTCAGCCCATACCGGAAGTTTTGGGCTAATGCAAAAGTATCTAAAGAGTTGATGGATTTCATCCTCAGCTGTAGGGGTGTCAATGGGCCAGTCCGGGCCAAATCATCGAAATAGGTTCATTAAGAGATTTGGGCTGGGTAGATTACACTGTGTACATTAACTAACTGGCCGGTCTAGTTTCGGGTTGTTATCGAGTTGGTTTAGGTTAAATGCCCAGTAGGAAACCCATTAAAGCCATCTAGAAGGCTGAAGTAATAAAGTTAAGGCTTAATATTCAATCTAAATCAGTTTGGTTAGAGCCATTATCGAGTTTGGATTCATCAGTCCGATTTTCGGACCTGTTACGAGGTAGTCCGGACCGGGACCAGAAAGATATGGCATACCTCAACCCTAAACATGTCCGACAACAGTTCGATCCAAATCGGTTTTGGGTTAATTTGGACCGGATCGGTCTAGGTACCTGTTCAACCCCAAAATTGACACCCCTACTCAGCCCTGTCCTGTCATATGTATAATTTTTGCACGTGATGATTTTAATTTATAATGATTGATTTTCAATTATAATTAGGCTTAGTTTAAGGATTTTAGTTATTTCAGGTTTTTATTTGGATGATGGATCTCAAGCCCATGGGTTATATACATTGAGGATTTTATTGTTGTTTTTAATCTTGACCCTAAAAACTTAATTAGATGGGTGGTTGAAATTGTTCAAGGTTTTTTAGGGTTTTAATTATTATTATTTTTTATTATTTTTTTAATATGTAATGGGGGACTAGAAGATTGATACTGAATTTGGATATTTTCAATGAGTTTTCACTTTCTAAAGTATTGAAGAACTTCACCATTTTCAATTCCATGCTTTGAATAAGAACTTGCAGAATATTCCGGCTCCTGCAACAGTGTTTGGAATTACCGGAATGTCTGTTCTCTTCTGATCTGAAAGGAACTCCTTCGATTAAACGTCTGGCGGAGCAAGCTCGGCGCTTTGATGTCCGCCCCTCTGCAGCTAATCCGTTGGTTTCCTTGTTGCTACAATCCAACCCGCTACAGAATATTCTTGCTCTGGCGCCCATCGAAGCGATTTCGAATTTCAGATTGCTTCTACGGTGACCTTAGTACATTTACCATCTTGCCCTTCTAGGAAAGTTTCCACCTCCCACCACATGATTGCCCCATGTGGCGTTGTCTCCTCTTCAGCTTCTTCGAGTGTGCTCCAGCTGGTGGGGGTGAGGGATGAGGTGTTCCAAAATATCTCCTCCTCTATTGAGCCGGTTCCTTCTGATTGTGCGGATTTGGCCAGGTTTTTTTGGTTTAACCGCTCCTCCTTCTTTATCCCCTATTCCACTTACTTTGTCTCAGCAAGCTGTCATCACAAATTTTCTATGTTACAATCCATCTTTGGCCAATGCTATTTTACAACTCGCCCCGCATTTGTCTGACTTATCTCTCTCTGCTCCCCCATCCATGCCCCTTCCTTCTCCCAATCCGTTCTCTTGGGGCGTCTGTCGACCCACTTTCTCTTTAGCAATAGTAGCAGTTTCCGTCGGAGGTCACAATGCAACCTGTCCCTCTTTCGATAGCTCTGCCAACAGAGGCCTCTCTATCTTCATTCTAGTCACGACCGAAGTGAGCTCGTTCAGATTCTCCCTCAGAGGAAGATACAACCAGCCAATCTGTTCCCATTTTAGCCTATGGCCCCATGGAGGCTGGGAGAGGAGTCATGAAAATCCTGAGTTGGAACTATCAAGGGTTGGGGAGTCCCTTGACAGTTTGAAACTTTTTTCATCTCCTCCACACTGAACATCTGGATATTCTCTTTCTGATGGAAACCCACATGTTACGTCCTAAAATTATACGACTGCTAAGATGCTCAGCTTATTCCCATGTGTTTATAGTAGACCCCTACCACTCTGGGGGTGGACTGGCTCTGGTGTGGAAGAATCCTACTTGGATTGAGCGCATCTAATCGTCTCATTGATTGTCAAGTCCATGTGACTTCGTCCTTGCAATTTACCTTAACTTGTGTCTATGGGGACCCCATTCGTGCTCGTCGGTAGTTAGTGTCGGATCAACTGGTTTCGTTGGCCTTGTCTCGCAATGATATGTGGTTATGCGTTGGTGACTTCAACTCCTTTCTAACCTGGAAGGAAAAAGAGGGTGGTAATCAAGTTTAGGGGTGGGACTGTGCCTTCTTTCGGCAAATGCTTGATGCTTGTCATTTAATGGAATTGCCGTCCCATGGGCCTCTCTTCACCTGGCCAATTGCCTCTCTTCACCTGGACAAATTGGCGTAAAGGTTCAGATCTTATTTGCATTAAGCTGGATAAGGTGTTCGTGAATTCTTCTTGGTGAACCCGCTTTGTGAATGCTGCGGTACAGGTCAAGGCAGTAGTAGGCTCTGATAATACACCTTTAATGATTGATACCAATGGTCTCCGGGTTACTGGGAAACGACCTTTCTAGTATGAGGCAATGTGGAGTCGCCATCCAGACTGCCTATGGGTGGTGAAATCTTGCTTGGAACCTTCATCTCAAGGTTTTATCCCTGCTGCCATAATCACTCAAAAGGTACACAACACCCAACATACCTTCCACGCCTGGAAAAAAGAGGTCTTTGGTCGTATTGCTTCCAACATTCGTTCTTTGCAACAGCAGTTGCAGGATCTTCAATCCTGCTCTAATGATGACTTTTTCCAACAGAAAGAGGACCAACTAATGCGTCAATTGGAAAAGGAATTTCTTAAAGAGGAGCTGTTATGGAAACAGAAGTCCCGTGTTCAATGGCTTCAGTCCAATGATGCAAATACCGTCTTTTTCATGCAACGACAATACAAAGACGCCATCGTAATCGTATTCTTCATCTCAAATTACAATTGAGTGAGTGGGCTTAATCAGAAAATGAGATTTATGATGCTTTCCTCTCTTGTTATAATACAACTTTTAAATTGGATGGGGTTTCAGTAGTTAACTTGGACAATTTATTGGCTTTTATTGAGCCTAAAGTGACTGCTGACGTGAACTCAGTTCTCTTGGCCATTCCAGCGGAAGACGAGATTAGAAAGACGGTTTTTAGTTTTGCTCCCTTGAAATCTCCAGGACCTGATGGTCTCCCTCCACACTTCTTCCAGCACTTCTGGGACTCTACAAAAACTGACTTAATCAGGTTTGAGGAACAGTTTTTTTAATCAGGCTTTATCCCTCCTACTCTCAATAGTAAGTATATTTGTCTCATTTCGAAAGTCCAGCAGCTTGAAATGGTGGACCAGTTTCTCCCTATCAGTCTATGCTCTTTCTCTGTTAAACTGTTGTCCAAAATTATGGATTTTCGTTTAAAAGCATATTTGATTGAGTTAATTTCGCTGAATCAATCAGCTTTTTTGAATGATAGAGGTATAACTGATAACATTCTAATGGCTCATGAGGTACTTCATTATTTGAAAAATCAGAAAAAATCCAAATCATACTTTATGGCTCTTAAGCTGGATTTGAAGAAAGCTTATGATAGGCATAGGCCTGAATGGTCTTTTATTGACTTGCTTCTCTGGAAGATGGGGTTTGCACCCAAATGGATTCATCTTGTTATGCAGTGTATTACAACGGTATCTTATACTCTACTTATAAATGGGGCCGAACGGGGCTCCTTTATTCCATCCAGAGGCATTCGACAAGGGGATCCTACTTTCCCCATTGATTTTTATTCTCTGTGCTAATGCTCTATCCTCGATTTTGAATTGGCATCTATCACAAGGCCTCATTAAGGGCATTAAAGTGCACAACAGGTCAACTCTTGTTTCTCATCTTCTGTTTGCTGATGATTGCTTACTATTCTCAACGGTGAGCTTCAATGAAGTTAGGAAATTAAAAGAGTATCTTGACCTCTATTGTAGGGCATCGGGTCAAAGGATAAATTTGGCAAAATCCTTATTTATTTTTAGCCCCAACACACCCATGAAATTTAGGCGTTGGTTTTCTCATATATTAAAAAGCTGGCATATCAAAATACTTGGGTGTTCCTACTGATTTCTCTGTTCCTAAAAAGTTTCTTTTTCAGGATCAAGTGGAAGGACCGTCTCCAAGCTTCAACAATGGAAAGGGGGGTTGTTATCTCATGCGGGTAAGGAAGTTTGTTTGAAATCTATTGCTTTACAGATTTCCAACTATATTTGCTCTCATTTTAAACTTCCAAAATCGGCTCTCAATTCTCTTAAGAATGTTGATCTCAATTCTACTCGAGCAATGGGGAAAAAAGTAACCGTATTCATTGGGTCTCTTGGGACCATATGTGCATGCTGGAGGATAGAGGAGGTCTTGGTTTACGTGATCCTCAGATGCAGAATCTCACCTTATTAGGCAACTTGGCTTGGAGAATTTGGGTCTTTCCACAAGCCCCATGGGTGCAGCTGCTCAAATCCACTTACTAACCCAAAACTGACTTCCTTAATGCTTCACTAGGCAGTCGCCCATCTTGGATGTGGCTACGCATTTTAGTAGGTTGCCAGCTTCTTTTGCAAGGCTTGAAATGGAAGGTGGGTCATGGATTTCACATTCGAATTTGGGAGGACCCGTGGTTACCAAATTTTCATGATAATTATCTGTTATCATCCAAGCCTCCGAGCTACTCTTTAGTCTGGGTCTCTGAACTTATTGACCACTCCACACTTACTTGGAAAATGGATTTATTGTCTCATTTATTTTCTGCTGTTGAGGTTTTGGCAATTAAACAGATACCTATTTCTTTCTCACAGCTTGAAGATCGACTGGTCTGGAAGGCCTCCAAATCTGGTTAGTTCACGATGAAATTTGCTTACTGGTTGTTGTCTAGAAGTAGGATCTGGCAACTCAACCATCATCTTCCTCTCATGCTGTGTGGACTCAAGTGCCCTCAGCTGTCTGGAAAGGTATCTGGTACTCTTACACATATCCCAAGATAAAGCACTTCCCTTGGCGCTGTTGTGCATAGGGCTTACCTTCTAGTGAGAGTATGATCAAGCACCGAGTCTAAGTGGATCCACTCTGTCGATGTTGTGGTTTGACGGTGGAGTCAGTGCACCACATCCTTTTATCGTGCCCCTTTGCTCATGCAGCTTGGCTCGGGTCGTCTCTCGCCTTAATTGCTCCAACTGATGAATCAACTCCCATCCACTCATGGTTGATGCATTTTTTCCACATCCAAGCATCTCAGTCGAAGTGGGTGAGTAGAAGGGCGTTTTCCTTCATCGCCTTTATGTGTTGGTTCTTATGGCTATCTAGGAATGAGTTATATTATGAAAATCAACCATCATCTCCCACTGATGTTATCCGTCGCACTCAATTCGCGTATCAGGAGTATTGGTTAGTTGTGGGTGAGGATTCTAATAGCCCTATTGTTGACCAATCGGTCGCATCTCCGCACTTAACAAATTGAATGCCACCCCCGACTAACTATTTTAAACTCAATATTGATGCAGCTATGGATGCCACCAACCATCGTGCTGGTATTGGGGTGGTTCTTCGGAATTCCTTGGGTTTTCCAGTGCTCGCTTGTTCCATTCCTTCACATTTTTCTGATGTTCTTCTAGGGGAGGCCTTGGCAGTTCGGGCTGGGCTTAATTTGGTACTACAATATGGGTACCGTAATCTGGTGGTGGAATCAGACTGCTTAGAACTTATTAATTTGTTAACGGGTCCTTCCAATGTTGCTCAAACTTATGTACAGGATATTGTAACTGATATTTCTGTTTTGGGAGGTCAGGCTCAAGACCTCTCCTTTTGTTTTTCTCCTAGGAGTGCTAACTCTGTAGCGCACTCCTTAGCTCGGAGGGCTATGACTTGTTCAAGAGCCGTCATTTGGCCTATCTCCTCTCTGTGGCTTATCCAGCTATGTAACTTGGATGCTGTGGTTGCTCCTGTTTTATCTAATGAATAGATCTTTCAGTTACCAAAAAAAAAAAAAAAAAAAAAAAAAAAAACCAATTGCCGAACCATAAGGGATTGTGATTCAAAGACAATAAAACATACACATATATATATAAACTACATATTGAAGTTGGAAATATTCAAATAAAACCATCACCATCAACATCATGGGAATGATCTTCATTCCTTTTCTGTGGTGATGAATAAAACCATTACCATTCTACATTAAATGGAGTGAGTTTGGTTGAGATGAAGTTGGATAGGGTTAATTAGCAAAGACAAGACATTGTTTCTGGTTTCACCGTCTTGAACCGCAACGCCATCTCCATGTTGGTAAACAAAATGAGAGACTCTTGCAATGTTGTAAGAGATATTAAGAAACATTGGAGGCAAATGAGATGAGTGGGAGATGCAGTTTTCATTCATTTTCTTCCATGATTCAACAATCATGCCTTTTATGTGCTCTCGAGTTTTTTTCTCAGAAACTTCTTCTTCCCTCATGTAACATAGGATTGACGATGGAGCATCCCCTCTCTCCAACTCTGTCTGTCAAAAAACACTCTCATTGTCATATTATCTACCAAAATAATCCAAAATACATATATGTATATAATTATGGGGGTGGGAGGTTTGGCATTGGTAGTACATTTATCTGCCACATTTGATGAAACTTTCAAGGGATGAAGAAAAAAGAAGTTTTTTTTTTTTTTTTTTTTTTTTTTACCCATTGGACCTCATTAGTCGTCCGATCCCCCTCCAGCCCACCACTGTGAACCACACCATGTTGGGCCCACCTTCACACAAAAAAACACTACGGGTTCCACTGGTCTCCCAATCCCTCCCTGGGTCCACTGTAAAAAACACTATTGTGGGCCTCATCTTGGCACAAAAAAAAAGTGTACCGACTACAAAATCTAGAACAGATGGGGAGTGAGTTAGTAGCAGTTAGTTTTTGGTAGAGGTAGAATCACTATTTGAAATTGGTTTAAAAAGTTTTATAAAAAGAGTAGGTACCGCTGAAGTCCCCAAATCATTGCAAAGCCGAAAGATCATTGACGGATAGTACAGAAGATCCTGATTGGTCTCCAAGAAACCTACTTCATCATCATTCATCTCATGGGCTACAGCAAAATATGCATGAACTAGAAGGATGGACCCTGAGGATGAGATCCATGCATTGTCAAGATACTCTTTTAGGGAAGGTGAGGATCCGTTGTTGTACCATTTTGCCTCGACCAATAATGCTTTACAAAAATCTGTCCACTGAGTTTAATCAAGAGTATCAAATAAAACTGAGTTTGGAATTGAATAACAAGAAGGGGGAAACAAAAAAGAACAACCAAAACAACTAATGTTCTTACCACTTTCTTAAGATGGATCATGATTTTCCTATTTTGGTCTTTCTCGATGCCATCGGTGATTTCATCTGTTGTTCTAAAAAGTGCTTCAAAACATATCTTCATATATTCTGGAAGATGCTCAATTTTTTTGTCGTCCCACCTGAAGAAGGAAAATAATTGGTTATGTTCTATAATTCAGACAACATTAAGATTGCGTTTGATATGCATAATTTATATTCATAGCTAGAAATACATTCTCAGAATGAAGAATGCATTCCTACCAGAGAATGAGAATGGACTAAAGTTTGAGGGATCAAAATTGAGAATGGGAAAAAAATGTGTAAGGATAGAAACAACACACGACAACACCAAAAAGGTTGACTAACCCATGGTGTCACAAAATGTCATATATCTAACTAAATACTTACACACCAATATGATTTTTTATTCATGGCTTCTTGATTCTAACCTGTCTACTGCATCAGTGAATTCCTCTAGTTCATCCATTGTGCCATAAATGTCATAAACATCATCGATTAGGATTCAAGATTTTTGTCAACCATTTTCTTAGATAACCATATTGAGGCTCAAAAACTATTCCGACAGCCCATAAGAAACACTCCACTATTCGATGCCTTGCAAAGCTCAATTTCTCAGCAATGCCCTCATTCTTCCACCACCTACACAACATTAGAGAAAGAAAATTACTTTTCATTATCTTGTTATTCATAAAAAAATCACCAATGCTTTGGTGCCCTAACAGTCCAAATCTTAGACTAAGATTCCGTGAGGACTGAGGATCAAGTATTGGTTTTGAAAAAGCCCTTATAAAAAATTCATCAAAAAATCTTTCTCACTTGAAATTTATCAAAGCCATGGCCACAGAGATATGACTACCAATGATTTGAAAGACATTACCTATATATTTCCTTGAGCTCTCCTTGATGGGTAGCTTGCACCATGTTGAAGTTTAATTTGGCGAGTTCCAATAAAATAGGGTTTATATGCTCCCTTCTCTCATATATGTTTGTGTACCACCTAGCCTCCCACCATTGCACTCTCCAGTGGGAAGGAACCTCCAACGCATGGGAAAATTGTTCAACAAAGTATGGGTCCGTATTTTCCTTGAGATCCTTTAGAGTTCTACTATAAAAAGCTTTAGCCTTGTCCATCATGTTTTCCCCCTCTAAAGCAAGGTGTGAAGCTTTATACAAGCTTAATATTCCTTTAACATCTTGAGAAAGGCTTGTCAAGAAATTACCGGCTTCATCCATGAAGCTATTAAACACATCTGCATCTCACATGTCAAAAAGGAGTTGAAATTAGGATATCAGACATCTATGTTGTTGGGAGTTTAGTCCCACACCTACTACCAGTCTTCATCCCTCCTTACACATCATAGGAGTCCATCTACCTATTAGTTTAAACTTTTGTGATAGAAATTTTACATGATATCCTATTAGGTATTCATCATCACCATTCTTCACGTGTCCGTAGAATGTACTGCCACACATTGGGTGGGGGGGAGTGTTTGGATATCACACCAACTACCAAATAGTCTTCAATCTCATTTATACACCTGGGAATCCCTCCACCTACTAGTTCGAACTTTTGAGATAGAAACACTTATTTTTTTGGGTAAGTTTCGAGGTAGAAACTATGCATGTCCTGTTATTGACTGTTAAAGAATAGGTGAAATTTGTATCTAAACTCCTAATATAATCAATCAACAGGGGATTAGTACCTTGTGACACAAAATAGCCATGTTGCCTAAGGAGCCTAAAGCAAAGGGTTGTAGCATGGACATCAGAATCCATTATACCACTATTGTTTATGACAGATTTCAAAGCATCCAATGCTCCTGTGATCTCCATCTCAAAGTGGTACTCCAGACCTAACCTTTGGAGGTCGTCAATGAAGTCAAGCTGCGCCAATGTAATCATCTCGTTATTAATTATGAGCATATGCCTCACATCCTCCTTTAGGTTCTCCACTCGTCTTTTGCAAGTGTCTCCCTATTTAATGAAAAGAAAAATAATTATTAATTATTAGTATCTCATATGGTAATGTACTGATTTACAAATAGCCTATGTAGCAAATGGGTTATCTAAGCCTACATGCATGTAAAGTTCAAACCATGGAAGTATTCTATGGAAATTGAACCCTAATCATGATGTAAAATAAAAAAAATAAATAAAAAAATCTCGATCACATAATGCAAAGATTAACATGATTTGCCAAGATTTTAGGTCTTTAATCATGGCAAAATGATAACTGTTTTACCATCAAACGCCCAACCTTTTCAGACTTTACAATATTTTACCTACCCTTCAGAATTAACCTGCTAAAGACATCCTACCCCAACTTAATTAACCAACACATTCATATGCTGATTAAATCATGTACGACAATAAGTCTTCCGTCACTCTCCATAACTTCTGGACCAGAAAAGAAAGTAAAAGTCTTGTCTCTGACATTAGACCAAGAAATGGCACAACTAAATCGTCTTTTTCCGACCTGCCGCCTGCCAAGGGTGGGATTTCAGCCGGCCCACCTCCCCATGTATTGGTAGGCGGGCCGACTGATCCCCAACCCCTTGGATCAGCCACAGGACCCTCCTGCAACAGGAGAGGATTTGGATCCAGAAATGGCTAAGTATAACAGATCTAAGGCAGTATAACAGATCTAAGGCCAACCAAAGGTTTCGGAGTACAATATGATCGTGACGTTTTTATCCTATAAAAGTTTGAACTACTGTGGCGATACCGATCCTAGATTGATGACCACTAATTCTAAGGGTGTCAACGGGCGGTTTCGGTGTCAGGTTTTATAGGCCTAGCCCAAAACATGTCTATTAAGGGTTTGGGCTGGGTTAGACTGCACTGGACACAATAACTATTGGACTGGTCCGGTGTCGGTTTGTTATCGGGCTGGGCTTATTGAGGTGATTTCGGGCTGGTTCGGTCCGGACGGGCTTATCAAGCTTATCGGGCCTATTTTATATATAAGATATATAACCTATTTTATTATTTCTATCCATAAAATTAGCATCATTCCTTCTATATGTATGTAATTCGGTAAATTATAACAATTAACACTCTTTTCAACTATAGATTTATATAATCTTTTGGATCAAGAAGTGAACTATAACAGTGTAATATAATCCATCAAAATTTAAAACCATTAAAATTAGGAAACTGGGCCTGAATGGACCTTACCGGTGTTCGGGTTAGGTATTATTGGTTCAGACTAGTTCGGGCTTCTTAATAGGCTGGTCTGGTCTGGTTTCGATTTGGGCTGAAATGGTGTTGGGCTTTACAAGCCGAGACCGAAACCTGTCCATTAAGGTTCGGTCCGGGCTGGCTCGGTCCGTGCTACCGTGCCGGGCCCATTTTTGACACCCTTAACTAATTCTAAGGATCGTTTAGGGGTATCCATGGTTTTAAATATAGGTTGTATCGATCAATTTGTCTTGGTTTCGACTGTATCGATACAGATACATAGTTGATACAATATTGTTTTGCTGAATTGATTTAAGGACCTATCAAACCAATACTTGATCAATACAGGTTGATAGGAACTGATATTGGCTGACACGTGGCCAATATAGGCTGATATTGACCGACACCTAAATGATACAGGCCGATACCTGATCGATACAAAAAAGATATGCCACATCAGCATACGGTCAATACCTAACTCATACAAAAAAGATATGCTACATCAGCATATGGGCAATACTTGACTGATTATGGTTGATATCCATATGTAATAACGATACCCAATACTATGAATTAAATCCATTGGGGTTATATAATTTGGGACTGGATCAGTGGATTCAATCTGCTCCGATCCGATATCCTATTTTTTTATAATGTAATTATTTTGCATTTGTAGGGGTGTGCCTGGAATTTTAGCTTTCATATATTAATATAAAATTGCTGACCTTATACCAATAAAATAAAATAAAATAAAAACCATCGGATATGGTTGCTAATCATCCAGTATTAGTAGGGATATAAAAATAATACTTAACCTTTTATTAATAAAATAAAAACCCTATCGAGTAATGAAATGGAACTAAAGCAAAAAAGTTTTTTTTCAGCTGAATTCGGTTATGGATGTAAATGGATAGTTGAAAATTTGGATCTGATTCGAATTCGAATCCGTTTAATGGAATCCAAATTTGAACATTCGAATTTGTCAAATGCGAATTGTTGGGGTCGGATTCGGATGCGAATTCAAATATCACTCAAACAGACCTGATTATATCTGCTCTGTTAAGGCTACTGTTAAGACACATATAACTTTAGTTTTTAGAGTGTTAAGACGCATAATCTTAATGACCAATTGATTTTTATGACCAGCTATCAATAATAGGTGGCACATTTGTTTTAAATTATGGTTTTCATTCCTTTTCCTTGCAATTTATATTCTAATTCTATTTTCCATATTCGAATCAGATTTTAACCAGATATCCAGTTAAAAATCGAATTCGGATTTGGTTTTTATTCATCCGATGGATTTTGGATCGGATGAGGATGAGTAAATGGTAAATGGATTTGAATTCGGATGATGGTGTATCCGATTTGAATTCGATCCATTTACATCTCTAAATCCAACCAATACCAGCCAATACGGAATATCAGAACAAATTAAAAACAGTCGATACATGGAATTAAACCGTTGCTTCCAGTTGTATAAGGGAATAGGCTACTTAATAGCCAGTGTGAGAATAAACTCCCAACAATAACTGATCAGGAAACCTTTGATCCCCATCAAGACTGATATTGACTACAGCGGAAATGTGGCCTGATACCTAGAACTAAAACCTTGGGGAATCATAATGCAAAGTAAGATAAGTGTAAAATCATAATGCATGCATCTAAATATCAGAAAACTAAAAGTGGCTAGATATCTCTCACCGCGAACTCGCTTCGTATTGACTGCACAAAGTCATAATCCCAAATGTTTGGATTGTAATTGGCAGTTCGCCTCTTCTGTGCATCATCACTACTAACATGCTTAGGTGTAGCTATGATGTTGTCCATAGTGACTCGCTTATGAATTTATCTCTGTTATGGAATTGGGGATGTAAGAACCTGCAAGCAGTACTAGAGTAAGATTTCAAAAAAAGAAATGTTTAGTTTGATGAAGATGATAGGGTGAGAAAGAACTCAGACCTCAAACCTGACTTCTAACTTAAATTTGCTCTCTTTATATAGAGGAAATGTGATGGGGGCGGCTTGCTTGAATTTTTGTGATCATGCAAGCCCACATGAAGTAGCAATCAATCAGATCTAAAAAGGACTCAATTGCAGGGCAGGTGCGAAAGCAGCTGAGTCTTCAATGTGAATCACATGTTCAAATTTTGTGGTGTCGGACTTGATATGAAATATCTCTTCCTCTTTCCTTTTGTATTGAGAGAGCGAGAGGGTTGTCTTTTCAAAATTAATAATTAAGTAAAAAAGAATGGACTTGTATTGTATTCTTTGATGATTTACGTTGAGAGGAATCTTCTATTTATAGGTTACAACCAAATATTGTAAAGAATATACAATAACAGAAATATGGAAGATTTGCAGCTGATCACATGTGATATGAGGGATATCACTTGTGATATGTCTTTGTTCTGGATTTGACTGTCAAAGATGATGTGGGATTGTGATCCCATAACAATAAACATAAAGAGAATGGAACTCTATTGTATTCCTTGAAGATTTACATTGAGAGGAATATGGGTGTCAATTTTGGGACAGAACCAGTAGCCCGAACTGAGTCGGTCCGAATTAAGCCAAACTCGACCCAAACCGAACTATTATCGGACATGTTTCGGGTTGAGGTATGGCACATCCTACAGGTCTTAGCCTAGTCCGGGTTAGCACAAAACCGGTCCAAATAAGCAGACCGATAAATCTGAACCTGATAATGGTTCAGACCAAACCGATTTAGACCAAATAATAAACCCTAGCTTCACTATTTCAGCATTTTGGATGGTTTTAACAGGTTTCTTATAGGTCTTTCAACCAAAACCGGCCCGAACCAGCCTGATAACAACCCAAAATCGGACTGGCCTGTTAGTTAATGTGCACAGTGTAGCCCACTCAGCCCAAATCTCTTAATGGACATGTTTAGGTAAAGCCCTATAAAGCCCAACAATGATTTGGCCCGGACATGTCCGTTGACACCCCTCGAGAGGAATCCTCTATTTATATGTTACAACCAAATATTGTAGAGAATATACAACAACACAAATATGGAATATTTGTAGCACATCACATGTGATACGAGAGAGATCACATGTGATGTGTCTTTGCTTTGGATTTGATTGTGGAAGTTGATGTGGGATTATGAACATATATAGGATTGTGAATATTGAATTGCAAATCTAGATTTAATGCTACTTTTCAATATATCTAGTATTAATAACACTAGTCTACAAAATATTTTTAATCCATCGTTAAAAGTAACTATGTCTATATCGTCGTAATTGATTATGAGGGCCTCCTAAATGCCGAAAATAATATTTTGAGTCGATGCAAGGTTGCAAGTGGATCTTACATATAACCCCAAGGGGGGAGCTGAGTTGGCAATGACCCTACCCCTCAGGAAGCGGAAGGTACTGAGTTCGACTCTTCTTACTGCCTTGGGGCTACTCACACAAGGGTGTTAAGTGCTCTTTCTTTCCTGCTATGAGTGTAAGTGGAATGGTTCTCATTCAACCCTGGAATGACCTGGTCCATGCGATTGTGGGGTCAGTATGGGCCTGCAGGATTAGTCAGGCAAAAGGTCTGGATACCCGTCGTTAGCAACAAAAAAAGTGGATCTTACATAGTGTAATATAATAAATTTATTACTTATCCATTATCAATTTGTTATTCAGTGTATATATATATATATATATATATATATATATAGTCATATATGAATGCGCGGCTAATGATGCTAATGTAAAAAATAGGACACCAATGAATATTATATCATGCCTTATTAAAAAAAAAAAAAAAGAAGGGAAAATTACTTGTATCACCCCTAGATTTAAGTTCAAATACATCTATTTAGCTTATGTTCACAACAATTAAAGGAAATCCCCAAAGGGGAAATTTTACGGGGGGGGGGTTTTTTTGAAAGTTAGATTTTTTGTTATGTTCTCAAATATCCTTATTGGTATTGTGAAAAGACTATACTAATATTCTGTGAAGTAAAAAAGACAAAATGACCCTTCCACTTCTTTTCCCTTTCCCTTTCCCTTTCCTTTTTTTTTTTTTTTCTCTTTTTTTCCGAATAGGGGGGGGGGGGGGGGCGCCGAGGGGGGGGTGAAATCATGAATAGATATGAATTCAAATCTCTCTTGCGACGGGGGGGGGAGTTTGAAAATCCTCAACCATTGGGATCTGGTTAGTGATCGGTGAAAACTCTTTGGGGTGATGCGGGCGTAAATCTCTTTAAAGAGAGTGGAGGAGCATCATACCCAGGCCACCCACCCGAAAACCTACAACAACATCAAGTACTTGGGAAGAAATGGTAATCTTTTTCCTTTAAGGGCGAACACCCCGAAGGGGGGAAAGAGTTGGAGCCCCCAATTTTATTATTAAAAGATGGGAATCTAGAAGATTTTGGGGTTAGGTTTTTTGTGGGAAAAGAAATTTTTTTTTTTTTTTGAGTTTTTTTTTTGTTTTTTTTTTTTTTTTGGGGGTGTTTTTTTTTTTTTTTTTTTTTTTTTTTCTAAAAAAAGTATTTGTTGATGTTGGGTTTTTAGATTTTTAAAAACAAAAACAACTAAAAGTTTCAAAATTTTGTCTCTCTTTTCGATTTTGGTTTTGGAGGGAAATTTTTCCACTTGTATTTTTTGGTTGGCATAGCTTGTAGGACTTCTTTTAGTCCCATATTGCTTGGAGAGGAAAGTTGAGGAGATATATATATATATATATATATATATATATATATATATATATATATATATATATATATATATATATATATATATATATATATATATATATATATATATATATATATATATATATATATATATATATATATATTGTGTGACCTATAACATCTTGAGCCCTTAAATGAAAGGATGCCTCTAGAGGGAAGGGTCCGGGGTTCGGGGTTCTTTTCACACACGCGAGCGTGCATCGAGCCGAGCCGTGCCGTGCCGGGCGGGGCGGGGCGTGGCATAGGCGTCGGCGTGGGTGCGGGTCTATCCGCACCCTTTGATTTGGGACTTCTTCTTCTATTAATATGAAAAGAGTCCATTAGCATAAGGTTACAACAGTTTATCCGTATACAACTCCATCTCTCTCTCTCTCTCTCCTCCAGTCTTGTTCTGTTTTTATAGTTATCAAAATCAATCGGTTTCTCTTTGAGTGTTGATTGTAGCCGTCGGGATTCTGATGAAGACCACTTGTTGGAGTGTAACCTAAGTAGAAGAAGCTTCGACTTCGGGGCTGTTTTATCTTGGGGATTAATCTCACGGGAACTCTTTGCACATAAGGGGTGAATTAATTTTAAGGATAATGACCGGTGGCACGACTCAGCCCTATCCATATTGTTAATTTTACTTCATAAATTCTGTAAGTGATCTGCCTTAAATGTTATTAATATTTACTTTGTTTCTTGTAACTCTGTAATAGTCTCAAACTTACTCTGTAACATACTTTTCATACAGTTCTTAAGATTAATTCACAGTTTGAGACTGGGGATCATGGCTGTTGAATCTAGTTTGACTGCTTTTGTTGTTCCATCAATGGAAAAATTACGCCTTGTGACTGAGTTTGACAAAATTGAATCATTCAATGGGTCAAATTTTAAGAGGTGGAAGCAGATGATGAAATTTGCATTGGCTCAACTAGGAGTGGTATTTGCTCTGTCTGAACCCATACCGACTGAGGAGGATGATCCTATTGTGAAAGCCAATCGGGTGGCATAGATAGAGGCTGATTATCAATGCAAAAATAGGATTCTGAACTCATTGTCTAATGATCTTTACAATGTGTATGCATCTTATGAATATGCTTCTACTATCTGGAATGTATTAGAGAAAAAAATATTCATTGGATGATGTAGGGAGTAAGAAATATGTTACTGCAAATTTTTTAAACTTTAAAATTAAAGATGACATGAACATCTCCATGGAAATCGACCTGTTCCAAGTGTTGGTTGGAAATCTGGTTAAGGAAGGGATTAATTTACCTTAAACCTTTTGTGGCTGGGGCTCTCATTGAGAAACTACCCTCTTCATGGAATGACTTCAAATCTCATATGAAGCATAAAATCAAGGACTGGACACTTGATCAAATCATTGTTCGAGTCAAGATTGAAGAGAAGAACTGGGAAAAAGACAAGGTAGAAAAAGCCAAGGAATTCAAATCCAAGGCAAACCTTGTAGAGTCCGGGAAAGGAGAACAGTCCAAGAAACGAGGAAGAGAGCAACCCAATAAGTCTCATCACATGAAGAAGGACAATAAGTTCAAGAAGCCAAAAGGCACATGTTTCTTTTGCGGGAAGGCTGGTCATTTCAAGAAAGAATGCCGACTTTATAAAAGGAACAAGAGTGGTGACAACAAGGGTAATGACAAGGCTAGAGTTAATCTTACTGAAGAAAATAAATTCACGGCGGTAGTGACTGAAGTATATCTTGTGGAGAAACCCAAAGAATGGGTTGTTGATACTGGTGCAACTAGGCACATATGTACTGACCGAAATTTATTTATGAAATATTCAACGGTTAGTGATGGTGATCTTGTGTATATGGAAAATTCCCAAACATCTCAAGTCATGGACAAAGGACAAATACTTCTAAAATTAATATCTGAAAGACTCTCATGCTTAATGATGTTTTATATGTTCCAGAAATTCATCGAAATTTGGTGTCAGACTCTCTTCTCAACAAGGCAGGAATGAAATTAATCTTTGAAGCCGATAAGGCAATATTGTTAAAAGGAGATGTTTTTGTGGGTAAAGGGTATGTGACCAATGGTCTTTTTGTACTAAGTGTTAACAATGTAATGAATGAAAATGTTTCTTTCTCTTATTTGATTGAGTCCTTTGATTTATGGCATGGTAGATTAGGACACCGAAGTGCACCATACATTAAAAGACTTGCAAAATTAGGATTTATTAAAGGAAATCTAGAACCTCTACATCATAAGTTTCCTATTTGTATAGAGACGAAAATGACCAAAAAACCTCATAAAACAGTTGAAAAAAAAAGTGAACTTTTAGAACTTATCCATAGTGACCTTGCTGATTTTAAGTCTCATGAGTCAAGAGGTGGCAAAAAATACTATATAACATTCATAGATGATTATTCTAGATACACCAAGGTTTATCTTTTAAGGACAAAAGATGAAGCAGAAAATGCATTTAAAGCATACAAAAAAGAAGTGGAAAATCAATTAGGGAAAACAATCAAGAGATTAAGAACAGATAGGGGAACTGAATATGGAACTCAAAGCTTAAGTAAATTTTGTGAAGAAAGTGGCATTATACATGAAACTACAACACCTTATCAACCTGAATCTAATGGAATTACTGAAAGAAAAAAAATAGAACTTTAAAGGAAATGATGAATTGTTTTTTAATAAGTTCTGGTTTACCTTTAAACATGTGGGGGGAAGCAATTCTTTATGCTTTCTATATTTTAAATAGGATACCTCCTAAAAATTCTGATTTAATACCTTTCGAATTATGGCATGGAAGAAAATCTTCTTTTAATCATTTAAAAGTTTGGGGTTGTTTAGCAAAGGTCTATATTCCAGAACCTAAGAAAAGAAAACTAGGCTCAAAAACTTGTGATTGTATTTTCATTGGATATGCACAACATAGTGTTGCATATAGATTTTTGGTTTTAAAATCTATTGAAAATCTGTTTGATGTAAATACCATAATTGAGTCAAGAGATGTAGAATTTTTCGAATATACATTTTCTATGATTAAAGATCAATTTAATAATCAATATTTTTCTAATAATATTATTTCTAAAGATCATAATTTGAGTGCTCTCAGTAATGGAAATAATAATAAATTAGATTTCAAGAAGGATGATCAAATAAGAAAAAGTAAAAGACAAAGGAAACCTACCAATTTTGGGGATGACATGCTTGTTTACTTTGTTGAGAGAGATCCATTAACATATCAGGAGGCTGTAACATCTCCTGATGCTGTATTTTGGAAAGAGGCTATAAAAAGTGAGTTGGATTCTATTATACAGAATCATACTTGGGAATTGGTAAACCCTCCACTTGGTACAAAGACTTTGGATACCAAGTGAATTTTTAAGAAAAAACTTAAGCCTGATGGATCTCTTGACAAATTTAAAGCAAGATTGGTGGTCAAAGGTTTTAAACAAAAACAAAATATAGATTACTTTGATACTTTTTCACCTGTTGCTCAGATTACTACAATAAGAACTATGTTTGCTATTGCCTCTATATATAAACTTGTTATTCATCAAATGGATGTTAAAACAGTTTTTCTTAATGGTAACTTAGAAGAATAAATTTATATTAGACAACCAGAGGGTTATATCACATATGGACAAGAACATAAAGTATGTAAATTAATTAAGTCATTATATGGTCTGAAACAAGCACCAAAACAATGGCATGAGAAACTGGATAGTGTTTTGGTATCAAATGATTTTGTTATTAATAATTCTGAAAGATGTGTATATAGCAAATTTTCAAATGAAAAATGTGTATTTATTATATTATATGTTGATGATATATTAATTATGGGATCTAATCTTAACATAGTGGAAAGAACAAAGAAGTTTCTCATGTCTAAGTTTGATACAAAAGACATGGGAGAAGCTGATGTAATTCTTGGAATCAAGATCATCAGAAAAGGTGATGAGATAATATTATCTCAAGCACATTATGTAGAAAATTTACTAAAAAAGTATG
Organism: Protea cynaroides; assembly: GCA_028583415.1. NCBI lineage: Eukaryota > Viridiplantae > Streptophyta > Magnoliopsida > Proteales > Proteaceae > Protea > Protea cynaroides. The sequence continues at coordinate 12,007,275 of CM053265.1, forward strand.
ATTATTTTGAGTATAAATCTGTTAAGACACCTTTGATGTCTGGAAGTTATCTTGTAAAACATAAAGGTGAACCAATTTCCCAAAAAGAGTATTCTCAAATCATTGGTTCAGTATCTTACTTGATGAATTCTACAAGACCAGATATTGCTTTAGCAGTTGGGAAATTGAGTCAACATACTCATAACCCTGGAAAAGAGCATTGGGAAGCTTTAGTAAGGCTATTAAGATACTTAAAAGGAACAATAATCTATGGGATACACTATAGTGGAAAATCGACAGTATTAGAAGGATATTGTGATGCCAATTGGATTTCTGATACAGAAGAATCATTAGCTACAAGTGGATATGTTTTCACTTTGGGAGGTGGAGCGATTTCTTGGAAATCGGTTAAACAAACATGTGGTACAAGTTCTACCATGGAAGCAGAATTTATAGCTTTGGAGAAAGCTGAATCAGAAGCCGAATGACTTAAAAACTTGGTGACTGAAATTCCATTATGGTCTAAGCCGGTACCACCCATATCACTATATTGTGATAGTCAAGCTGCTATTGCTAAGGCAAAAAATAATATATATAATGGAAAAAGGAGACATATTCGACTAAGACACAATTTAGTTAGACAATATGTTAGTGAAGGAACGATAGCTATCAACTTTGTAAAATCAGAATTGAATCTGGTAGACATATTTACAAAGCCTTAGACCACCAAGATAATACATGATGCATCTAAAGGAATGAGCCTAAAACCCGTGACATAAGTCATGTGACGGATACCCAACCTATGTGAGAGGAAGTCCCTGGAATTAGGTTCAATGGGTAAGAACGAAGTCACTGGATGACTTGATTAGTATTATCAAAACTTGCTCATTCTGGTTAATGGGAAGATAATATTCACCACAATGAAAAGAGGATGAGTCATAAAGACTCTTAGTCAAGCCAAATGTCCTACTGAAATGTGGGGGTGTGTTAACTGTGGTGTACATTATGGGCTGACCTAAATGGATGTAAGAGATGGGTCCGTCTCTGATTAGAGTTTCAAGGGTGAACTCTCTAAACACTCATGAATCTGAGATAGGGACAAGGCCACAGAAAAATGTCCACCTTTTACGAAAGGAATTAGTCGAGGGTTGGATTGTAAGGGATGGTTGGTATGTCGGTCGGCTATACCGGCGAGGAAAAGGTTCAAGAAGCGTGGCTTCACCCGTACTCTATAGCGTGATGTATCAGACCTAGTGTAGATTCAAGTTCAAAAGACATTGCGACGACGTCTCTTATATATCCTAATACAATTAACATTCTATTTTGTTTTTCAAAATTTCGAATCTTGTGGGGGAATTGTTGGGTTTTTAGATTTTTAAAAACAAAAACAACTAAAAGTTTCAAAATTTTGTCTCTCTTTTCTGATTTTGGTTTTGGAGGGAAATTTTCCCACTTATATTTTTTGGTTGGCATAGCTTGTAGGACTTCTTTTAGTCCCATATTGCTTGGAGAGGAAAGATTGAGGAGATATATATATATATATATATATATATATATATATATATATATATATATATATATATATATATATATATATATATATATATATATATATATATATATATATATATATATATATATATATATATATATATATATATATATATATATATATATATATATTGTGGGACCTATAACATCTTGAGCTCTTAAATGAAAGGATGCCTCTAGAGGGAAGGGTCCGGGGGGTCCGGGGTTCTTTTCATACACGCGTGCGTGTCGAGCCGAGCCGTGTCGGGCCGGGCGGGCCGGGCGGGGCGGGGCGTGGCATGGGCATGGGTGCGGGTGCGGGTGCGGGTGCGGGTGCGGGTCTATCCGTTAGCTTATTTTTTTGAAAGGGTATGTCTCTACGTATTTGAATACATAGAGACATGACGTATTTGAATAGATATGAATTTAAATTATTTTAATCTCAACCATTGATCTTTATGATCGTTGGGGAGATTAAATCTTGACCTTCTATTCTACTGACGCATCCTTTCATCACAACCCGTCAGATGGATACAACTTTCCATCGCACCCTTTGATTTGGGACTTCTTCTTCTATTAATATGAAAAGAGTTCATTAGCATAAGGTTACAACAGTTTATCCGTATACAACTCTATCTCTCTCTCTCTCTCCTCCAGCCTTGTTCTGTTTTTATAGTTATCAAAATCAATCGTTTTCTCTTTGAGTGTTGATTGTATTGTAGCTGTCGGGATTCTGACGAAGACCACTTGTTGGAGTGCAACCTAAGTGGAAGAAGCTTCGACTTCGGGGCTATTTTATCTTGGGGATTAATCTCACGGGAACTCTTTGCACATAAGGGGTGAATTAATCTTAAGGATAGTGACCGGTGGCACGACTCAGCCCTATCCATATTGTTAATTTTACTTCATAAATTCTGTAAGTGATCTGCCTTAAATGTTATTAATATTTATTTTGTTTCTTGTAACTCTGTAATAGTCTCAAACTTACTCTGTAACATACTTTTCATACACATGAACATCAGTGGTAACTAGGGCTGCGACAGGGTTAGATTTTTCAAAACCCTAACCCTGATCCTGGGTATTTTAAACATAACCCTAATCCAGCCCAACCTTGTCAGGGTTAGAAAATGTACAACCCTAACCCTAACCCTACCTTGGCAGAGTTGGACCTAATCCTAACCCTTAGCTGATTGACCCTGACAGGGCCAGGTTGGGCCGAGTTAACCCTGATTAACCCTGATTTAGGGTCGGATTGACTCTGATTGGCCCTGAAACATATAACAATTACAATAACCCATGAAATTATTAAACATATAACAAATATTGATCGACAAACGCTAGTCTCACTCACTCTATCTGTCTCAAGCATCAAGGCATATACGCACACATCTGCATACAAATTTTTAAAAAAATAAAAATTAACCATCGGATATCGGATAAGAAAAACTAAAAATGGCATCTAAGAAACCCTGTTCAAGGAATGAAACCATGAAACCATGTTATTGCTGATTTTTGAGCATCACCAGCACAGGCTGAAGAATAAACTAATTGTCTTCGGAATCCATGTTTTATTGTTGTCGCTTGTTGTTATTGACGTCGTCGGAGATCGATGGGAGATGAGAGGAAGTCAAATCCGGAGTAAAATAGTATCCAATCTCGGTCTGTCAATTGATCTCAGAGGAAAGAGAAATTTACAGCCGGAGCACAAGCACGACGTAGTCCATACACACTTCTGTTCTGCCATTCTTCTCCCATACAATCCAGAAACCCTTCTCTCCTAATCTGAACAAGATCTTCTTCTACCAAGATTCGAATCCATCACCATTACTAAACCCCAATCGTTTCTTCCTGAAACCCTAAAAACCGTATCATTAAATGTGTATTTTGGAACCCGTCGCCATTACTAAACCCATACAATCCAGAAAGTTGAAACCCTTCTCTCCCAATCTGAACAATATTGTTTTTTGGAAAAATGTAATTTGGAGCTGAAATTAAAATAGAATCAGATTAAGAGAGTGATCAGTGTCAGTCCACTCACTACTATATTTGGAACCTACAAAATAAAAAATCTGATGAAAGTATATACCTATTTGGGAGTGACAGAGAACATGAAAGAGGGGCGGCACTAATCAGTCTCCACCACCTTCCACAACCCATGTTCGGTTTTGCAGCTTCAAAGACAATTCTCACGAACGAAACAAAACCAGCTGTGAGGTGGGGTGGTGAGGGTTGGACAACTCTGAAGACTGAATCGGATAAGAGAATATACTAGAGAGGCGTCGGTTGCGATGATTAGGGTTAGGTTAGTCAATTATATATATATATATATAGGGAAATGTTCTTGTAACAACGTTTTGTTATTTTTCTAAACGTAATAAGAAATCTATTCTGCCACATGGGCAGAAGATGTGTCCATTTCAACCATTAGATAGAAAGAGCACGGTCTAGATTACCCTCATGTCGAATTTCAAATTCTAATTTAATCAAATACCCCTATGTATTGGCATACATCTTGTGTACGAGTATTCTAAACATTACTATAACATTCTCCAAATTTGAATGAATTAGATTAAAAAAATGGTAAAACTGAATGGTCTAGATTTATTTTGTTACGTTTCCAAATGTAACAAACCGTCATTACAATAGCAACCCAAAAAAGTATGTGAAACACCATCTATCACCTATAGGTTTCTGAAATCATCATCTACCACCCAAACTTAATCAAAGATACCCATTCCATTAGTAGAGTCCCATTAAATGATGATGTCATCATTAATTGAAATTTTTTGAGACAATAATGCCCTTATTATAGTAGTGAAAGACCATTTTACCCTTACAATCATGTTTCACCCTAACCCCCAAATTGTGAAAAGGAAAGAGTAAAAAAAAACCCGTAGACTCTATTAAACCTTTCTTCGCTGATGATGATACCCACATATGACTCCTCTGCAACGGTTCTTCTTTGCCAACGACAACATCAATAAGAAGATCATAAGCAAGATCAGAAACTGAAACCTAATGGGGGCGTCGTCTGATGGGTTTTCTAGCGTGGATGAAGCAGAGGGATCGGAGAATATTGGAATTGAGGGTGGATGACAAGTACGTGGCAGGTGATGCACTGACGGTGGCTGCAGACGGGACGGGCAACTTCATGACCATCGCGGATGGGTCGTTGATGATGCTGATGACGATTCAAAGAATCAGACCCAGAAGAACTCGAAGTTCGCAGTAGGAGTTGAACCTGGAGCGATTGCCCCTGGGGCAACTCTGACGCTCTGTGGAAGAAGCAAAGCAGAATATACTCCCAAAATTCAGAAGAAAAAATCAGATTCCGATTCTTGTTCGTGAATTGATGATGACATAAAAGGACCTTTGCTTTTTTCGACTGAGATGTCGAAACCTCATCTCTTATTTCTCCCATCTTCTGTTTATCGGTGGTTGTAAATCCATGAATAGATCATCCGGTAATGATTCATGGACTTCTTGGATGGTCTCCGGGATGATTGGTTTATGGACTTTCATTTTAAGCTCTGACTGAGCTTCTGTTTTGGTAGGTTCAGTAGAAGCTAAATGATCTTTAAGCTTCTTGAGCTCAACCTGAGCTTGACCCAGTTGGGATTCCAAGGCTGCAATATGGGTTCCCACCTTCTTCTTCTGGTATAACGAGCTAGGCTGAGAGCTCCGCGGGGATTGGCGGTCTGCGACTCCCTCCACGACCATCGCGGATGCCATCGAATTCACACTAAAGAACAGCTACGATAGGACTTCTCGCCTTCTCTGCAACTATGATTGCTCATCTCTTTTCTTCATTCTGTGCTCTCTTTTTTTTCTTATTCTTCTATATTGGCGATTATACTTGGTGGTCTGAATCCGAGGTTACGATTTGAAATCTGCATTTCGAAGCTCCGCTCTTGCTTCGGTATTCATCGCAATGCAGAACGAATGGTTGACGACGTTTTCAGGCCAAGGTACTACTATGTCATTCCATGAATGGATGTTTACGATGGTCCAGAATGTATAGAATGAACATGATTTCTATCAAAAGCACATGATTTCTATCAAAAGCATCAATAATTTGGGGGAAAAAATGGCATGGCAACAATCTATCTACCTCTAACACAATCTTTGCATCCTGGTTTTTATCAGCAGAGAAATAGCGTCCCCATTCTTTCTCCAATTAATGATGGTCCTTGAAGAACTACAACGGCTCAACAAGAACAATAGATTACATAGATGAGTTAATCACAAGACAAAACAAGTTAATTTGAAATCTACTCGTCGTTGGATGTAAAAGCGTACAGTTTAAGCAGAACAAACTCTAAATGTTTATATTCGATAATTTGAATGCCTGAGAAAAGATTACATTTATAAGAATACACAGTATCATTTTGTTACAACAGATCCCGCATACTATGTATCAATGGAGTGTTGAAGTGTTGTCGTTGAATATAACAACTGTAGTGAGTCGGTTGGGATCTTCAGGTGATGTGGCGAAGCCTCAGGTAGAGCGTTGGTGGTAACACCAGATGGTTCAGCATCAGTTGGAATATTCACTTGAGGAGGCGGAGCCTTGGGCAGAGCTTTGGTGGTAACGCCAGATGGTTTAACAATGGAATTCATCGTCTACATCCCTGACCAGCATCTCCGCTACTGCCCCTCATGTTGGCATGAGGAAATCTAGTGGATGTAGTTTACTATGCGCACATACCGATATATTGGTATACACACACCGTGGATGACAGCCACTTGATTTTCTCATGCCAACATGAGGGGCATGAGAGGATTTGAATCTAGTTTTAATTGGGTTCTGCTATAACTCTGTTTGAGTCTCTCCCCCTCCCATGATCTCTCTCTATCGGATTTTTTCAATAACTGCAGGCAACTTGAGCGGAGATCTCCGGCGATGTCTGGAGCCATTTGAACTGATCAACCTTGTGTTGGTATGTCTAAAACGTATGCAATATAGCAAATTCTTCATCTAGATTGGATGATTTGAGGATATTTTCCTAAGAATCTATGCATGGTGTTATGATCATGCCACACATGACATAGAAGAGGTTATAACTGTCGCACCCCAATTGTGGACTAACCAATGGTGTGATGAACCGTCATAAGAACCAACGGTTCAACCAGGATCTCGTATAGGCTATGCCAACCATGTTAAACCAAAACACATTCCACAGTAATAATCAGAGATACTAAAATAAATAGTGAAAATTTTATTAATAATAAACTGAGGTCTAACATGATAAATATTAAATAATCCAGTTATCTCCAAGTAACCAAAACATAATTAATACATATTACAAGTATCAAAATACGAAAGTTAAACACTAAGCGTAATCATCGTTGAAACACTCACTTAACAAGTCATATTCATCATCCACAGCTTGGACATCCATAGCCGCAACATGTGCATACGTTGGTGCATCGATATAATCTTCGACAGTAACACCTGCAACATCAGAACTAAAAAGAATTGCGTGCGAGAGGGTCAACTCTCCAACTTGAGCTCAGTGAGAAAACAAAATAATGTAACAAACATATGCATGCATTCAATTCATATCTTTGGTCTGATTTTAAGTTTGCCATATGCTATAGAAAGGTTTGGTGGCACCTGCGCCTCTATACACGAGTGTGTGAATCCGCTCAATGGATCAAACACCATTGCCATCCCACATACACACACCATGGAATAGAGATAGAGCTAAAGTGTCTGGATCAAACACCACCAATACTTCCCTTAATGCCTTACCCATACCAATACGTAAGCCCTTATTGGCGAGAGCTTGCAAACTGGGCTCACAACTAACCAATCCTAAATGTCATCCAGTGTATCTAAGGCCTCACCCCAGCATCCCTCAATACGTCCATAGAGATAGAGCTAAGGCCTCCCGATAGAGTCAGAGACCACACAGTCTGAGAACACCTCTCCTGATGCCCTACGACGTAATAGTTCTGCTAAGGTAATGGCGATACGACGATGTCAGTGGGCAAGACTTGAGTAGAGATAGAGCTAGAGTCTGGTGATCAGGTCAAATACTACCATGCCACGTTCTCCCCCTGATACTCAACTCGCATCAAGCACAATAACCACACACACAATTACATGCCTATTCCTAGATCATCATCATCATGTTATAAATAGACAGAAATAAATATGCATGAGCAGTAATAATAGAAATATTGGATGACATGTGAGATGCACATTACAAGCATACAAGCATAAAAACATTCATTGCATTGGACAAATAAAGTAAAATAGTTTGTTATTATCTAATTAGTTTAGGTCTTGTTCCCTCACCTATTAGCAAAACTTGATCTCCTTTCAAGTCTTATAATTCTCTTTGAATCAATTTAATGACCTAAAAGTTATATAAATTTAAGTTAGAATTCATGTGTAATGTGTTATAGTAGTCAGAAATCAAAACAAATCACTGATAGGTGTCTGATAGGTCCTATGGTCGTATGATGTGTTGACCTTACTGCGTACGGTTGATACCCTATAGTCGCACTATATGTGACCATACTTTGTAACGTATGTTTCCTGAATTCTTCCCGAATAGCTATGGTCGATGGTATGGTTATCCTATGGTCGATCTATGGTCGAATGTAGCGGTGACCATAAGCTTGTTTAATCCGAATTCTTCCTCTTGGCTCCTCAGTAGGGTCCTTCCTAATGATCATTCTAAGGTCTATACTCTTAGTTTAACCAACTGATTCCCCAATCCATTCTCTATGGTCTCCCCTTTGAGATTTGCTAAGAAAATCCCATAGTTGAATCCTTACATTAGGTTTGGTATTACAATTTACACTAAAAATTCCTACTCTTAATGTTTTAAGGCTTTAGAGACAAGGTTCATACTTTACTTATTGCAGGGAATCTGTAGAACTCTTCTCTCAGCCTTCTCCTTAGCTTTTTCTCTTTTTCCTTCTCTTCCTTCTCCTCCTTTAGGGTTTGCTAATGTTCCAAAAGAGTGAAAAATGATTGAGGGACGTCCTTTATGTAGAGAAAAACTCTCTATATAGAGTTCTCTAATAATAGGAAAGAGACCTTCCTAAATTTAAGAAAGTTTCCAAACTCAGAGTCTAATTTGGGGTATTACGGTCGATGGCCTACGGCCGCAGAACCCGTCGACCGTAGGGTCGAAAACATTGATCGTAGTATCAATGGTCTGTGGTCTTTGTTTCTTACCATATGGTCAACCATACCTACCCAGGTATTCGATCATACGTATACTTTTTAGAGTGTTGGGTCGATTTTTATACCCAGTTTATGATCCTACTTCACACGGTCAGTTCACTTGATCCAACAATGATGGAAAGACTTGGCACGACACGGTTAAACCGGGTTAGTGGAGTGCGGGTGTTACAACTCCCCCCCCTTATATAAATTTCATCCTCGAAATTTGCACATATCTTTCGAGTCGAATAGGTGAGGATATTGCTTCCGCATAGCGTTCTCTTCTTCCCATATAATTTCTTCTACATCTTGGCTTTGCCAGGTTACCTTCACATAATAAATATCTCAGTTCCAGTGATGTTGTACCTTCCAACTGGTGATCTAAGCTGGTACCACTTCAAAAGTTAAGTCTTCTATCAAATTCGGAGGATCTATCGTTAACACGCTTGTTGGATCTCCAATGTACTTATTCAATAGAGACCAGCGAAATACGTCGTGCACACTAGAAATAAATGGCGATAACGCTAGTTGATATATAATTCTTCCACGTCTCTCTAAAATTTTATAAGGTTCAAAATATATATAGGGCACAACTTTCCCTTATTGTCGAACCGCTTCAAACCACACATAAGTGATATCTTCAAATATACTTTATCACTTATAGCGAACTCTTGGTCTTAGTGTCTCTTTTGACAACCTTGAGCTATCTTGGCCCTTTTTCTTTGATCTTGTCTACCACTTGATAGGTTTCTGTGACAAACTCAGGTCTTACACTTCCTCATTCTCCAACGTCATTCCAAAATAGAGGAGTTTTAAGAGTGTATTTATAGGCTAGAATTAGGGTTTAGTAACCCTATTAGGATTAGGAAGGTTCAGGCATTAGGGTTTAAGAAAATGGGACCCACAGAGATCCAATTCCGGATCTCCACACTCAGCTGCGCAGAGCTGACCGGTCGACCGGAACCATCGACCGGTCAACATAAAATGATAAATATTTGACCGTCTTTGATCCGATTTCGTACCTGTTTGTCATCCGCTCGTCCCGTCTGGCCCGGTGATGATCGGAAGACCTGCTACGACACAAAACCAAGGTTTAGACCGGGTTTACGGAGTGCGGGTCTTACAACTCCCCCACCCTTAAAAGAAATTTCATCCCAAAATTTGCATGTAGGTCTCACAAAAACCACATTCAGTTACAAGATATTGATTTGGACTATTGACAAACTTCTCAAATATCTTTCTAGAAACATCTTAGGTGCATTTACTAGAAGAGTCTTTTGGGTTGCCTGTGGAACATAAAGCTAATTCCAAGCTTAACCCATATGACTTAAACCTTGTTTTAATCAGAACCAATTAAGCTATGCAACCAAATAACAACTTGTTTATTTAAACCAGAGCAGCTTAGAAACCAGGGTGTATGACAGAAAAATAGTAAATGAGAAACATTAAAAAAAAAAAAAAAACAGAGTCTCTAGTGGATCTCATCACTACATTGATAGAAATAGGTACTACTTAACACTTGGCTACCAGCATCCAAAGGCTTTCAAACTAAGAAAATAGTGTTGAGTTTCTATTTTGAAAGGGGTCTATCCTACATAAATTTTGATCCAGGATCATTTTGGCAGTAAAGAAAGAAGGACACAATCTTTAGCCTTCTTTGCAAGAGTGTTAAGTTCCTTCTCTATCTCAGCAAAGTTCATTTTATCTGCATTGCGGATAACTGGAACAACAAGGTTCATTTTGTGGCAGTTTGCTGGGTCCTTTTTTGCGGGCCCTGCTGTGGGCTTGCTTGTTGTGCTCTCTTCTTGGGCTAATGAAATTATTTACTTACCTAAAAAAAATGATATTGAGAGAGAGAGTATCTGCAATAGGAAACTTGGTGTATGCTCAAGTTTGCGCTTATCCTTATATAGCCTTTGTTCTGAGTATTCTGAGAAGTTTTTAGTTTGATGCTGGTATAACTTACTGAATAAAGGGAAAAAGATGGTCATGCAGTACTTGTAGAGGATCAAAGGATTGTATGCTTATTTGTGGCAATGGTAACGCTCTTGGCTATTGTGATGCAGTTTTGGTGGTTGCACTAATGATAGGAAACATATCTCATAGTTCTTAGTCATGAGGGCAGATGGTGCCTTGTTGGAGGAAGAGTGCAAAACAGATTATCCTTGCATTTTCTACTATGTAGGTAGAGTTTATAACTCTATGTGAAGCTAATAAGCTAGGTATCTGGTTGAAGAGTTTTCTTTCAGACTAAGAAAATTGTAGACTCTACTACCATACCTATTGAGATGTGTTGTGACAGCAATTCAACTGTGTTATTCTCAAAAAACAATGTGAAATCTAGTATTTCTAAGCATAATAGAGATATAGAGATCGAATCTCTTTAGGTGAGAGAAAAGGTCAATGAAAATTATATCCTTGTGGAGCACATTTCGATGGACAAGTTGTTTGTAGACCCTTTGACGAAGCCTTTGTCAGGAGGAGTCTTCAAGGGATGTCTGCCCAATGTAGGAATTGTCAAGTTATTTAATATGCTTGATTAGTGGGAGACCTTTTCTCTTATTTGTAATGACCTATTTCATTATGTTTATTTATATTTCCGATGATTTTTGGCACAAATATTTATTACCATAGTTATTTTTGCTTTATTGCTATTTTGCATATTCATTTGACATGTCATTAATAAAGGCGGTATTTAGCTAAATGAACGGGGGCAAGGGCAGTATTTAACCATAGTTCACAATGATATACTGAAGTGTGGTATTATCCAAAAGGTTATGACGGTTTGCTACGGTTAATATCAAAGTTTATTGCCTATGAAGTTTTATCAAGGCAATTGGATTGAAGGTTATTCGATCAGGACCCACATGAAATAATATTTTCATGTATATAAGTCTCTAGGCAATTCATGTCATTAAATATACCTTTGTATGTGGTTGACAAAAGATTGTACACTATACATTGAGATGTATTTTCCATTGTTGTTCGACAATAGTAAGCTTGATGGTTAGATCAAAGTTGATGATGATTTATTGTGTAATAGGATCTCATGGCCATAGTACTTGATGGTGGTTTTGTAATTAATCTAGCCCAAGTGGGAGGTTGTAAGATTCTATGTGAGTGGGTTTGATTAATTACTAAACCAATTGTTTAATTGGAGTTCAATTACTGATTGACCGGTTCAGGTCTGGTTCGTTATGGGTTAGAGATTACCAACTTAGTCCACTGTGGGAATGGTTCTGGATTAGGGATGGTATTATATATATACCGTGATTAGGGTCCCCGCAGCCATTGGTTTTTATCTCTCTGTTGCTCTAATCGAAGCATTCAATGCTATTGAAAAATGACAGAAATCAATCTACAACAAATGATATATTTTTATCCTCTATTTTAATTCCCTTTATATTCTAGGATAATTGTGGGGTAGATCGTTAGAGTTCATGGAAAATTCCATGGGAAAATCCTAACCCGGTGTAAAAATTCTAACATGGCTTTGATGTGGTAGAGCTACTATTTTATTGTGGCGCATCGAATTTGGAGAACAGTGCTTGTTATAAAGGAAGGCGTCTGTGCCTGAGGAGTGTGAGGAAGGTATTGGTAATGATTTGAGGGATATTTCTATGTGCTGTCTGTGTGTAGTGTTGCATCTATTCTAGAATGAGAGTTTAGAAATTGGTTCCATATTATGAGCCGGGCTAGAAGGATGCTGTCTGTGAAGCAACTGTCATGGACTAAGCCGACCAATTGGAAAAAAGATCCTCTGTAGTGAGGGACTTGTGTAGTGAGGATCTCATCCACTTAAAGTGGATCGACACGTATCTTGATCCATTCAAATTGCATCGGGATACATGTAGATCAACTTTGAGTAGGTGGAATCCTCACTACACCTCACTATAGAGGTGGCCTCACTACGGAGGATCCGATTCCGACCAATTGCTAGGTTCAACTAAATCTGGATGGGAATTCTCTTGGTAATCGAGGGCAAGCAGAGGAAGGTGGAGTTTTTAGAAGTTGCATGAGGTGATAGCATCTTATGCGGTGCATGTTGGGATTCAAATGAATTTTATTGCAGAACTATCAGTGTTGATGGTAAGCCTTCGATAGGCCAAGAAGCATGGTTTGTCATCATTATGGATTGAATGTGACTTTGGTTTGGAGGTGAAGGGGATGAGCAAGTCTCCAATTCCATGGGAATGTAGGTAGCAATGGATGGCGCAATCCTCTTTTATGGCACAGATTTAACAAAGAATTACTCATTGTTTCAAAAAAATTAATTTGATGGCGGATGTTTTATCAAGAATCGTGGCCGGTTCTCAATCTTCAAATTACTAGTATGGAGCTCTTGCACTTGTGATGAGGAACATCACTTGGGGTGCTCAGGAGCGTCCAATATTTAGATTCTGTTGATTGTTTGGATCTGAGCCCTCTAATAGTAATGCCGAAGGTGGGGTTGTGATTCAATTTTTCTTTGTTGCTTTTGCCTTTTAAAATTTCTTTTTTTTTTTTATATATTTAATAATTGTAATTTGATCTTTACCACAAATAAAATCCTCTTTTAGCTTCTCCATTCGTGTCTTGTAGGTGTCCCCCTTGTTAGGATTGGGAGAACGCAAACAAGAAGAAAACACACGAAGAATTAACGTGGTTCAGCACCCCATCGTGGGATGCCTACGTCCACCAGAGAAAATATCGACTTTCTTCTATTCCCAAGAACAGTCTACAAATCTCTACCTGACAGGCCTATCTCATCTGTCAGCTTTACAGCGTTCCAGCTCTCTACTGTCAGAGGAGAATCCTCTACAGTCTTTCTAGCCTTACCTAGGTTTTCCCACACAGAGAAAATTTATAGTGAAACCTAGAAAATCTAATCCCACCACAGTTACAAGTTTATCCCCGTACATGTAATAGACCCATACCCTAATACAAGTACTACCCTTATAACTACGTGGACCCCACATAATACAAGACACCAAACCCAACAAATCTCCACCTGGCTTGGATTCTGCAAACCACCTTGAAGAAAACCTATTGATGTTGATTCTGTAAACATGTCTCTGTCAAACCGCTACACCCAAACCAGCATAGCCCATACCCCATCCGAGTGTCCGATACAGCTCATCACCGTACGATGTGAAGTGACTTCATCTCTCCCACTGCTGCAGCATCACCGAAAAGATCACTCTCACACACAATCTTCTTACAACTCCAGTTGCACCTGGAACCCGAGCCTTTCACCACCGCACCTCCAATGCAGACCTTGAGAACCGACTCCTCATCGCAGGCCTCTACAACTCCAATTGCACTTGGAACCCGAGCCTCTCACCTCTGCACCTCCAATTCAGACCTTGAGATCCGACTTCTTGTCCCAGTTTGCCAGTCATCCTTTACACCGCGGTGCAGAATAAACTGACCATTATGAGCACCGTGCCAAGATTCAATCCCACCATCAGATCCAAGACAGATCTGACCAGGTCCACGAACAGCTACCATCGCTCCATCAATTTGATCACGATCTTCTAGCTGTCGCTGACCATCCACTCGACTACCACGAAAACCCACGTGCGATACAGCCTGGTGTAGTCACTCCACCACCATTCGAGGCCTACCAGATTCCCTTGCAGATCCGCTACCATACCGAGTTGAACCATATTCGATAACCCCTGCAGGTCTGCATCACTGAATCTACCTCAATTATTTCAGAAATAGTAACTTTGGATACTCCTTCTATAATGGAAGTCCCTCAGATCCACCTATTATCTCCCTCTCCTTCCTTTCTTTTCCTTTCCTTTTTTTTTTCTCAAAGATAATCGATGGAAACCAAAAAAAAACTTAAAAAAAAACTAAAAAAAAAACCACCCAAAAATGTAATGATGACTTTTTACACTTTTTTTTTTCCTTCTTTTTTCTCCCAAAGGCAACGCGTGCTAAACAGAAAAAAAAAACTTGAAAAAAATCACACTCAAAGTGTAATCAGTAATCATTACATTTATTATTATTTTTTTTTTCTTAAACAACCCAATGTCATCCGGATTCGGCTCGTCTCAAGTTCAATTCGAACTTGAGATTATCCAGTGATCGTTGGATCAATGACACGTGGTGATTATACATCCAACGATCCTTTGTAAAGCTGTAGTGAAAATAATTGATGAGATGCAAAGTACTGTAGAATGCTCTCTTATCTTCTTCAACTTCTTTACTTTCCTAAGAATGCTCTGTTATTATCTCCGACTTCAACCCTGATATCTCCTCCGCCGTCACCTCCGTCTGAGTCTCCACCCTTGTCGCCTAGCCGTTCTCTGAGTCGATCGTTGGGGTCTAACTCCATCAACGAGGTGGTTGCATCTATGAGTAATCTGCAGCTTAGTAAGGTGAAATCAGTTCCTTCCTCTTGGGGTGTGCAGATGGTGGGTTGTGGTTTTGGTACACCGGGGTTGCGCTGTGGAGGAAGAGCCATCAATGGACAGGGTCGAGTCTGATAGGGGTTTTACGAACCAGACTCTTTGAGAAGAGTGTGCAGGGTTGTGACTTTTTTGTCTTTTTTTTTTATATCTATTTTGGGTTTAATCTCCTACCCTAATTTTTCTGATTCTAAATGTTAAAGAACTGAAGAAGTGTAGTATGGAAAGATTGATATAAATAGCGGATGTCGGTTGCTGCGAAAGACCTCTCTTTGAAATCATGAAAAGAAGAACTGCCACGAACACCACCGATCTCATGTCCCTTGGACAATAACTCGTGATCAATCCAATTCACCAGATGCAGTTGAACCAAACCCTAGTTTAATTGTAAAATTATTTTTGCAATAAAATACAACGGAGTAGGATTGCAAAAATTTTCATGGGTAAAAAATAGAAACAGGGGTCCCGAAAACAGAATCAATTTACCAAACAATGATGGAAACCTCAAGTGAGAAGACGAAGTGAGATGAAAGGCGAAGGAGAATGAATGTGCAGAAACAGCAAACGCTGGGGAGCAAGGAAAGACGGCGACGAGAGAGGAGGAGATGGAGAAGATTTACAGTGCTATGCATCTCACCAATTCTTTTCAATACAGCTTTACGAAGGATTGTAGGATTTATAATCGCTACGTGTCATCGATCCATCAACCACTGGACAATCTCAAGTTCAAATTGAACTTGAGACGAGCCGAATCCTGTATCTGCAAAACCAGAAGTGGGTACCCTGTTCCAGTCTGAACCACCCCGATGCACCTCTTCTCTTCTCGATGAAACTCTCACATCCGACGACAGACTCACGGTGAGGGTCCCTGAATCTCCCACACCAGACCCAAAAACTGCCGCTGATGTAAAAGATCGTTCGATGATCACCAGCAACATCGTCGTAGCCCCAGTCGGGATTGCCTGCTTTGCCACTGCCATCGCCTTTGAATTTTCTACGGCCACTGCTGAACCATACCTCATCGTCATGGTTGCCAACTCATCAGACACACCTTCGTGAAACGTTGGCCACCTTTCTGAATCATGGGGTGCCCTGCTTCCAGAAGCACCCTGATCCACCGCCGCGATCTGGTTCGTAGCATTGCCCACAGGCGATGATATCGCATGCTTTAAACCAAACTCCCAAACGCATCTGCAGCTCCTCCCGGCGGCACCTTTGGATATCCCTGCACCTTCTGCAATCATCCTCCGAGCACTTGTCTCCCTCAGCTTACCGCAAGCTTTGCAAACCACTAGAGTAAAACCTGCCCAAACCTCATTTTTTTTTCTTACGGTTTTCACATCGTTTTTTTTTTTTCTTCTTCTTCTTCTTCTTCTTACTTTCGTACCTCCCTCTTTCTATTAGATCAGTGATGGATGTATCGAACTTGGCTCTGATACCACTTGTTAGGATTGGAAGAACGCAAACAAGAAGAAAACACATAAAAAATTAACGTGGTTCAGCACCCCATCGTGGGATGCCTACGTCCACTAGAGAAAAGATTGACTTTCTTCTATTCCCAGGAACAGTCTACAAATCTCTACCTGACATGCCTATCTCATCTGTCAGTCTTACAGCGTTCCAGCTCTCCATTGTCAAAGGAGAATCCTCTATAGCCTTTCTAGCCTTACCTAGGTTTTCCCACACAGAAACAATTTATAGGAAAACCTATAAACCCTAATCCCACCACAGTTACAAGTTTACCCCGTACATGTAATATACCCTAATACAAGTACTACCTTTATAACTGTGTGGACCCCACAGAATACAAGACACCAAACCCAACACCCCTAATGAAAAGAAAAGAAAAATACATATAAATTTATATATTATATAATATGGTACAGGTTTTATACATAGCCTATGTAGAAAATGGGTTATCTCAGCCTAGCTACATGGAAAGCTCGAAACATAGATGCATTTTGTAGGAATTGAAACCTATTCCCGATAGAGAAAATTAAACCAAAATAGAAAAAAAAACAATCACTACGTAAATATTAATTTGGTTCACCAAGAATTCATGTCTACAACCACGGTGATTTGATAACTGATTTTTTTTTTGGAAATTTAATTGTACCTCCTCTAGACTTTGCCATAATTTCAACCCTACCTTAAAGTTTCATACAATTACATACGCTTCCTTTTCGCTGAGGACAGTTACCATAAAATTAAAAGGGCAGATTTAACCTTCATGGGTTTTGGGTGAATAAGGCCACTCTTAAGGTTAAAATGACAAGTTTAACCTTCTTGGGTTCTAAAGATGTTGTAAATGTTCACTTAAATCATTAGGGGTAACATAGTAAAACCTCACTTAAGCTTACATTATATCCAGGTTCATTATGACCAGGTTCGTTATGTCTAGGTTAATTCAATGTATTTTCTCATTTTATTAATTATAAATACCTGGGTCTGTGGCACACTATTCTACAACTCACACTTAGTCTAATTAGTATGAATCTGACATGGTATCAGAGCCATGAATAGAAAACCTCCCTAGCCCCCTGCCGCAATCTTCTTTTTCCTCTTTCCTTACCACGACTTCTTCTTCTTCACTAGATCTGGCTGCCTCCTTCTCCTGAACCCTCTTTTTTCTTTCGCTACCTTTAAACCCCTCTTCTCTTCCACCTTTATCCGTTAATCCTATTGAAAAGGCTTAATCTATGAAGATGTCGTAACTTGACAAGATTATAGCCCTATTTCCTCTTAAATATCAAAAAAAATTTCACAGAGATTTTTTCTTAGTTCTTACCTATTACCGCAAGCAGTCCCTAGAGCTTCTTAATATTGTGGATTGTTTTTTGATGAAGATCTTCCCTTCTCTGTGAAAAATATGCTTCTACAATCTCTTACTTGGATTTTCTCAACAAAGCTGGGTTAAACACATACCGCAGCAAGCATACCTGGTTTCTTGATTGGTTTGGTATATTGCGGTAGCATACTTAGAATAATAGATCAGCTGTGATCATCTTTCTTCCTTGCGGCATCACCATCTTCTCTGGAATTTGTTTTTCTCACCATTCTCAAGGCCAGGTATTCCCTATTCGTTACGACAGACCAGTATTATCGTTTTTTCTGGGTTTTTTTTTTCTACACTCAAAAAATTGAGATCAAATTGTTGAATAAATTGTATGACTTCTGATTTGCTATGATTATTGACACATTGCAAAAGTTTATGATTTCTGATCTGCTGTAATCATCTGGTTGTAAGTGAAAATTATTTCTGTGAGTTTTTTGTCCATCAAGTTCTATAAACATGGGTGATTCAGATGTTACATCTGCTAGAGCAGATTTGAATAAATTGGAACATCTTACTATTCCTTTGAACACCACCAAGTTTGATGGTGGTAATTATTGTTGGATTTTATGTTGTCATTGTTGGCAACTTGGCTGATGTGATAGTGCTTATGAGCATTCAGTCAGAGAAATGAGGAGAGAGAGTATCAGTGTAGGAGAGAGAGTGTCAGTGTGCAGTGGCACAGATGTGGCAACTTCGCTTATGTGTTCTACAAGGTTCTACATATGTTTTAGATGACTTACAATGAGTTAAATGAGATATTACACTGATTTTGATGAGAGAGAGTGTTTGTGGACCCCACTGGTGATGTGGCCGAGTTTCTGATGATGCGGCCGAGTTTCTGATGATGCGACAGTGTTCCTGAAGCTTTTCTAATCATGTCCATGTTTCTCATGTTTCTGGTGTTGTGGCATTAAAGAGAGAAATTCAAGAGAGAGAAAGAAGAAAGAGAATCAGAAGAGAGAGAAAGAGGGAGAGAAAAAATATGAGTGGGACCCACAGGTGTGATGGCAAGGTGACATGTCAACACGGCAGCCCACGGCACTTGGTATGCATGCACACAAAGTTTCGGGTTCAAATTCCAAGGTTTGACAGAGTTTTAACTTTGGGTCTATTTTTGGTGGGTCCCGCAGCAGGTTCATGGAGATCCGGCATTGGAAATATGTAGAGCATCGAGTTAGCTTTCCAACGCAACTTGAATCACTCAATTCCGACTTCGGATGAGAGAGATATCGCAGTTTCTGTCGAATCGCTCGAAAAAGTCATTTCATAAGTTGTTTAGGGGCAATTTCGGCATTTCACAAGTTGTATAGGGGCTTTTTCGTCAAGAAAAAGAGAAGGAGATCCAAGATCCGCGGCGAGGACTGATCCTCACCTCTCAGATTCGCATCTGACAGCCCACAAAGACGCGGCTCGGCTACGGTGCGGCGCAGGTGCAGGTTATATAAGGAAAGATTCTCTTTCCTTATCCGAGATTAGCCAATCTTCAAACTGCCATAACTTCTTCATCCGAGCTCCAAATCGATCCGTTCAAATTGCAGCATTCATATTTTTTGATGCCCTATCTATTGGGCGCCGTTGGGAGTCATAAAAACCTAGATAAAAATTAAAAAGAGCGTTTTGAAGGAAAAGAGAAGGTTTTCTAGGGTTTTGTGCTCGTGGGAGTGATCAATCACCAACCGCCTCTTCTTTGTGCATCAATGGAGTGCTAAATCCCTGTGAGAGGTCAGTAGAGCTTTTATTTTCATATTCATGGTGATTATGGGTTGTGTGGAAGAGATTGGAAGCCTGTCGATGAGGTGTGCTCTGTGAATCGATCTCTATCATCATTGAAGACGTTAGAGAGTACCTAAGCAGGTGTGAAGCTTTCGGAGATATTGATGGTCATTCGAAAGCAGTTGTAAGGTTTTTCAATTCCCTATCTATTTGTTGCTTTCAATATATTGTATGCTAGCGTAGGTGAAAATTATTGAATACCTAGCTAGTGGGGGAAAAATTGTAAGGCATAATTATAAGCCTAAAAAATTGTGACTTGCTTCTCGTGGGTGCGAGTTAAGCGTGGTGTGTTCGGTGGGTCTTCCGGACCCGTGGGTAGGGCCCGAATCTTGGCGTTGTGCGCCCTCTCGTTTATCTTTGGGAAAACCTAGGGTTAATATCCTTGTCTTGTTAGAGACTAAAGCGAGTGTTGAGTAAATCGGCCCGTTGGGCATTACTCCGTGGAGTAGCCATCACACACTGTGTTAGTGAACCACGTAATATCTCTGTGTTCATTGTGTTTATTTTCTATTATATTTTGGAGTGCGTGGAATGACTTGCAGGATGGGTGTGCAAATCTGGTAGACCTGGTCACTGAGTGGTAGCGAGGTAGATTTGCATACGCTTGTGTGTGTGTAAAAGAATATATCTCCATCAGCTCTGGGCAGCAGTAATTAATCAGAGAAAAATTTCAGACACTGATTCACCCCCCCCTCTCAGTGTCATATCAAGTTCATCAATTATTTGATGTGGTCTAGAGCCACCCAATTATCCATTACATCCTGGGGTTTGTCTGGCTCTATTACTGGGACTTATACGAAAACCAGCACCGAAGGGGCTCCGTTAGAAAAATAGCAGACTGAAAATTCTTTGGTAATACAAGACCTTATAAATTCCATGCAACCTAGCATTGCGGAGGGGTATCTGTTATTAGATACTGCTGCCTAGATTTGAAAGTCAGCACAGGACATATATTTCCAAGTTGAGAATGATGTGTTGATTTATACCATCCAAAAGAATGTTAATGGAACGTCTAGTGGGTAAGGATTGTTGTGTGTGGTCTTTATCTAAATCTGAAAAGTCCTCAATTAGTATAGATTGGGAGAATTTTCAAAGGAAAAATATGAAGGTAGTTTAGCTCTCTTTTATTTGGAAGTGTGGCCTTAATCCTGGCGTTTCATGCATGGGATGTTACCCATACATATGAGCGAAAAATGTTGAAAGGGGTACCCGTGACCTCGAGATATAATTCTTGTCTGGCGAATAGTGAATTATTCTACCATCTTTTTCTTCTTCTTCTTCTTCTTCTTCTTCTTTTTTTTTTTTTTTTTTTTGTGATATTTGGGCTTACATGCCCGGGGGTGTAACTACTGAAAAATTACGGGTTTGGTGGTTGAGGAAGAGCCGGGTTGCGGCCTTAGAACATGTTTGTCTTGCTGGTTTCCTGTCCATTGCTTTCTGTATTGGACGAAATGGAACAGAAGGCAGTATGAGGGGGTTTTAGAGAATCCTACTCATTTAATTCAGTTAGTGTTTAAGATGCTTGTTGAATCCGATGTGCCCAATTGGTGCACAGTTTAACATTAAGCACGACTTTCTAGCGTTGAGGCTATTTAATGTTTCTTTCTCCCCTGCTTAGGGTGATTCACCTGTGTAGACCAGATTTCAGTTGGGCCAAATTAAATGTGGATGGCTCTTCCCTTGGCGACCCGGGCCATGTTGGTGCCAGTGGGATTCTCTGGTCTCATACAAGTGATGTCTTATATCATTTCAGTAATTACTTGGGGTTGAGACAAAATTTTTGGTAGAGTTTACTACTCTTATTCATGGTATATCAATAGCCAAATATGATGGTTATGCGAAACTATGGGTAAAATGTGATTCGTATGCAGTAGTTCAATGTGTGCAGTCTAAATTGATTCCATGGATTCTTTTCCAAAAGTGGATAGCGATTTAGCCCTACCTTGATTTGGTGACATGGAAGACCTCGCATTGTTTCAAATAAGGGAACCATGTGGAAGACGCGTTGGCCTCAGTGGCAATGATTTCATAGTTATCTTTAATGGGGACAAATCTGCCTAATGGCTGTCCAGGTGATCTGTCTTTGGATTCCTCGGGCTGACTAGATTTGTTAACTGATTCTTTTGTGTTTCTTGTTCTCGTCTCTGGGATGGGTGGGAGGCTTTTGACGGTGGCTCCTTTCTTCCCGAGTGCGGAATTTTATAGGAGGTCCTGCACTAGGGTTCCTCTTTTTATATGCTTTCTTTTATTAATATATTCTTCGTGGATCTTTATCCAAAACAATGCAAGTCATTAATGAAAACCTTTAACAATAACATAATGATTGGTTATTTTCAAAAAATTTGTAAAAAGCTCCTTTTAACCCCAACTTTAAATTCTTATGAGAATAAGGACAAGGAGTATTTCAAAGAAAGTATCATATTGCAAATGGATATATATAGGTGTCATTTAAATGAAAATTCCCAAAACATAAAGGACATGACGAAACAAAATAAAACATGGTATTTGCAAACTATACTTGAAGCGTGGAAATACTTGTACAGAACCACCGTTATAATCAACCAACATTAGATGGAGTGAATTTCGTCCAAATGAAGTTGGAGAGGTTGAACTAGTAAAGTCAAGACATCGTTTCTGGTTTCACGGTCTTGAACTCCAACGCCATCTCCATGTTGGTAAATACAATGAAAGACTCTTGCAATATTGTAGGAGATATTAAGAAATATGAGAGGCAAATGAGACGAGTGGGATATGCAGTTTTCATTCATTTTTTTCCATGAGTCAACTATCATAGTTTTTATGTGCTCTCGAGCTCTTTCTTCAGAAACTTCTGTTTCCCTCATGTAACATAGAATTGATGATGGAGCATCACCTCTCTCCAACTCTGCCTGTCAAAACACTCACATTGTCATCTTACCTACAAACATTATTCAAAATATATATAGGGGGTGGGAGATCCGACATTGTTGACTTATCTATAACATCTGATGACATGTACCTAATTCAATGATTGAATAAATAAGAAGTCTTACTAAATTGCTAACTTTTCTGAAATGAGAAATGTTGATACTACAGAATGTTCATTTGGTAGGGTGGTACCCATGTTAGTAGAATACAGGAGAGTAAGGACATTAATCGGCCAGTTTGGTCCACTAATGTATCGACAAGCGGAAAACCGAACTGTTAAGAGAAGCTCGGATTTGGTTTGGATTGATTTGGTTTCTTCTTTCTTCTTATTTATTTTATTTTACTTCTTACTAAATTGCTAACTTTTCTGAAATGAGAAATGTTGATACTACAGAATGTTCATTTGGAAGGGTGGTACCCATGTTAGTAGAATACAGGAGAGTAAGGACATTAATCGGCCAGTTTGGTCCACTAATGTATCGACAAGCGGAAAACCGAACTGTTAAGAGAAGCTCGGATTTGGTTTGGATTGATTTGGTTTCTTCTTTCTTCTTATTTATTTTATTTTTTTAAGTTGGGTTAATGCGCTCTTATATATATATATATATATATATATATATATATATATATATATATATATATATATATATATATATATTAAAAGCCACCATGGTTAATATACCTTTATCAGTATCGGGTTGGTTCTGGTTCAGTTTTGATTTCCTATATGTAAATTTATTAAACATTATCAGTCCATTATCGGATTTTTCCTGGTTGTTTCGTTTTTTAGTCTATTGGGTCTATATTATCGGTTAGTCCAATCTAGTTTGTTTTTATAAGTCTCTAAAAACCAAGACCAATTCCAACCCAATAAGACTTTGGTCCTGCTTCGGTCTTTTTTTTTTTTTTTTAATCGGTTTCATTTTTGATTTTCGATTTGGATAAATTTTGACACCCTACAGAAGACCGGAGAGATTATGGGATTGACCCTCTCCCCCCTCCTTTGTAGTCCTTTGTGCCATTGTATTGAACTCTCATTGTGGTAATAGGTAATGTAGGAGTTATTATGTGCAATTAAAAAATGTTGGGCTATGAATTTTCAAATGGAGTATGTACACATTGGCAGTATGAGAGAATGTGAGAGGGAAGTACACACAAGTAGTTTGTACTTCTTTCTCCCATTTTATAGATATAAATAGTAACATACCGCTGAAGTCCCCAAATCATTGCAAAGTCGAAGGATCATGGACGGATAGTACAAAAGATCTTGATTGGACTCCAATAAATCTACTTCATCATCACTCCTGTCATAGGCTACAACAAAATATGCATGAACTAGAAGTATGGATACTGATGATGAGATCCATGCGTTGTCTAGATATTCTTGTAGAGATGGTGAGTATCCACTGTTGTACCACTTTGCCTCCAGCAATAATGCTTTACAAAAATCTGTCCACTAGGATCAATCAAGAGTATCAAATATAGTGACTTTGGAATAGAATGACAAGGTGGGGGTGGGGTACTTACCACTTTCTTAAGATGGGTCATGATGTTCCTATTTTGGTCTTTCTGGATGCTACTAGTGATTTCATCTGTCATTTCATACAGTGCTACAAAACATATCTTCATATAGTTTGGAAGATCCTCAATTTTCTTGTCATCCCACCTGGAGAAGGAAAATAGTTAAATATGTTCAGTAATTGAGAGTCTGAGACAACATTGAGTCTTTTAATTGATATTAGGAGTTTAATTTCACACCAACCACTAAATAGTTTATTGCTCACTTATTCACATGGGAGTCCCTTGAGATACCATTCCCACTTTTGGGATGAAAACATTACAATTGGGACCTCTAACAAAGCATTATATTCATTACTAGTGTTAAAGGCTTTGATTTAAAGTTCATGGCTTCTTGAAACTAACCTCTCCACTGCATCTGTGAATTGCTGTATTTCATCCAATGTACCATAAATATCATAGATATCATCAATTAGGAGAATCAGATTCATGATTTTTGTCAGCCATTTTCTTAAACAACCATATTGAGGCTCAAAAACTATTCCCACAGACCATAAAAAACACTCCACTAATCGATGCCTTGCAAAGCTCAATTTCTCAGCAAAGCCCTTCTCCTTCCACCACCTACACAAAAGTGGACAAAAAAAAAAAAAAAAAAACTTTTAATTAGTTTGTTATTCCAAATTCATCACAAACATTAGGATCAAGTGCTTACCAGTACATTAAAACCTTAAGGTGTTAGTGAGGGTGCAATCTAATTTCCTCAAACTAGAAAAGCAAAGCCCCTTAACCACGCCTGGGGAACGGCCTAAGGGGTTGAGACTAAGGGGTTACGTCAAAGTAATAACGGTAGGGTGGTGAGTCTACAAGAGTCGCGAGGTAAACACTGGCATTTTGTTCCAACAATCTATCCCTCAGAGCTAACCAAGTGAGTCAAACTCGTGACGTTGCTTTGATACCAATTTTTATGATCAAGTGCTTACCACTACGCTAAAACCTTAAGGTTCTAATAAGCGCGGAACCTTATTTTTAAATTAGCATAGCAGAGACCCCTTACCATGGGGAAGGACCTGAGGTGTTGTGGCAAAGTGCCATGGGTAAGACAGTTAGTCCACAAGAGTCAAGAGGTGGATGCTAACATTTTGTTCCTATAAAAAAAAAATACTTTCTCACTTGAAATTTATCAAAGCCATGATCACAAGGATAAATGTTCTGACTCGGCCATCCTTTCGGTTTTTTACCTACTTTTTCTATTTAGGTGGTCATGGATACTTGTTGATAGCAATGCTAAGGTGGGTTATCCTTGACACTTTTTCTAGTCTGGTAATTTCATTTTTTTTTAATTTGCTTAATATAATTTTGCTGACTTCTAAGAAAAAAAAATCAATCATATCGATGGCCTTACCTAGATATTTCCCTGAGCTCTCCTTGATGGGTAGTTTGCACCATGTTGAAGTTCAATTTGGCGAGTTCCAATAAAGTAGAGTTTCTATGCTCCCTTCTTTCATATGCATTAGTGTACCACCTAGCCTCCCACCACTGCACTCTCCAGTGGGAAGGAACCTCCAACGCATGAGAAACTTGTTTAGCAAGGTATGGGTCCATATTTCCTTTGTGATCCTTCAGATTTTTGCTAGAGAAAGCTTTAGCTTTGTCCATCATATTTTCTTCCTCAAAAGCAAGGTCTGAAGCTTTATACAAGCTAAGCATTCCTTTAACATCCTGAGAAAGGCTCGTCATGAAATTTCCGGTTTCATCGATGAAACTATTAAACACATCTGCATCTCACATATCGAAAAAAGTATTGAAATTAGGATAGCAGAACATCTATATTGTTGGGAGTTTAGTCCTACACTAACAACAAAATAGTCTTTGTCCCTCCTTATACACCATAGGAGCCCCTTTACTTGCTGGTTCGAACTTTGTGATAGAAACTTTACAAGTTATCCTGGCACGTTTTTACCATCTCCATACTCCACGTGTCCGTAGTATGTACTGCCACATGTTCAGGAGAGTGTTTGGAGTTCAATCCCACACCAACTACTAAATAGTCTTTGAACGTTTTTGTACACATGGGAATCACTCCACCTACTAGCTCACTTTTGAGATAGAAGCTTTGCATTTCCTATTATTGACTATAAAATAATAGGTGAAATTTGTATCTAAACTTTTAATATAATTAATCAATGGGATATTGGTACCTTGTGACACAAAATAGCCATGTTGCCTGAGGAGCCTAAAGCATAGGGCTGTAGCATGGACATCACCATCTATTATACCATTATTGTTTATAACAGATTTCAAAGCATCCAATGCTGCCTTGATCTCCTTCTCAAATTGGTACTCCAGACCTAACCTTTGGAGGTCATCAATCAAGTCAAGTTGAGCCAATGTGACCCCCTCATTATTATTTATGAGCATATACCTCAAGTCCTTCTTCAGCTTCTCCACTGGTCTTATGCAGATGTCCCCCTATTTAATGAAATGAGATTACTTGTGAATATGTGTATACTATATAGTAATGTATTGATTTACATATAGCCTATGTAGTGAATGGGTTATCTCAGGATTCAAGTAAAGCTCGAACCATATACGTATTCTGTAGATATCGAACCGTATTCACGATGTAAAAAATAAAATAAAAATAAATAAATTAATAAATAAATAAATTGAGCCCACACTTTCATATACAAGTTTGCATTTACACTGTAAGACATGAAAATATTTTTATATATGAACACACAAATAGCAAGCAAAATCTGTTTGATGTGGAGTAGTTGATTATTCAAGTGGTAATTGCCGTTAGCTGATTTAGGCTCTCTTTGGTATAATTTATATTTATGTTAATAAGTTATCTATGACCAATTGCTTATGAAAATAAATTATGAGGAATAAAGAATAACAATTTAATACCACTAGACAAAGAAATAATAATTGATTATCATAATAATGGTAAACACCTTCTAACCTATTTGTCATACTAAACTACATATGTCATAATATATTATATAATTAATTCTGTAATACATACCAAAGAGAGCCTAAATTGTTTGGTGTTATATCTAGCATAGCTTTGAAAGGCTCCCGATCTTTTGGGCTTTGTTTTGCATTTTCTTATACTGAGTAGTTGGGAGAGGACCTGATGTACATATGTGTACTGCGTATGGAAGTAATAGACGTCTATAGGACACTCATGAAGACAAAAATATTCCGTCAATCTCCGGAATAAAGAATAGAAAAATTAAAAAGAAAAAGACTTGTCTATTAAATGAAACCAAGAGTGGGATTCGAATCGTCTCCTGTAGTCTTATCGCATCTCATCAGTCGTCCATCAGACTGGTTGGGATGCATCGGCATGGCATGCTAGACAACTAGAAAGAATCTTTAGACCAATATAACAAATCCTAAGGCCAACCATGGTTTTGGAGTACAGTATGATCATAAAGTTTTTATCCAAAAAGTTTGAACTACCGTGGCCATACCGATTGGAAATTGAATACCTCTAATTCTAAAGGGCGCTCAGCTGTATCCATGGTTATAAGTATCACTATCGTATCAGTATCGGCCATGACCGATATGGATAGATGGCCGACATAGTATCGTTTCAGTGAATCAGTATGAGGATTGATATCATATCATTACCTGACCAATGTGAGCCGATAAATTAATACTGATATTGGCAACATGTGCCCAATACGGGCCGATATTTGCCGACACATGACTGACAACCTATTTTTTTTATTATAATTATTTTGCATATGTGGGTGTCCGCCTGGATTTCTCATAGCTTCAATAAATAAATAAATAAATAAATAAATAAAAACAATAACCCAATAGATATATTTGCTATGTGGCCATCATCCAACGTTACATGAAGCATTCTACAATTAGAGTAAGATGAGTGGAAATCAACATGCATGCATCTAAATATCAAAAAACTAGAAGTTGATAAATGTCTCTCACCGTGAACTTGGTTCCTATTGACTGTACAAAATCATAATCCCAAATGTTTGGTTTGTAGTTGACAGCTCGCCTCTTCGGTTCATTATCACTATTAACACGCTTAGCTATAGCTTTGATACAGACCGTAGTGATTCGCTTAGGTGTAGCAATGATACCGTCCATGGTGACTAGCCTATGGGTTTATCTCTGTTATCGAACTGGAGATGTAAGAGCCTGCAAACAGGGCTAGAGAAAGATTTCGAAGAAAGAAATATTTAATTTGATGAAGAAAATAGGGTAAGAAAGAACTGAGAGCTCAGACATGAGTTCTAACTTAAATTTGCTCTCTTTATACAGTGGAAATGTTATGGGGCTGCACTGATGAATTCCTGTGATCAAGCACGCCCGCATGAAAAGTACCAAAGATGTGAATCATGTTTTCAATTTTTGTGGTGTCCGACGTCACATGAAAAATGAATCCAATATCAATGGGACCCTATTGAACCTGGGGAATTCAAATTTTTTCTGTTTCAATCTCATTTTGGGTCCAATGACATCTGTCACCCTTCTCAAAATATCTAGCGATACTGCGGCTGCAACATGGTCAGTGTTGAGCCTGATTTTTTAAAACTTTAGTCCAACCCGGAGTTCATTTAACAGGGTTCAGGCCGGTCGAACCTTTATTCAGAGCCTAGGATTCCAACTTTTATAGTCGGGTTGAACGGACCCTGATTAACCTTGATCATAGGAGAGGAAAAGAAAATGTACAGATTAGATCAGGCTTGGGAGAAGAAGAATTAACACGATGAGGAAAAAGATAGAAGAAAGAAGAAAGAACAAGTAGAAGTGGAGATTCATTCACTAATACTAGACTTCGGCCTTGGAATGTGGGACCCATTGAATATGAATGGCTATGGTATCCCGTGGAAAGAACACGTACTTGAAGGTGAACCAATCTACTTAAGGGTAGTTTCGATTTTTATGGGAATTTTAAGACTTAATTACAAAATTTCTTGCCAATTTAAACGAGCTAATGTAGTTGTTCAACTGCCAGTTTTTTTTTTTTTTTTTTTATTTATTTTTTTTTTTTTAAGTTGGGTGGGGGTATAAAAATCAACTGCCATCCATCTTCATTGTTGGCTAGTAATTACTTTCATCCATGGATAGTTTCCTTCTCACTGTGGATGATATAAACCATGAAAGGCACATCTACCAAAATATATATATATATATATATATATATCCATGAAAGGCACAGCGGTCTAACACCACACGTACGTATTTTTGTTCGCACACACAATAAAATATCCTCATGGAAAAATTTGTTATTACAAAACAAGATGTAAAAGACAAGCCTGAAGAAAAGGTGGGGAAACATTGACCGGAGGAGGTGGTCCATTATGGAAGCTAAAGAGCAAAGCCGCCTCGTGAAGCATATATACGTCCAAATCGGTTACCCTATACATACAACAATTCTCAGCTCCTTCATTAATTCAGGCTGCCCTAGATATGTATTTTTAGTAATATAACAAGTCAGTAAAGAGTTTACGTTTTAAGAAACAGAAGGTACTGAGTTTGATTCTTCGTACTGTCTTGGAACTACTTACATGGGGTTAAGTGTTCTTTTTTTTTCATGCCATGCCTGCAGATGGAATAGTTCTCATTCAACCCTGGAATGATCCAATCCATACAGTTGTGGGATCAGTATGGACCTGCGGAATTAGTTAAACCAAAGGCCTGGATACCTGTCGTTAGCCAAAAAAAAAGAAAAAAACAATGAATTTCTATTTTTTTGATCAAAATGCAAAACCATAAAAAATAAATAAAAAAATAAAAAACATGTTCCATAATCGGATTGCAATCTCTTGATGCCTTATATAATTAAAAAGGAAAATACTTATCAAACATTATTTTTTTTCATCTGAAAATACATTTTTCACATAGAATGCAATATTAGAAGAATGCATTACCAAGTCTACCAAGTTTATATCTTGGTATATATTAATTCCTAAACATCTGGATTCTGGCCCTTCCATATCTGATATGAACGATTAATATTGGATGATATGCTCAATCTTCTTGAAATCTTTAATAAGTAGAGGAAAGATATTCAACTCTGGTCAATTCCATCTCGTAGATCTCGAAAAGATACCTCAAAATGAACGGTCATTTTTGCCTGAACTAACCAACGGTCACCAAGTTACACGTCTCTAAAGTTAGCTGATCAAGTTACCGACTTCTTTGACAACCCTATTTCTCTTTTCTATTCCCCTTTTGCTCAAAAGGATCGATGGATACGCAGTTGTCCTTCTAAATTGTGTTAAGAGTGCTGGCCTAGGGACTGTCTTTATTATGATTCTCCTCCTCATTCGGTTATAGGTAGCTTCCTCCTTAATCTGTTTTTTTTCTTTTTTTACATGTTAAAAGTTTATTAAGGTCATTTTAGTGAGGGACCACATCTACCGTTGCTAATATGTATCATATACGATGAAACTACATGTTTGTCATATAAATGACACTATTAATGATAGAATTTTTAATCCATTGTTAAAAGTTACTAAACATACACCACAGGAAGTAACAAAAAATCAAGTTTATTGTAGTGATGCAAAGTTGCCAATGGATCTTACATAGCGTAATATAATCAATTTATTACTTCTTGTTGTAAAAATAATTTAATGTCGTACCTTAATTTGAGAAATTTCTTGTTTCGATGATGATTCTGATGATGAGGACTGCACTACAACAAATAAACAAGTTTGAAGCTGAGTCATATCACAAGCGATACCGTCCTAAAGACAGAATTTGTCCCCAATGATGCAACCGGGTTCTAACGCAAATCTGGCTCCAAGATAAAACAGTTTCTTGGCTTCCCGTATTAGACCTGCACTAGTCTAATCCGCCCCTTCGAGTACTTCGGTGTGGTACTAAGGCAAATGCAGACGTCGATGATGGAAAAAATCGATTATAGTATTGGTCATTAGAGAGGGAGAGAGAGAGAGAGAGAGAGAGAGAGAGAGAGAGAGAGAGTATTTGTTTCATCCAAATTTTCAAACCCAATAGAGGGCTCCTATTACCCTATTTATAGAGTAGGACATGTCCTTTCTATGCACCTTTACAAGTAGGTGTGTCCTTTCTTTCCAACGGCTCAGATCACTAGATCCTAATCTAATGGTTTAGATCACACCCCTTACCAAATGATCTGTCTTATTGAACAGATGCACCTTTACAAGTAGGTGTGTCCTTTCTTTCCAACGGCTCAGATCACTAGATCCTAATCTAATGGTTTAGATCACACCCCTTACCAAATGATCTGTCTTATTGAACAGATGCACCTTTACGATCTAACGGTTTGAAATATTTAAATCTAATTTGACCGTTGAGATCACACCTTTTTCCAAAGGATCTGTTCCATTGAATGGGCGTGTCTTTACGATCTTAACGGTTTGGATTGATTGATCCTAATCCAAACATTCAGATCAACTCCCTTTGGTAAGAGTGTGTCCCTTTGAATAGTCATATCTATTCAATAATGATTCCGATTTGGTTTGAGTCACGGAATGAACCGCATCCAACCCAACATAAATCAAAAGATAATTCAACTCTAAAAAATATATCTTGAGTTGACCCACACCCACACCCGCACTTCGCCACGACCGACCGACCGGCTCAACTCGACGCGCGTGCACGTGTATGTGAAAAGCAACCTGGAACCAACCTGGACACAAGGGAGGAGGGAGACTTCCCTCCAAATTACCATATCCCTTATAGTTTCCAAAACTATATATAAGGTACCCTACAACCTCTTTCACTTCCCATGTGGGACTAAGAAAAGAGACCAAGCATACTTGTGTCAACTTAAGGTCTTAGGATCCAACCTCACTAGCTCCACCTCAATACCCTCTCAAACCACATACTTAAAAAAGAAAAAACCAAAAATAGCTTTATATTGAAACTTTATTTTTTACTATTAAATAATAATACATAAATTTATAATTAAAATACAACAATTCCCCCACAAGTTTCAAAATATAACCGATAAAACAAATGATAGCCTTAGCACCTTAGAACAATAAGACACGTCATCGCAGAGGTCTTTTGGACTTGAATCTGCACTAGGTTTGGCAAGCCACGCTACAGAGTACAGGTTGAGTCAGACTCATTGAACCTTTCCTCATTCGTGTAGCCGACTGTCCTACCAGCCATGTCCTACTGTCCGACCCCTCAGTATACCCTTTCTATACTTGGATATTTTGGCTCTGTCCCTATCTTGGGTCATGAATGTTTAGAGAATTCGTCCATAAAAATTCTCATCGGAAGCGGTCACACTTCTTACATTCACTTAGGTCAGCCCATAGTATGCACCATGGTTAACATACCCCCATAATTTCGTGAGATTTTGACCAATTAAGAGTTTTAAAAACTCATCATCATGTCATCGTAGTGAGTACTATCTTCTCATCTAAACCAGAATAGGCAATATATGATAGTATTAGATAAGTCATCCAGTGATTTCGTTTTTACCCTTTGAACCTAATTCCAGGGATCTCCTTTCACAGAGGTTGGATGTCCATCACCTTGACTCATGATTCACGAACTTTAAGCCTATTCCTCTAGATGTATCTTCGAT
This sequence comes from Protea cynaroides, assembly GCA_028583415.1. Taxonomy (NCBI): domain Eukaryota; kingdom Viridiplantae; phylum Streptophyta; class Magnoliopsida; order Proteales; family Proteaceae; genus Protea; species Protea cynaroides. The sequence continues at coordinate 12,039,971 of CM053265.1, forward strand.
AACTTTGGTGGACCACGGTTTTGTTAGCATATCTGCTACATTTGCCTCTGACTTAACAAAGTCAATTGCGATGGTACCATCTTCTACATATTGTCGCACCAGATTATGTCTAAGGCATATATGCCTTTTCTTACCATTATATAATTTACTTTTAGCCTTGGCTATTGCCACCTGATTATCACAATTAATATGGATAGGTGACACAGATGTTGCCCATAACGGTATATCCGCTACTAGATTCTTAAGCCATTCGGCTTCTGATCCGGTTTTTTCTAAAGCCACAAACTCTGCTTCCATAGTGGAACTTGTCCCACAGGATTGTTTAACGGATTTCCAAGAAATCGTACCTCCACCCAAAGTAAATACATAACCACTAGTAGCCAGAGTTTCTTTTGAATCTGAAATCCAGTTTGCATCACAAAACCCTTCAAGAACTATCGGATTTCCACTATAGTGTAAACCATAGTTCATGGTATTCTTTAAATACCTTAACAAATGTATCAAAGCATCCCAATGTTCTTGACCTAGATTTCTTGTAAACTGACTTAACTTCCCTATAGCTAGGGCAATATCAGGTCGAGTACAATTCATTAAATAAGAAATTGAACAAATAATCTGTGAATAAAGCTTTTGAGATATTGGTTCACCCTCATACCATTGTAAATGAGTAGCAATTGATAATGGAATCTTTACAGGTTTATCATCAAAATGACCATACTTTCTAAGTATGCTTTCCACATAATGTGCTTGAGACAAAATTATATCATTGTCTCCTTATAATCTTGATTCCTAATATAACATCAGCTTCACCCATGTCCTTAGTATCAAATTTAGACATAAGGAATGTTTTTGTGGATTTAACAATTTCAAGACTTGTTCCCATAATTAACATATCATCAACATATAAAATTATGAATACACCTTTGTTATCATGAAACTTACTATACAAACATCTTTCAGAATCATTAACATGAAAACCAATTGAAACTAAAATACTATCAAATTTTTCATGCCATTGTTTAGGTGCTTGTTTCAAACCATATAATGAACGCACTAGTTTACAGACTTTATATTCTTACCCTGGAATTAAACATCCTTCAGGTCGTTTGATATAAATTTCTTCTTCTAAGTCTCCATTTAAAAATGTTGTCTTAACATCCATTTTATGTATGACAAGTTTATACACAGATGCAATTGTAATCATTAATCTAATTGTTGCGATTCTGGCCACAGGTGAAAATGTGTCAAAAAAGTCTATATCATTTTTCTGACGAAATCATTTGACAACTAATCTTGCTTTAAATTTGTCAAGGGATCCATCAGGTTAAAATTTCTTCTTAAAAATTCATTTAGTGTCAAGAACCTTAGTACCTGGTGGGAGAAGAACTAATTCCCAAGTATGATTTGCAATAATAGTCTAATTCACTCTTAATTGCTTCTTTCCAAAAAATAAAATCAGGAGAAGTGACGGCTTGTTGGTACGTTAATGGATCATTCATAATTATGTAAGTAAACATACCATCACCCATATTAGTTTCCCTTCTTTGCCTTATACTTCTCCTTAATTCAATTTCACTACTAGGTTTATCATTAATTATAAGATTACTATTTTCTTCATTTTCATGCATTACATGTTCATTTGACATAGATACATTATTATGCAAATCTTTTCTCATAGGAAACATGTGTTCAAAAAACTCAGCATCCCTAGATTCAATTATGCTATTGGCATCAAACATACCATCCACAAATTTAAGCACTAAAAATTTATAAGCAGCACTATGTGAAGCATATCCAATAAAGACACAATCACAAGTTCTTGGTCCAAGTTTTCTTTTCTTAGGTTCAGAAATACCTACTTTAGCCAAGCAACCCCATACCTTTAAATATTTAAGATTAGGTTTCTTACCATGCCATTGTATAAAAGGTATAGAACCAGTTTTTCTATGAGGTATTCTATTTAAAACAAAGCATGCAGATAAGATGGCTTCCCCCTACATATTCATGGGTAAACTAGAACTAATTAACATGGAGTTCATTGTTTCTTTAAGAGATCGATTCTTTCTTTTGGCGACTCCATTAGATTCGGGTTAATAGGGGGCTGTGATCTCATGTATTATTCCATATTCTTCACAAAATTGAGAAATATTGTATTTTGTTCCTCTATCAGTCCTAAGTTTTTTAATTTTCTTTCCTAATTGATTTTTCCACCTCAGTTTTATATGATATGAAAGCATCACTAGCTTCATCCTTGGTTCGAAGTAAATAAACCTTAGTATATCTAGAATAATCATCTATAAATGTCACAAAGTATCTTTTACCACCTCTTGACTCATGTGATTTAAAATCACCTAGGTCACTATGAAATTAATTCCAACAAGTCATTACATCTAGTTGATCCAGATATATGAGGTTTCTTAGTAAATTTAGCTTCTACACAAGTTGGGCATTTATCATGTTTAAATTGAATATTTTCTTCAATTAAACTATCATGACATAATCGTTTAATATAATTTGCATTGCAATGTCCTAACCTACCATGCCATATGTCATACGAATCAACAGTATAAATAGAAGCATTTGTATTTTCATTCATTAAAATAGAATCAACATTAAGTACAAATAGTCCATCAGAATTATAACCCTTCCCAATGAATACATTATTTTTGGTGATGACAGCCTTATCCGCCTCAAAAGCCAATCGAAATCTCGCCTTGTTTAGAAGAGCTCCAGAAACAAGATTACGCCTTATGTCAGGTACATGTAACACATCCTTAAGGAAGAGATATTTTTCTGAAGTCAACTTCAGTTTCACTAATCTCTTTCCTATAACTTTAGAGGTCTACGAATTTCCCATAAAAACTTGTTCTCCAGAATTAACCGATGAATAGTTGACAAAGGAATTTCGATCCCCGCATATATGTTTAGTGGCACCCATATCTAGGATCCAGTCTGTTAGTTTGTCAACCAAATTCACCTCTATCACTACGGCTGCAAAGAAATATGCTTCTGTTAAGTTAACATTAGCCTTGTCATAGTTCTTATTTTTTTCGATTTCGACAATCTTTTTTAAAATGTCCCGGTTTGCCACATACAAAGTAGAGTCCTTTCTGTTTCTTGAAAATTGTTTCCTTCTTTGCTTTCAGGTTCTTCTTGTAAGGCTTTCCTTTCTTTGACTCAACCAAATTAGTCTTAAATTTATATTCTTTGGCTTTTCACTTTTATCCTTTTCACGGTTCTTCTCATGAACCTTGATCCGGACAATCACTTGGTCCAAAGTCAAATCATTTTTCTTGTATTTAAGACTTAACTTAAAATCATTCCTAGAGGTTGGCAATTTCTCAATAAGAGACCTGGTAATAAATTCATCCGGTAACACCATTCCCTCTTTAGTTAAGTCACCTACAAGAATCTAGAATTGATCTATTTGAGTCGATATACTCTTGTCATCATTTATAGTGTACCCAAGAAAATTTGCAATCACATATTTTTTATTCCCAGCATCTTCCAATGAATACTTAGAGTCTAATGCATTCCAGATAGATGAGGCAGATTCATGGAAAGCATAAATACCGTATAATTCATTAGACAGAGAATTTAGAATACGATTCTTGCATTGAGAATCTGCAACAATCCATTCTTCTCTTTCCTTCTTCTTAGCAAAGTCATCACTTTCTTCAGGAATGGGATTGGTCAAAGCAAATGATACAGCCAATTGATTCAAAACAAAAAGAATCTTCTGTTTCCATCTCTTATAGTTTGAGTCATCAAATGACTCAACTTTGTCAAAATCTGACATCAATTTCAAGTTTTGCAATCCAGGAAGAATTGATGTTGCCATGATGGATTTCTCAAACAAAGTAGTCGAAGAAAATTCTGTCTTTAGATTGTTGTAAAAATAATTTAATGTCGTACCTTAATTTGAGAAATTTCCTGTTCCGATGATGATTCTGATGATGAGGACTGCACTACAACAAATAAATAATTTTGAAGTTGAGTCGTATCACAAGCGATACTGTCCTAAAGATAGAATTTGCCCCAAAAAATTGATTATAGTATTAGTCATCAGAGAGGGAGAGAGAGAGAGAGAGAGAAAGAGAGAGAGAGAGAGAGAGAGCATTTGTTTCATCCAAATTTTCGAACCCAATAAAGGGCTCCTATTACCCTATTTATAGAGTAGGACATGCCCTTTCGAAGCACCCTTACAAGTAGGTGTGTCCTTTCTTTCCAACGGCTCAGATCACTAGATCCTGATCTGATGGTTTAGATCACACCCCTTACCAAAGGATCTGTCCTATTGAACAGATGCACCTCTACGATCTAACAATTTGAAATATTTGAATCTAATCTAACCGTTGAGATCATACCTTTTCCCAAAGGATCTGTGGGTCTAGAGAAGAGCATCTACAATGAAGCAGAATAGATTGCCCTAGTTCTGGAGTCCAGCCAGAAAGAGAGTTTCTTATCTTAGAATCGAGGACTGAAAAGGGAAAATATTGACACATTAACTAGAGGAACTCAAAGCCTTTCAAACCATTCAGGCCACAGACAACTGCCGAACCAGCCAAGGCTACCTCAACCAATGCACAACAAAAGGGTGGTTAAGCTGGAAATGTCAAGTGCTATAACTGCAACCAAATGGGGCATTATGCAAAGACATGGGCTAAGAAGCAGGTCCAACAAGGAAAGGTGTACGCTGTGACCTCAGAAGATGCAGTCGCATCATCTGATGTGGTTTCAGGTATGATTTAATTTATTTACAATATACTTGTATGAGCATATAGACTAAAAGATAGTTATAACTACAGGTACTATAAATATAGCTGGTGTGCCCGCTAGATTTCTCTTCGACTCTAGGCCACCCATTCTTTTGTGTCCATTTTGTTTGGAAAGAGATTGGACGTACCCGTCAGACTATTAGACCAGAGTCTACTAGTATGATCTCCTTTGGGACAAGAGGTAGTGTTTGATGAATGCTACGGACCGTGTCTGATTCGTATTGATGGAATGGATTTGGAAGCAAATTGTTATGTTAGGAATGGATTGGTTAGCACAACACTCAACGAAGCTGCAATGTGCCGAGAAGAAGTTGTCATTAAAGGACAAGGATGGCACAAAATTTGGTTTCACTGGAAGCAAATTGCCTAGGAAGCACAAGCTCATCATTTCTGCTCTCAAAGCAAAGAGATGTCTCGAGAATGGCAGAATTGGCTATCTTGTGTCCATGGTGGACTTTACCACAAAAGAGCCGTGGATGAAAGACATCAAAGTAGTGTGAGAGTTTCCTAATGTGTTTCCAGAGGACCTACCTGGGTTGCCACTAGATCGAGCAACCGAGTTAGTAATAGATTTCTTACTAGGGTCAGCACTAGTATCTAAAGGCATCCTATCGGATGGCTCCTACAGAACTGAAGGAACTGAAGACTCAACTACAAAAATTATTGGATAAGAGTTTCATACGACCGAGTATATTACCATGGGGAGCACCAGTGCTATTCGTGAAGAAGAAGGACGACAGTGTTCACTTCTACGTAGATTATTGAGAATTGAACAAGCTCACTATCAAGAACTAACACCCATTGCCTCGGATCGATAACTTATTTGATCAGTTGCAAGGTGCAAAGGTGTTCTCCAAGATCGACCTTCGGTCAGGGTATCATTAGTTGAAGATGAAGGACGATGACATCCCTAAGACAGAATTCAGAACCTAGTACGAACACTATGAGTTCCTGGTTATGTCGTTTGGATTGACCAATGCCCCTGCATCATTTATGGAGCTTATGAACTGGGTGTTTCATGACATGTTGGATACCTTGGTCATAGTCTTCATAGATGATATTTTAGTTTACTCCAAAGACAATGAGACTCATGCAACACCTCTTAGAGCAACCTTACAACGGCTAAGAAGGGAGAATCTCTACACCAAGTTCAAGAAATGCGAGTTATAAGACACACACGCCACGAACTCGGTCTAACCTTACATTCTTGTATCGTGATCGATCTTTCTATCATGGTCGGGCCAACTGGACCAAGTGCGTGAAGAAACCACAAGGATAGATATGAAATTGAACCCAAAAACTTCTAATTAGGAGTGTGTGGTCGCATACCTAAACAGGTGTGGTCGACCACAACTCAGAAGAATGCGACCACAGGAATCTGGAACATGTGGTCGCAAGTTTTTGGATGTGTGGTCGATGGATTCTGCGACCCCACGTGCGACCACACGAAGTCAAACAGACTCCGTGATTAGGAAACCTTCCTAATCCGAAGGGGGTTCTTTCCTAATCTAAGTAGGACTCTATATGGAGGGTTTTCCTCTATATATAGGACGTCCCTTAGCCTCTTTCATCCTTTTAAAACTCAAACTGGAAGAGAGAGAAAGAGAAGAGGAGGAAGAGAAGGAGAATTAAAGAGGAAGACTAAGAGGAGAAATTTCAGAGAAAACTCTGAATCTTTAACAAGTATAAGGTATGAAACCATCCCCCACATCAGTTGAATACCTAGAATAGATCATGGAATTGATAGTGATTCAAAGTGAGACCCAATCATCAAACCATGGACAAATTCTAAGAGATCCATGGAGAGAATCTATTAGGATGATGGATTGTGTAAAATATGAATTTTAAGCCATAGAACAATCATAGGAAGGATCATGATGATAAGCCAAGGAATCAAAACATGAAGGAATTGAGTTGGGAGAAGAAAAGTCAACCATCGCATGTGTAGTAGTATGTGTCCACATGAGACACACATGTGTCGACCACACTCCCTCGGGAAAGTTCCAGGGAGGGTGTGGTCGCATGTGTAGTCGCATGATATGCGACCAAACCTATCGACCACATTCCCTCGGGAAAATTCCAGGGAGGGTGTGGTCGCATGTATGGTCGCATGATATGTGACCACACATAGCGACCATACGCCGGCGGGGAATTTCAGGGAGGGTGTGGTCGCATGTATGGTCGCATGATATGCGACCACACCTTGCGACCACACACCCTGTGGTCGCAGAAACTGAGACCACAGGTGTAGCCGCACTTGCGACCACTCGCTTCTAGAAGTCTAAATTGTTGGAAATAAATCTATAAATTTGTTAGGCTTGCAAGTGGTCTAAAAGTGATTTACAAAGCTTGGACGATGAACAACCATCAACCAAAGGTGAGGGAACAAGACCTAACCTATTGGCTAATAACAAGCTGTTTTACTTATTGAGTCTAATGCCATGATTGATTCTATGCTTGTATGCTTATAATGTGTATTTCACATGTCATCTAATATTCCTGCTATTACTGCTCACGCATATTTAATTCTGTTATTTATAATATGATGATGATGATGATGTTAGGAATAGGCATGTGAATGTATGTGTGTGGTTAGTGTGCTTGATGCGGGTGGAGCATCAAGGGAAGGATATGACACTGTGGTTCATCTTGGTTACTAGACTCTAGCTCTATCTCTACTCAAGTCTTGCCCACTAACATCATCGTATCGCCATTATCTTAGCAGAACTATTACTTCGTAGGGCATCAGAGGAGGTGGTCTCAGACCGTGTAGTCTCTGACTCTGTCGGGGGGCCTTAGCTCTATCTCTATGGACGTATTAAGGGATGCTGGGGTGAGGCCTTGGATACACTATTTGGCATTATGATTGGTTAGTTGCGAGCCCAGTTTGCAAGCCCTAGCCAATAGGGGCTTACGTGTTGGTATGGGTTGGGCATCAGGGGAAGTGTTATGCGGTGTTTGATCCTGGTACTTTAGCTCTATCTCTATTCCATGATGGGTGCATGTGGGATGGCAATGGTGTTTAATCCATTGGGCGGCTTCACACACTCGTGTATAGAGGTGCGGCGGCCACTAATCCTTTCTATAGCACATTGTAAACTTATAAACCAGACCAAAGATATGAATTGAATGCATGCATATGCTTGTTGAATTGTTTTGTTTTCTCACTGAGCTCAAGTTGGAGAGCTGACCCTCGCACGCGTAATTCTTTTTAGTTTCTGATGTTGCAGGTATTACGATTGAAGATTATGTCGACACACCAACATATGAATAGGTGGCGGCTATGGATAAGCAAGCTGTGGAGAACTATTATGATTCGTTAAGCGAGCGTTTCAACTATGGATGCGCTTAGTATTTAACTTTCGTATTTGGATATTTGTAATATGTATTAAATTATGTTTTGGTTACTTGGAGATAACTAGAATATTAATTATTTATCATGATTAGACTCTCAGTTCATTATCTGTAAGACTTCCACTATTTACTTTAATATCTCTGATTAATGTGGAATGTGTTTTGATTTAACATGGTGGGCATAGCCTATACGAGATCCTGGTTGAACCGTTGGTTTATTGATGGTTCATCACACCATTCTGGTTAGTCCAGAATTGGGGTGTGACACGAGTTCTGGTTGAACGAAGTGACCTTCTCTGGCAATTGTAGGTTGGGAAACAGCTAAAGACATTGCAGAGATAAGAAGTTTCTTGGGATTAGTTGGTTACTATAGGCGATTCATTGAGGACTACTCAAGGATCGTAGTTCCTCTTACTAAGCTGACCAAGAAAGGGGAGAAGTTTGTTTAAACCGATAATTAAGTGTGAATAGTATTTTCAAACTTCTAAGTCAAAGTTAATATCGACTCCCATCTTGATCATTTCGACACCAAGGAAACTATTCACTCTATACACAGATGCCTCCGGATTGGATTTAAGATGTGTTCTAATGCAAGGTGATCAAGTGATTGCCTACGCATCAATGCAGTTAAGGGAACACGATAAGAATTACTCTACACATGACCTGGAGTTAGCACCGGCGATTTATGCAATCAAGACTTAGAGATACTACTTGTACGGTGAGAAATTTCCGTTCAAGTCATATCACAAGGGTCTCGCCTATCTCTTTACTCTGAAGGAGTTAAACATGAGAGAAAGAAAGTGGTTAGAGCTGCTAACGGATTATGACTGTGATATTCAGTATCATCCAGGCAAGGCCAACGTAGTAGCGGATGTGTTGAGTAGAAAAGGAATACTAAAGCCAGAAGGAGGACCTAGTACAAATGCCTCTTTGTGCTACATGATATGTGATTCTGACAAAAATAAAGTGACATGTACTAGAATCTCCAGATGACCTGATAAAGCAAGGGTTGCTTTACAAGTTTTCACTTATGTTTACCACATTGAAGAGTCTATCGGATTTGATGGATGAGGTAAAAACAACAATTCTACAAGACCTGTATCTAAAGACAATGCAAGAGGACTGAGAGAAAGGTAAACCCAACCCTGAATTTACCTCGGATGCGGAGAAGATACTTAGATACATAGGCAAGTTGTGTATACCTGAAAGTAAGGGTTCGGACCTCAAAGATAAAATAATGAGAAAAGCCCATTATACTCCTTATTCAGTACACCTTGGAAGCACCAAGATGTACCATGATCTGAAGAGATTGTACTGGTGGAGAGAAATGAAAGTAGATGTGGCCAAGCACATATTTTAATGCTTAAGTTGTCAGTAAGAGAAGGCCAAAATACAGAGGCCACCAGGTTTACTACAACCATTGTCGGAGCTAGCATGAAAATGGGATTGCATCACTATAGACTTCGTCACTAGACTGCCATTGACATCCAAATCAGTTGATGCAGTTTGGGTGATTGTAGATCACTTTACAAAGATAGCTTGTTTCATCACGAAAAAACTTCAGTATACCTCAGATCGATTAGCCAGATGGTACATGGACAATATTGTCAAACTACATGGTGTACCTGAGAGCCTAGTATTAGATTGAGATCCTCATTTTACCTCTAAATTTTGGCAAGGATTATAGATAGTTATGGGAATGAAGCTAAAGTTTAGCACAACCTTTCATCCTGAGACGGATGGTCAGCTAGAGAGGACTATTCAAATCTTAGAAGATATACTCAGAGCTTGTGCGATTGATTTTAAAGGAACTTGGGATGAAAAATTACCACTGATTGAGTTTACTTACAACAACAGCTATCAGGCTACCATTCAAAATGTCACCATACGAGGTATTATATGATAGGAAATGTCGAACACCTTTGTTTTGGAACAAAGTTGGTAAACGAAGAATAGTGGGGCCAGAATTCATCGAAGAAACTTGTCAAATAGTATATAAGATCAAGGAGAGTGTGAAGACGGCTCAAATTTGATAGAAGAATTATGCCAACAATAGACGTCGAGACCTTGAATTCACTGTAGGTGACAAGGTGTTTCTGAAGATATCACCTATGAAAGGCTTAAAACAATTCAGTAAGAAAGAGAAGTTATGCCCTAGATATGTGTGACCCTATGAAATCTTAACAAGACGCGGCAAAGTGGCATACTAGCTCACATTGCCATCGTTGATGTCAAGCATGCATGATGTACTCCACATTTCACTGCTGAAGAAGTACATCAGAGACCCATCCCACATATTGACTGTGAATCCTTCAAACTTGACAGAGGAACAGACGTTCGAAGTTGTGCCAGTCGAGATCACAGGTCGGAAGGAACAGAAACTCCAAAACCAGGATATATTTTATATCAAAGTAACCTAGAGAAGCCAAGACATGGAAGAGATCACCTAAGAAGAAGAAGCCACGATGCAAAAATAATGTCCTCACCTATTCGGCTTTGAATCTATGTTCAGATTTTGAGGCAAAATTTCTTTTTACTTGGGGGGAGTTGTGAGACCCGCACTCCACGAATCCAGTTTAACATGGGTTAACGTGTCATGATTGGTCTTCCCATCATAACCAGACCAGATAACACAGTTAGATGACAGGCTACGCAGTCAAGGTACGAAACTGACAACTTTAACTTTGTTCGACTGTTTGAGATTGTCCAATCTTATTGTGTGACCGAACAAGCATAAAATCAACTTCGAGAATAGGAAAGTTGTCTAGTTTGCTTAGACTACTCTCCTAATCGGGAGAGAACTCTAATTAGGACATCGCCCTCTATATATAAACTTTATTCCTCTACTTTCTTTCATTTTTTGATCAGTCACAAACCCTGGAGATTGAAAGGAGACCTGAGAGAGAAGTTGTGGGAGAAAAAGAGGTTGTGGAGAGGAAGAGTTCACCGTTGGTTTTCGACAAGAAACATCAAGAAGCCAATGGTAAGTTTCTAACCTCTGTACACATATTAGAACGTAGGTATACATTGGATCACAGCCATCAACGACTGATCCCACATGTTAATGGTTATATTAATATACGTAGAGCATTTCTCCAGGCTTTCATTTATATATTAATATAAAATTGCTGATCTTAAATAAATAAATAAATAAATAAAACAGATATATTTGCTATGTTGGCCATCATCCAAAGCATTCTACAATTAGAGAAGATGAGTGGAAATGAATATGCATGCATCTAAATATCAGAAAACTAGAAGTTGATAATGTCTCTCATCGCGAATTTGCTTCGTATTAACTGCATAAAATCATGACTCCGCCAAATGTTAGGATTGTAATTGACAGTTCGCCTCTTCTGTTCATTATCATTGCTAACACGCTTAGGTGTAGTTATGATGCAGTTCATAATGACTCGCTTAGGTGTAGCTATAATACTATCCATCATGATTCGTTTATGGGTTTATCTCTATAATAGAACTGGGGATGTAAGAATTGAGAGCTCAAAGAAAGAAATATTTAATTTGATGAAGATGATAGTGTGAGAAAGAACTGAGAGCTCAGACCTGAGTTCTAACTTAAATTTGCTCCCTTTATATAGGGGAAATGTCATGGGGCTGCATATTCTAGAATTCCTGTTATCAAGCACGCCCCCATGAAAAGTAACAATAATCTGTCACCCTCAGGAATCCAAAAATCTTCTGTTTCTCTTCCAATTTTTGTGGTGTCCTACGTCACGTCAAAACGAATTCTATTATTAATGGGAGCCAATTCAACCTCTGGAATCCACATATTCTCTATTCTTCATTCATTTTGGGGGATCCGGTTCGCCTCAACTTCGAAATAAGCTTGAGATTTGTCAGTGTCGATTGGATACTGACACATGGCAGGTCGGTAGATTCAATGATCAAGTTGGTTAGAAGGTTTTTTTTTATTATTTTTCTTACAATAACTCTTACCAACTCAGCCATTGGATCTACCAACCTATCATGTGTCAACCATCCACCGAACACTGACAAGTCTCAAGTTCATTTCAAACTTGAGACAAGCCCAATTCCATTTTGGGGTCCTATGACATCTGTCACCTTCAGAACTTTAATTATCTTTAGTGAGAGAGGGAGTTGTCGTTTTCTTTTTCTTTTTTTCTTAAAACGGTATTCCTAAAAAATATGTAGCCATACTACAGCTGCAACATGATGGGGTTGAACCTGGTTTTCTAAAACCTTAGTCTAACCCTGAGTCTATTTACAGATTTATTGGGCTCAGTCAAGTTTTAACTCAAAGCCTAAAAATTCTTGGGTAAATTTCTCCCACCTTCCCTCCAGGAATCCTAAAGATTATCACCCCCAACTTGATTCTTAATGTCTCTCACCTCCCTTGTTTTGTAAAATATTTCCTCTTATTCAATTTGGTGACAGACAAATTTTTTGGACAATAGTACCCTCAATTTTATTAAAGAAATTTTATCAAAAATCTATAATAGAATTTAATTTAAAAAAATATATTAAAAATTAAAAAAACAAAATGGGTCTCAAAACCCCAAAAATCTATAATCAAAGGAAGTCCATCAAATCGGCACCATGTTCGCCTCCGGCCTCCTCAGAGCGATCCGATTCCTGTAACTCAACTAGTAGCAACTTTAAATCCCAAAATATCCAAGTACTCGGCACAGGGCCGAGTCCCTTGTCGTCGTAGCTCAGGCTTTCGGGCCAGACACCAGTGTCAAGAACTCCAACTATAATTTCACTTGCAGTGGACGACTGCGGAAACAATCCCTCGTTCCCATCGAGACCCAGAAACTCTGGAGTCCAAGTGGTGTGAACCTTGTATCTCATTTCAGGTAAAACAACGAGAATCCCGAGTCGACCCTCAAGTAATTTGGTCTCTTGGTCTGTGAGACGAGTGGAGAAGCCATGGATGATGTTGTCATATACGTAGAGCATTTCTGCTGATTCAGACACTGACTCCAGATTTGAGGCGTACCAGTGTGTATGTTCGTTGAAGCTTGCTGGCATTTGGGACTTGGCCATGTGAATGATGTACTTCTTCTTCTCCACTCCAACTACAGAGAAGTTGAAAAGACCCATTAGGAGAGAAAACCTCAACCTCAACATCTTCTCAGTCTCTGAATTCCTGAGATTCAGAGAACAGGGGCAGGAAGAAGAACCAATTATGCTGTGGTTCGTATAATAAATACAGCAATTAAGGGAAGGTCTCTTCGGATGTGAATAACTGTAAACAGGGAGGGGCGAGAGAGAGATGGGATGGTGGTAGTTATTTGGTTCTTGAATGATTATGTTCGGACAAAAGATGGACAACTTGAGGGAGAGAAATTAGCTTTCATCACGTATCTTTAGGCGAGGTGACATGCATTCAGGGAGGACGGATCGGTGATTTTGGGGTTTAAAGTTCCGGTGGCAATGTCATCGATCAATTGCAGCCAGTTGAGTTGCAGGAATCCGATCGCTCTGAGGAGGCCAGAGGCCAACACGACGTTGACTCGAAGGGCTTCTTTTGATTATAGATTTTTGGAGTGTTGAGACACGTTTTGTCTTTTTTTTTTAATTTTTTAATATATTTTTTAAATTAAATTCTATTATAGATTTTTGATAAAATCTTTTTAATAAAATTGAGGGTACTATTGTCCAAAAAGATATTGGTGATAATGAATGTCATCACCAAATTGAACGGGGAGAATATTTTCAAAAGCAGAGGAGGTGAGAGACATTATGAGTCAAGTTGGGAGGTGGTAGCCTTTTAGGATTCCTGAAGAGGAGGTGGGAGAAATTTGCCCAAAATCCTATCCTGACCTGCCTTCAAGGTTGGGTCAGGCTGAACTTGATTAACCCTAACAATGGAGAGAGGGAAGGGAGATGTAATGGATCAAGTCTAGGAAAAGAAGAAAAAAAATTTAAAAGAAAAAAAAGAAAGAGGAAAGAAAATAAAGATGAAGAAGAAGAAGAAAGAAGAAAGAATAGTAGAAGAGGAGGTTGCTAGAGAAGAGGGATCTGTTAATGTGTATTTGACATGTGTTATGCAGTAGATTGTAACTAAGTTTCGTACTTGTAGTTTTATGTATTTTTCATATCTCTTATGTGGTTTTCAATACTGTAATTTATTTATAATTTCTGTTTTAGTATATAAAGTGTAAAAATGTAAATTTACTCATTCAATGAATAGTTGAGAGAATTCCAGAACTTTCGATTATCTTCTCTCATTTTTACTTTGCGTTCACAGTACTCATCTTAACAAATACCTGTATCTATAAAGGTATTCTGATGTATGTATTTCATTTTCAGTCTAAATGAGAGAACTCTCCAGAAACCTTGAATTCTTCCGCCTTACTCATTTGACAGGATCCGTCTGAATATAATCGATTCGTTAACAATAAACTTCTGTCATGGAATGTAGGACCTATTGGATATGAATGATTATAAGATCCCACAGAGGATACACGTACTCTTGAAAAATCATGCAGTGTTTTCGCGTTAACACTTACAACACGGCAATAAACCATCTTCATTCGTGACTAAGTATTTTCATCCATGGATAGTTCCCTTCTGACTAGATGATATAAACTATGAAACGCACAGCTGTCAAGCACCACATGTACATAGTTCTCCTCGCACACACAATAAGATAGGATATTTGGATCCACATCCTCTCCTCCTAGAGGTTCGGGAGGAGGGGGATGCCCCCATTGGATGGCCGACACTTGGAACTCTGGTGAATCCGAACCCTCCGTTGGAGCCAACACCCCTTGTCGGCTCAGTTTGTCTGCTTGGATATTCACCCGAGCCCCACGTGTCGACCATCCAACTGGGGCGTCCCCCTCCTCCCGAACCTTTAGGAGGAGAGGATGTGAATCCTAATAAGATATCTTCGTGGAAAAATTTGTTGTTACAAAACAAAAAGTAAAAGACAGTCATGAAGAAAAGATGGGATATTGACAGGAGGAGGTGATCCATTGTTGAAGCTATCATGAAGCGTACGTCCTAATCTAGATAGGACCAAAGAATAAATAAGTTTCCAGTTTGCGTTCAGAATTCAAAACCGACAAAAGAAACAGGATCGGGCTCCTCTCATGTTCAGAATGAACTCACCTCAAGTTCAAAATGAATTTGAATAGAGTCAGGTGAGCCAACACCTGGCACTCCCTCAGATCCAACAATATGGGAGTCATAAAAAAAAATTCAAAAACTCTCATACCATTGGATCTGGCAGAGTGCTAGGTGTCGGCCATCTAGCCAACACTGGCTCGGCTCAAGTTCATTCCGAACTTGAGACGAGCCCAATCCAAAGAAACATGCCCAAAAAATGCAATATTAAGAATAAAAATGCTCCATAACTGATTGCAATCTCTTGATTCATTATATAATTAAGAATAAAAGTGCAAATCAAACATTATTTTTTGTCATTTGAAAATATGTTTTTCACATAAAATGCAATATTCTAAGAATGCATACCAAGTTTTCATTCAATATCTTGGTATATGTTAATTCCTAACATCTGGCCCTTCCTTATTGATATGAGGGATTATTATG